>CM038792.1:300034927-300634927 GCA_021764765.1 Vicia sativa | reverse complement strand
ACAAACAACAGCTGGATAGACAACTATCGAAAGAAATACGAAATAGTGCAAGACTACCGGAAAGAACAAATAGTGTTTAATTGAAAGAACTTGACAACAAGTGTTGCCCAGTCAAGATTTAAGGGTTTTGTGACATAAAATGCCGATTAGATTTCTTGTGTAATGATTAGCGAGTAGAGTCCCTAGATTAGGAGCTCTGATGCCATGTGAAAAACAGAGAGAAAATATGTATGAATGTGCTTGAGATACATTGCTCTCAGCATAAGCTTAATTTATAATCATTTTGTTACAACTTACAAGGATAATAAATAATTATGTGCAACTTACAAGAAAGGAATTAAAATAATACATAGAACCTAGTACGCAATGAATTGACTACTTGGAAAATGCAGAATTAATTATTTTAATTTTCAACAATATGTATAAATGAATAATATTTTTATTTTTTGATGATATATAAATTAAAATAAATATCATAGAATATTATAAAATATACACATAATACATGTTGATTTCTCTAAAGAATTAAATAAATATATATTGGTTAGTAAGATTTTGTAACATACTGCCATTTGGTTTGGTTTGATTTGATTTGCAAAGTATAAACCACAAACCGAGTCGAATCGAATGGTTCTGTTAAAAAATAACTCAAACACATTTGAACCAAATATAATTTTTTACAATTTCAATTTGATTCGGTTCGATTTTACGTTTTTTTATTGGGTCAGCTGGATTTTGAACATCTCTATCCATATGTAACTTTTTGTATTCTCGGTCTTCAAGAATGCAAAAGACATAAATTTATAACTGTTGAAACTCAATAATTCTATATGAAGCCCAAATCACAACTCAGTAGTGAACATATAAGTGGATTGAAACAGAGAAGCCCAAAAACTCACGAACTTAGAAAATCGAACATGATGACCAAAAACATGAACTATCGTGGATTGGCTTGGACTAACGTCACTGACCATCTACCAGAGCTTTATAGTTCCTATATTATCGATTTTTTTTTCATCATATTTGTTCACTAACCATGGACATATTTGTTCCTAAGATTTTAAGAAATACTTCAACTTTATCTATTTATAATTTATTAAATCAGATACATGTCACAGATACATGTCACCAACCAAAAATTATCTTCACTTCTTAAATTACCAAAGTACATATTTGTTCACTAAGACATGGAAAAAAATATATTAACGTAACAACTGATTACAAATTTTAAAATAAGTTAAAAAAAAAAAAATTTAAAATATATTAATTTTATAAACTTTATAAAACACTATTTATATTTGACTTGAAATAATTTATTAATCGTAAAAATGAGACAAATGAAATTTTGATATATCTTTGAATTTAGTATCTCTAAAATAATTTGTTTTTTTATTTGTTTTTTTACTTGCTAAAATTATAATACGTAACATCCTCTTATGATGAAGGATTGTATAAATACTTGCTAAAATAATTTGTTTTTTTACTTACATATGATTGACAATATTTTATAGATAATATTTAAAACATGATGTCCATCAAAGATATTAGACATCATATCTATGTGATCAAGATACGTTAATTAAAAGGCAACATATTAATCAAAATGTCCTTCATTTAGTGAAACATCATGTCTCAATCTAGATTTCTTAGCGCGCAAGATAATTGTGATATTTATCGCGCTTTTCAAAGATTTGTTTCCTTTTATACATAATTAAATACATGACTTTTGTATGTTTTTTAGATTAAGAAAGTTTTGGATGTTCATTTACAAAAGTATGGTGGAATAAGATGCTTTCTTGGCTTAGATGGGTAGAAGACTCTTTGGTTTTTTCGATTTTGGATCGTCTTTATTGGTTGGATCTTAAGTGTAGTGCGAGTGGTGTGTTGGATGTGGGATTGTTCTTTGCTTTAATTTTTTGTTGGATTATTTGAAAGTGTAGGAATGATGCGATCTTTAGTGGTTTCGTTGTGTCCTCCTTTGATGGGTTTGTATTGATTAAGTCTCTTTCTTGGAATTGGTTTAGTGTGTTTTTTAGAGATTTTTGTAATGGGTCGCGGGAAGATTGGTTTGTAGACCCGAGGCCCTTCCTATCTTAAGTTTTCTAGAACTCGTAGGGAGGTGGAGGGCCTTGGTTGTACTTTTAACTTTTCTTTCTATTCGGGTTAAGCACCCCTAATGCTCCATTAATCCATTTGCTTATAAAAAAATTAAGAAAGTTTTATTTATAATCTCTTTCAACAAGATTAAATTTGAGGAATTTTGATTAGTTTAAGATTCAATCGATCAAAGTTTTACAATCAACACTATTGAAATTGGTTCCTTGCGCTTTTGGGAAATTCAAGACCGAAACCTGATGGGCATTGAAAGGGACGGAGCTACTTGCATTGAAATGGGACACCTCCCTCCACTGTGTTTTCTTATGGACCGTTTGTTTCACGGATTTATAAAAGATTCTCGTAAATAAGTTACTTGGGAATAAAAATATGAAGATTTGATTCCTAAGTATTTTACTTAAATTGTGTTTGGCATATAATTTGATGTTCTTTGGAAAATGACTAGTTATATAATTTTTTGTTTAAATTATGTGAAATTTTATGGGAATGAACATTCCCAACTTCTTTTCATGAGAATAAAACTATGGAAATTATGGAAGTTGTGGAAGTTATTTTATTCCAAAAAAATTTTAATCTTGGGAATAATATTTTTCAACCTTATAACAAACATAAGAATAATTATTTTCCACCTTGTATTTCTAGAAATATAATTTCTACAATTGAAACAAACACACACACCCTTTAACATATGCATGAGTAGTGCTACTATACACACATAAATACATAAATGTAACCGTGTCCCATACATTAGTGTTGCTATACATACAAATACATAAATTAAAATAGAATAATAAATTAGTTAATTAATTAAAAGAGTACTTTTCAATAAATATATTGTCAAAAAATTAAATACAAAATTATGTGGTGTATAAATATATTTATATAGTGAAAGATATATAAGTAAATATTTTTTGTTGATGATAAAATTGAGAAATTACATGCACAAAATAATTGCAAAAATTATTAAATATATTCTCTAGTCATTATTATAATCAACAATTTTTTTTATTTATTAAATAATTGATGACCAGATACCTTAATTGTTCAATAAATTAAAACAGATTTTTGTTGCTTATAATATTAATCGGAGGAAGTACTTTTTAAAGATAAATCTCATTATATATATATATATATATATATATATATATATATATATATATATATATATATATATATATATATATATATATATATATATATATATATAAATTTATTACACAAATATATTGCCCCCGCAACTTAAAATCTCTGGCTCTGTCCCTGATTTGAACTCGGACATTTGTTTCTATTTAACGAGACATTCTCCATTGTGAAGACTCAAGTCTTGCATTACTAAGATTGTCATGTTAATTTGTTTTGAGTCTTGTGTTTGTTAACTTTATTCCTACATTTTAATTTTACATTAGGAGAATAAAGAATTTGAATTGTAATTTCGTTCAATTATTCATACACTATTGTACTTGTCCAAACACTTGGAAGAGTGCTTGAGTGAAGTTATGGGAGAGTCCTAGATCGAAGTTCATGGATAGTATTAGGAAAAGAGGTGTTGAACTGTAAGAGTTCAAATAAGAGAAATTTGTATTTCTAACTATTGAGAATGCATTTACTTTCATTAAGTTAACGCCCTCTAGATGTATGTAATTTTACACCAAAATGAGTCAACCATTGGAATTGTATAACCCATCTTGGGAAGAAGAAAGAAAAGAAATTTGAATTGGGATAATTCCTTATTTTCTCATTAATCAAGGAAAAAGATGCAAACAGTACATAATATATAGAGTCATATGGGCTTATGAATGTAGACCTAAAGTCTAATACAACTACCTAAAGCGCAATAAGGTTTATGTATCAAATATCCCCATAAGGTTTTGGGTAGATGGAAGATAGTCCAAGCTTACGAACGTTGGTTTTGAACAAGGAAACATCTAAAGGTTTTCTGAACATGTCCGGTAGTTGTTGGGAAGAGGAGACTGGAAAAAGTTGAAAGAGTTGTTGTTGTAGTTTTTCACGTACAATGTGGCAGTCGAGTTCGATGTGTTTGGTTCTTTCGTGGATGGATGAATTATTGGCAATGTGTATAGTATAGGCGTTATCACAGTAAAGCAGAAGGTTTTTAGAAAGGTATGAGAAGTTTGTGTAGGAGGTTAGTTAGCCATTAAAGCTCACACATAGTTGAGGCCATGGAATGGTATTCCGGTTCAGTAGAACTACGAGAAACGGTAGGTTGTTTCTTCTATTTCCATGAGATCAAAGAATCTCCCATGTAAATTTAGAATCCTATAATAGACTTAGCTTCTCAGGGAAATTTGCCCAGTCAGAGTCGGAAAAGGCTTTGAGTTGAACGGAGGAATTGCAGGAGAAGAACAAGCCTTGTCCCTGAGAAGTTTTAAGGTACCAAAGAACATGAATGGTTGTGTTGTAGTGTATGCCATTAGGCTTACTCAATTGTTGGCTAAGCTATTGTACATAGTATGAAATGTTTGGGTGTGTGTTAAGAAGGTATATGATTTTCCCATCGATTTTGCGGTATACAAAAGGGTCAATGAGAAGGATGCCATTAGTAGTACTGAGTTCAGTGTCACGAGCCATCGGTGTTGAAGTAGGTTTTCTACCTAGAAGTCCTGTTTAAGATAGTAAATCCATAGTATATTTACGCTAGTTTATGTTGATGTCAAATTTGGTTCTTGCCACTTCAAGTCCTAGGAAATACTTCAAAGTTTTAAGTTCTTTGATATGAAAATGATGTTGTAGAAGGCGTTTTGTTTGGTCAACAATATTGATGTCAGTTCCTGAAAGAAGAAGATCATCAACATATATCAGAATGAATGTAAAATGATTATGAGAATGTTGTATGAATAAAGAGTGGTCAGAGGAACATTGTTTGAAGTTATTAGCTAAGAGGACTTTGGATAATTTTTCAAACCAAAGTCTGCTTGACTATTTTAATCCATATATGGATTTTAAAAGTCTGCGGGCTTGATTGAGATGTGATAGAGTAATGTATTTAGGAAGAGACATGTAGACCTTGGACATGGTTAAAACCTTGAGCAACTAACCTTGCTTTGTGTCTTTCTAATGTACCATCAAAATGAAATTTTGTTTTGTAAACCCATTTGCAGCCTATACATTTCTTGCATGGTGGCATAGTTATGAGTGTCCAAGTGTTGTTGTTGGCGAGAGCTTAAATTTTATGATTCATAGCGTTAATCCAATGTTTGTGAACACTAGCTTCTTTGTATGTAACAGGGTCATAAGTAGTAGAAATAGCATAAATGAAATTGAAATATGCAGGGAAAATGTTTTTATATGAAATGTAATCAGAAATTTCATGAATGATGTTAGTATGGGAAGTATTACAAACGAAATCTTTTACGTGAACAGGGGCAGATTTAGTTCTGATAGATTTTCTAGTAGTAATAACAGGGGAATCACCGTCAGAAGATTGTTGAAAATCGTTATCAGTATTAGTTAAGGTAGCATTGTTAGGTGATTTAAGGGTATGTTATGTGTGGCCTGAGAATGCTCAGGGGTATTACTATCAAGGTTAAAAGATGGTTGGGTAGTATGCAAAATAGGATCTACATTAAAAAGAAAAGGGGTGCTAGAAGTAGTATAATCATTAGAAGACATATGTATATTATTAGAAGAATCATTATCAGATTTGTACGGTTCATAAGGGATTATTGTTTCATAAAAATGGCAATTTCCGGAGTGAAAATAGGTTTAGTGTTGAGATCAAATAATAAAAACCCCTTAATGCCCATATTAAAGCCTAGGAATATGCATTTAATGGCACGAGGGTCAAGTTTGTCCCTGTGTCTAAGTAATGTGGAAGAATAAGGTAGGCCTCCAAAAAATTTCTGATTAGTAAAGGAGCGAGGAGTTTTAAAAAGTATATTATAAGGAGTTTGGTTTTGTAAAGTAGGGATGCTTAGTCTATTTATTAGGTAAGTAGCGTGGCAAAGAGAATAAGACCAAATTATTTTAGGTAAATGAGCATGAAAAAGAAGTGATCTAGTTACATTAAGTAAGTGCCAGTGTTTTCTATCAATAATAGAGTTTTATTGAGGTATCTTAACATAACTTCGTTGGTGTGAAATTCCAAGAGAGGCATAATAGGATGCCATGTTGAACACAGTACCATTATCTGTTTTAAGAGTTTTAATGTTGCAATTGAATTGAGCTTGGCAATAAGCTACAAAATTCTTAATATGAACTCGTGTGTAAGATTTGTTATTCATGAGAAGTGTCCAAGTATATTTAGAACAATCATCTACAATGGTAAGAAAATAGTGAAAGCCATCTAAAGAAGGGGTAGATATAGGACCCCATATATCCATATGGACAAGATTAAAACAATTATAAGAAATAAAAGTACTTAAAAGAAATGAAATTTTGCATTGTTTGGCCAAATAGCAAGTATTACAAGCATCTGTTTTATTGTATATAATCTCGGGGAAGTGTTTGGACATATTTTGTAAAACATTACAAGAAAGATGGCCTAATTTTTAATGCCATAAGGCAGTCGTATTGCTATTAGTGGTAATGCTATCAGATATAGGAAAATTATCATTATAACATTGCATATGAGTCATGTGAAGGATGTATAGATTATGTAGTTGGGTCACAAGTCCAATCGTCTCCTTGGTATACACATCCTGAATTTGATAGAAAATGTATAAGAAGGATATGTGATATTGGTAAGTGCTGCAAAGTTTGGAAATATAGATAAGGCTGAATCTGAAGTTGGGTATATGGAAAACATGTTGTAGATAAAAATTATCAGTAAATCTAATATAGCCACGAAATTACATGTTGTAGGTAAGTGAATAGTAATAAGTTTGATAGAATTTATGCCATAGAAACATTAAATATAAGGACAAACATGGTGTGATGTGCCATAATCTAATATCCACATGGAGGGGTTATGAAATATGTAACACCCTATTTTCCCATAATAACAATTATAATAAAATATGCGAAGTATATATCAGAGTCCTACAATGGGATGTCACATAATTCAAAATTCATAAAGTCTCAAGTCACTTTATTACTTCATTTATTCATAATAATGCATTCGACAGCGGAGTAAATCAATTTAATTCTCTTCCATGACGCTAAGCAGGGGCAAACCTACCTTAGGACAGGGGGTGGCCATGGCCACCCCAAAGTTTTGATTAAATTTTTAAAAAATAGGTATAATATATAATTTTTTTCTATTATAAGTAATATTTACAACTTTAATACGTAATTAATGTTGAACGGTGTACATTGGCAAAAATTCATTAAATCTTTTACAATTTTTTAATTTTATATTTAACTAAGTCTTTTCATACTTAAATTAGGTTCAACTATTTTTTCTGAATTTGATTAGAATTATAAAAAAATATATTAATAATAATCCTTTATTTAAAAAAAAATTCAATCTAATTTATTTACTAAAAGCAATGTATGTTTTTTTTCAATTTTATATTTAACTAAATCTTTCCAAATTTAATATTAGGTTCAATTCTTTATTCTTTTTAAAAATAATTTTGATTATAGTTATCAAAAACAATATATTAATAATAATCCACAAAAAAAATTTAAAAAAATTCAGTCCAATTTATTTACTAAGAATAATGTCCATCCAATTAATTTTTTAAAATTTTCCTAAAATAATTTTTGGATGTAATTTTTTTTATCCTTCCTCGTACATATATTGCTTGGTTATTGATTTTTTTCCTCCTTGCATACACATAAATTGTTTGATCATTTTGTTTCCTCATAAAATAATTTCAATCAATTATACAAAATTATTGAACAAAGAGCACATACAAAATATTAAATCTATAAAAATAAAGCACGCAATAATGTTGTTTCACACATTAAGCAAATAGAATAAATATGTTTTGGTAGAAATCGTATATCATCTGCGTGCAACTGCAGCGAGTAATTCCTCGAGTTGGATAAGATAAAAATGGGTGGAAAAACTCTACCTCAAGAGAATTTAACACATATGCATGCACAATGCCAAAATCGAACACATGACCTCTACCTCATTAAAATACCAACAATTCATCATAACAACACATACATAATTAAAATACAAACAATTCATCACATCATTTTAATAAAGTTCGTTGCATTAGCTACCATAGGCTTTGAATGGTATCTCAATCTGAATTATAAAACTCAAGTTATGGCTCCCTTAGCAACATTCGACACATCCAATCAAATCCGGACATCGTCAAGAGAATTTAACACATATGCATGCACAATGCCAAGATCGAACACATGACCTCTGATTAAGTTGGAAGAGTTTTGTTGTCATCCTATCCAAGTACTCGAGTAAATAGAAAAATGTTTAATATATATATATATATATATATATATATATATATATATATATATATATATATATATATATATATATATATATTAGTTATTATTATTACTTTTTTTAACTATTCTTATATATATTTTATATTTGGCCCCCTCAATGCAACCGACAACAAGTTAATGCATATGGTACCATCAAGACATAAGCCTTCATCACGATGCCAATTGGGCACCAGGGCATAAGCCCTCATCACAATTCCATATTATAAGCCCTCGTCATAATTCCATGCATAATCCCTCGTCACAATTCCAGAGCATGAGCCCTTGTCACCAATGAATGCATGCAATATGTACGTGCAACAACATAAATTATACAACAACAAGGCATAAGCCTTCATCACTATGTCAGTTTAGGCCATCAACATCATTATCATCGCAATCATCAACATCATCATCATCATCATCATAGTCATCAACATTATTATCATCATGCAACATGCATCTTAGTATCAACAACTCATCATAGCATCACATGCCTCATTAAAAGACCAACAATTCATCATAATAACACATACATAATTAAAATAAAAACAATTCATCACATCATTTTAATAAAGTTCGTTGCATTAGCTACCATAGGCTTTGAATGGTATCTCAATCTGAATTATAAAACTCAAGTTATGGCTCCTTTAACAACATTCGACACATCCAATCAAATCCGGACATCGTCGCCCGACAAAGCCTATTGCTCGCCCGACGAAACTCCTTTTGCTTCTGCATTGCCCATCGAAGGTATGAGCGAAACACTCCAGTAGAAACCCTATTTTGTGCCCTTTGTCGTCTCCCATGTTCGCATAGCAACGTCCTAACGAAGCTTCATCGCCCGACGATGCACACCAAATGGAAACTCCCTGTTGTGATCCATGCACTGTTCAATCTTAAGTCTTCTTGAGATTTCACGTCAAAACATATCCAAACTTATCTAAAACATCATGGTTTCACAACATCCTAATAGCACAACATAGCAAGCATCACTTACATCATTCCTCAGGCCTTATAACATCAAATTATCAATAATTTCATTATACCTATCATATCATCAAATTCATCTCATGTTATATTCATACTTCCAAATCATCGGTACAATTCTTGGCATCACCATATCATTAAATCAACATTCATCACTAAACATCACTTAAGTCACAATAACCTTTACATCATTTGATCCTTAATCATATTTATTATTAAAATATCACATTCGTAGTATAGGAACACATAACAAGTAAATCTTATAAACACATAGGTATTTTAATAATGCATCAGAACACTCACATAATTCAATCATAAAATAGTTCATCATGTTAGCTTTACAACGGTTCAAACAGCGCATCAAACGGACTCCTGAGACTCAAGTTATGGCATTTTAAAGAAAATTAGACAGTCACACAATTCTGCCACCTGTCGCTCGACCCCATATTAACGTCTCCGAGCGATCCTTTTCTTTTAGTGTCGCCTTAGCACCGTCCGACGATGCGTCGGTGACAACACTTCTCCTCCTGCGATTTTCCACCTTTGGAGGCCTTCCGGAACTCCAAATTCGATTCCGTAAAAAATTCCGGTTTCAGAATTTGAAATCCTATGATTCTATAACATTATCAACAACCTATAACAATTATTTAAAGTTACTAATATCATACATGAAGGAAAATCGCGACTTAAAAATTGCAGCGGAAAACGATTTTCCTTTGTTCATGGTCAGTGATAGAGTATTTTTACCTCTTGTGGTGATTTGGATTTCTGACGTTGTGATCATGAACGTTGATGAAGAACAACATCTCTACTCAGTCCACACGAACAGTTTGTTTCCGATGACAGTGCTAGCTGCTCACGAACGAAAGCTTTGAGTGAGAGAGTGAACGGAATCTCGGCAGGGATTCAGGACCGAATTTGCATCAAGTGAAAAGCTTCATCACAAGGGTTCTATTTATAAGACCACAAGTGTGGGCTACAAGCTAAAAGCCCAATAAAGGCTGTAAACTAAAAGCCCAATAAAGCACACGAAAATCATACATCATGATGTATCGTGTATCACTTAAGCATGTGGTACCTTAGCACATTCCGTATTCCTCTTAAGTACACCGTACCCTACGATGTTCCTTATTTACACTATCTCTCATTAATCTGTCCTTATGTGTGTGACCATGTAGGTTTCCGCGACGTTGGCAATTATATTAAATCACATTTAACATAATAAACAGTGAGTGGTATCTAGCAACACATCACTGCTACCCAAGTCACGAAAATGTCATGTGATCTGACAAAACCTTTCTGTGATAATACTTGTGTGTATAATTACCCTTTTCCCTTATGTCTATATTGAACACAAGACATAGACTGTGTCATCCTTGTCCAGTTCAATATTGGCCCCTCAGACATTTATCCCGTTACGTAGGATGAGCAAATTCCATCTAGGTCACTCATGTCCCTCAACATGCTTTGTGAAGTACCCATCAACTGTCTTTATGATCATCCAGTTACGGATAACGTTTGATTAGCAATAAAGCACTTGACTCTACATCTAGGGTCCATAGTGGTTTCAGGTCGAAGGGTATCACCATGAGAATAACTTATGACACTTTGCATAACATTCTATGTAGTATTCTCATAGTGGGTCAATCCAGTATAAATATTACTCCTAATATTTATACCTATGTCAAGACTTGATAACTCCTTATCCATGATCCATGAGATGTGATCATCAGTCTCTCTTCATAATAATCTCAATGCTTTAATGTTATCCCACTTCACAATAAAGCTCGATTATGGATACTTTAAGAATAGTGTCCTTGTGTTTAATGGATCTCATGATTAAGTCACACTTAACATTGCATTAAATAAACTAACTATTCTAGGGACTTTATTATTTCAAAAAAGAAAACATAATAAAGAAAAGCCTTTTATTATTAATAAATAATTCGATACAAGTACCAAAAGGTATTGGGCTCTAGGGCTGACACCAATAATACATTCATCAAAAATTCATTCATTCATTCTACACTTGGTTTTTGCGCAATTTCATCAATCCTTATCAAAATTAACACACAAAATAGAAACCTACCAACACCTTAACCCAATATCAATCATAATAAATGCACTTAAACTCCTTACCTTAGAGTCTAGCTTTGATTCATGTTCCAAGTTCAATAGTTGAATTCCTCTTCTCTTTTCCTTGTGCCCTAGCCACTTCTCACTTTTCTCCAATTTCCCATGGTCGTAACAAAATGAATACAAGAATTCCAATATTCCTTGTTTAACCCTTGGACCCATAATATATTGTTCCATCATTATCCCCACTTAATCCACATAACTTTACCATTTATCTCTTCTTGTCTCTACACCATATTTCCCTTATTTTAATAATAATAATAATAATAATTCTAAATATTATTATTAAATCTAAATAATCCTAAATAATTATAAACTAATATAATACTCCTAATTTATGTATTATTCTAACACTATCCTCTAACATATCATCACTAAATACCACAATGCGTCACATAAATCACAATAATCCCAAAGAATCACAAATAACTAATTAAACAATTAATTATGATCTTTGGGGTGTTACAAAATACACTACCTGTTTGAGCAATACTTGAAATTAAAGCTTGATCAAAAGAACTAGTCTTGTCACCTCTTGATTGTTTTGTGTCCTTTCTAGATTGCTGAAGGACGAGTACAAGGTTGAAACACCCGACTGAAAAATCAAAGGATATAACTATATATCAATGAATTCGCCATCGAACGTTTATTATCCCTCCAAGAGGGAAAGGTAAACATTGAGTAAACCTGAGACAAAGAAATCACGGTCTTTCGACCGAGAGATCGAGTACGGAAGTCTGTTACGCTAGGGGAAGGGATTAGCACCCCACACGTCCGTAGTACTCTACGATATCCGCTTTTAATTTCTATCTAATGGGTGTAAAGGTCTAACTATATCTGTATATGGTATAATGCATGCAAAAAAAAAGAAGAATAAAGAAAAGAAAATAATAAAGGAAAGAAAACACGGGAAAAAGAAGGAAATGTTTACAAAGGTTGCTCGATCTAGCCCATGACGAGTTCCTACGTATTCCCTCGTGCAATGGGAAAGTCGAGGCGCCGTAGTTCGCTCACTTGTTTTGGTTGGTTTGTGTTTTTAGATTAGCGGAAGCAGATGATGACGAAACATCTTCATGATGACGAAACATCAACGAGATGACGAAACATCAAAAGCGGGATGGCGAAACATCAGAGGATGAGATGGCGAAACATCAGAGGATGAGATGACGAAACATCAGCAGTAGGATGATGAAACATCAGCATTAGACAGGACGACGAAACATCCTAAAACTAATTGGTTTGTATCTTTTACTTTGGAAAAGGTTTCAGATTATTAGAGTGTTTTAATGCACTTGACAACACAAGATTTTAGTCTTTAAGAATGCAAAAGGATAAAGGTAAAATGGCTAGGGGAAACTAACCTATTTCTAATCCTAATGTTATCATACAAAGTTGATCCTAAGTTAAGAGTATAAACAAGGGGAGGAATCTACCTAAAGTTATCATACATGGATGTCTAACTTAGTGTCTAAACTCGATAACTAACCTAATCGAGAAAACCTAAGGGGAATCTATAAAATCAATCATCTTGGTTGGAAAACCAAGTGAAAAAGGGGGTAGAATCAAGTAAAATGCTTTGGCAAAAGCACACAAACTAAGCATTAACAAGTGCTAAAAAGGAAAGAAGAAGGAGAAGAAGATGTAGTGGAATTTGAGTGAATGATGTTCATACAAAGTGTCATGTGAAGTGAGGTCAATAGACACAACATTTATTTACAAAGTTTATACAAACCTTTAACAAACACTAAACATCATTATAAGCACACACAAACAAGTTAATTCACAAACTAGGTCAAAACTAGTCCTGAAAGCATATAAAGAGCTAATTGTGCGAAGCGTTAGACTTATATGAACTTAATTGACAATTAAAGAATAAAATGACATAAAAGTCAGTAAATAATCATATACATCACACCAACAAATCAGAAAGATTCAAAAGCAAAAAACTACCAAAAAGTGCACAAACAGGCAACAAACGCTTGTAGTGAAGTGCATCTAAGTGTGTGAGGCTTACAACATGCAAAGAAGGTGTCAAGATGAAGAGGTTACAGTATCAACATCATATAAAATAATTAATAACCAAATCATAAAGGAAATGTCATGAAGATGCAATTACAACGTTAGTGCGAAAACTAGTCGAAATGCTTAACCTAGGAAGTGTTTACAAACTAAAAGAAGCCATGGAAAGGCAAAGATGAAGAGAAATGGATCAAGAAATATTAAAATACACAGGTTACAGTAGAAAACATATTATGTCATAAACAAGATTATCTAAACATGCATTCAAAGAATTCACAAGCAAAACACTCAAGAGAAATGCATTCGATTCGTGCAAGTGCGGGTAAACATGTGTGTGCACGTGTGTGCGTGCGTTTGTGCATACATGTGCTAAGTGTCCAATAGTGGTGGGATCAGAAGCAACATTCAGTGAATAACTACTCAAGTTATACACTATCAAGTCACAAGATGCTTCAACTTGCACATATACAACATCTACACTAAAACTAGTCAAAAACTCGACCTATAATGTAACTAAGGATGGGATGAAGCATGGTTAATGCATGAAGGAAAAGGAATTAACCTCATAGCATACAAAGATGTGGAAGGAAGTAGCTATCATGGTAACAATGCATTATTATCATACACATTACCATCATGAAGATTCACAAACAAAGGCAACTAGGAAAGCCTAAGCATGCATCTAGAAATGTGTGGTGAAAATATGCATAGATGTGTGGTTGTAAACATGTCTTGTGGTGTCATTTTTGAGTGAAGTCAGTAGTGGAAATATAGATGTTACATACATGTTATACATAAACAAATTACAATCATCTCAAAAGAAAATCTACACAAAACTAATACAAGAAAAACTAGTCAAGGATTTGTCCTAAACATGCACCTAGGGGTCAAATGAAACATGTCATGGCGTAGGTGAAGAGGTATGACATTTAGAGGATGAAAAATGAGAAAAGTCAGTATTTATCATGGTAGGATACACTCATGTCATATACACAATCATCATAATATTTTCATGAGCAACTTCCAATAGGAAAACATGAATGCGCATCCTAAAAAATGTGTGATGGAAAGTGCTTCTGTGTGTATTCAAACATGTTTGTGTCAAGTGTTATATACAAATGAGATGAATGGTAGAACATAAACAGGATTCTCACATAAACACAAATCAATTATCAATCATCATACCTTGCAATCATTCATGGTGCAAAAATTAGTAATGGAAAAGAGCGATTCTAAACCCTAGAGTTAGTCTTAAGTAAGCATACAAGTTAAAGAGTCAATCATGGTGAAGAGGAAAGATGAGAAAGTAATGGGACACACAAGGTCAGTAGCTTAAGACCTAAGTAAACCACAGACATAAGCAATTCAAACAAAGTAAAAAGCTTGCATACACAAGTACATTGAATTAGGGTTTGAAAGCATCTAAACTAGTTAAACATGACACTTAAGAAAGGTTTAAACAAAATAGTTTTAATTAGAAACTTAAAACCATGTGTGACTTGTATCATAAGTTTAACTGAAGATATGATTCATGAGCAACCAAATGTAGAAGATGAAGCTTCCATACACAAACAAGTCACCTATTTGATGAACGAAATCATCTAAAGTAAACTACCACCTATCTTAGATCAAGACGACATTGATTAAGATTTATAGAAAGGGAATGATGTCTTGTATGTCATGGGGTGATGATAGAACCCTCACAAGATTCTTGTCATGAGATCAAGGTAAGGTCAATTGAAGTGACATACCTCAAACATCATGAACCTATAATTCCTTAAGGTATGGTCCAATCAAACAATAGAAGAGAAAAAAGATCTAGCTCTTCTAGGTTATCATGATGACATTACAATTGAGTGCAAGTCAATGAATCAAAGAGCATTGAATTATTGATCATATAATTCACAAAGTCAGAAGTGAAGATCAAGGATCCAATTGGAATTAGACCTCTAAAACCATGCATGATGCACATGACACAAGTAATACAACCATAACCATAAGATGGTGACACTTTAACAACAAAGTTAACATGAACTTGAGAAAATTAGGGGCTTAAATGAGTCAATCATACTGGAATCAAGGACCTAAATATGCTATAAGGATTAAGTAAGGAAATGAGAAGTAAATTCCCAAAGGATTGCATGAATGCATTCCTCACCCCATAATCCATGCACAAGGATGTAACAAGTGAAACAAAGATCAAACATCTTCTAATTAAAGGATCAAGATGATTCCATGAGGTCAAATGTATCTCAAGTCTTTAGAAGACTACACTTGAGGTTATCATACCCCTAAACATCAATTAGAGACACAAACTATACAAGAACATAGTCTAAGAATTAAGATACCAACAAAGTAGGGTTTTGGGAACCACACAAACTTTATGCTCAAGGCATAATCCAAATGATCAACATGTACTTTCTAATGAATGAAAACATGTTTACACATCAATAGAGCATTCAAATGATCATCACATACCCAAAGCTTGGCCTTAAATCATGTCCACAAACTTCAAATTGAAGCTAGACTCAATTACACTAGGCCAAAAGGTGTATTCACTTTTGAAATTCCACAAAAATAGAAAAATGAAAGATAAAATCCAAGAAAGAATGAACTAATGAGCTCAAATCCCTTACAAGTCAGAGACATATCCTTGCTCAATTCAAAAGTCCATGGAAAGGTCAAGATAAAATCAAGAAGTCAACACTAGTTCAACATTTATGCTTATATGACCAATAAACAAGAAAAATTTGTAAAAAATACGAAAGTCAGAAATAAAAATCTAAAACATTAGAAAGAGTTACCTAACATCCCAAACATGATCAAAACTATTTTTGTCATTTTTTATTTTCAAGGAAAAATGAGAAAAGCAATAAAAATGCAAAATATATAATGCAAATCATGTATTTAATGCAAAAATTGATTTAGTTATGCAAAAATGACAAAATTATAATATGAATATTATAAATGGGTGATGTATGATTTAAATGAGCAAAAATATTTTTTATGCAATTTTTATATGTAGAAAAGTATTTTAAATAATTTAAATATGCATGAAATTCAATATAATGCATGAAATTATTTAAATATGGAAAAAATGCAAGAATGATGAAATAAAATTCAGAAATGCATGGTGCATGATTTAGATGGACCAAAATATTTTTTATGTATTTTTTATATGCATAAAAGTATTTTTAATAATTTAAATATGCATGAAATGCAACATAACGCATGAAATTATTTAATTATGCAAAAAATGCAAAACGTATAAAATAAAATTCAAAAATGCAAAATTAACCCCTTAGAGGGTTCAGAATAGTTTTTTTGGATTTTTTTCAACATGAGAAAGTATTTTCATAAATTTTTCAATTGAAACACAATTAATTAATCTCAGAATTTATTTAATTGGTCAAAACATTTTTAAAAATTTGGAAAAAATTCCATAAAATATTTGAGATCAACATGAGTCTGTGGTATTTGTTTTGTAATTTTTGGATGATTTTTGGATGCAAAAAAAATTGATTAAAGATGCTAATTATAAAAATAATTAAATGAAAATTCAAAATGCCAACAACCAATCAGATGATGCCACGCATCATCTTCAACCTTCAGCCAACCCTAAAACGCGTGTATGGATCAGTTTCATGCAAGCTACTTATAACACTCATAACTACCTCATTTCTCAACCAAATCAAGTGATTCAAAGCTCAGATTAAAGTTCAAATGGCAAGCTACAACACACTACTTGTAAAAAATCAAATGATCCATCACACATCAAGAAATCAGCACGAGAAAATCACAAAAATCATCCAAATCTGGATTTTCAGAACATCATGTTATGCAATATTCTTCAAAAACAGATGCAATTATACATCAAACCTATTGTTTGGCCAGCTAACCACGCGTGTATAAGCTCATATTCATCAATTGCAGGCTATAAATCCAGATTCAAAGTTTGAATGTTACCACTTGATTTGGAAAATAAATCCAAATATGCCTCTGGAATTGAAGAGAAAATACCACTTGCTTGCTCTTGAGACTTCAATGAAGCTAGAATGATGAAGAAAATCCTCTACAAACACGATTTGCAACCACTTCAAATTATGAGAAAATTGAAAAAATGCAGAGCAATGTGTGGATCTGGAAACGAGAGAGAGAGAGCCCCTGAGCAAATAGGAAGCTTCTTACTTATAATGTGTGAGTGTAGCAAGGGTACATTGGTCCTTTTTCTTCACAAATCCGTTAGAGCAAAAAAATGATAAAAAATGGTGTTATGAAGGCAGCTTGCGTTTTGTTCCTTTTCTCACTATCCTTGGCTGCGTTTTGATGAGCTGGCTAGGTGGTGAGAATATGCTCACGTGATTTATTCCTCAACCTCACTTGATATAGCAAAACATAAAATGGTGCATGGCATGAGTGTGAGGGAAATATGCTCAAACTGTTTGGGCTTTTTGTGGCAAAGAAACTTGTTGGCAATGCTTGCTTCGAATCCCAACTTGCTTGCTTCAAAACAAACTTGCAAAATCAACACAAAAATATGCAAATACACCTCTGCACAAAACAACCTTGGATCACCCTTTTCTCTTCCAATTTTCTCACAAATGGCTCGTGCGTTTCTTGGCTTTTTGAGGCCTATCAATAGCTCTTGGAATGAGGATTAAAATGAGCTTTGGTTCACTGAAAATGGAGCTGAAATGAGTGAGATATGGTTGTTGGAAGTTATGCACAAACAAGGAAATTTTATGGGCACCCCCGCGTGCGTTCTAGCTTGCATGGTCGTGCATGGAGTCAGCTTCATGACCTCCACTTGTGAGCTTTGTAACTTACTCAATTTTGAACCAAATGATGTGATTCAAAGTTCCAATTAAAGGTCTCATGGCATACTTCATAATGCACGAAGTAGATTTCTCAAATTCCATCTGAATCAAGAGATATAAGCTTCAACATTATGCCCACCACCTGTTTGTGAAAAGTACGCACAGAAAATGCCTAGAAATTGCATGCTTGCCCAGCCTTGGTCAAAACTTGTGCATGAAACTTCTAACTCAAATATCTCTCAAATATCTCTCAAATAGTGCATTTTTGAGAAATTTTACACAATGACAAACTTGTAGTATTTTTTCCAAGCTTTCCAAAAATGTATAGTATGCAACCATTGGATAAAAATTGAGAAAGTTATGACATGTCAAAGTTTCATAGGATGGACACTTAGAAATTTTTTTTATCTTTAGATAACTTCAAGAACAAGTTAACCCTAATTTCATCAACTTTCTTGGTTCAATGGTGAATTTGACCATGAAATATGAAAATCTGATATTTGAATTGATGGTTGACCAAAAGTCCACTTGGTCAACTCCTGATTTTGACCAAAATAACCATTTTGCCCCTTGTGATCAATTGACTTGCTTCTACTCAAAATTGAGCCTCAATATTTCAACCATGGATGTCTAACAACATATAGAAACTAGTGCAATCAAGTTTGAGTGAAAGATCTGGAGAAATCCTGATTTTACCCAAAACCCTAATTTTACACCTTATGCTAGGAGGTAGCTAATCCATCTTCAAAATCTCAAATCTTCTAAAGGTATTGAGCAATTCTTTGAACCATGATAACTCAAATTATACTAGGGAGATAATAATTCAAGAAATTGACTTATCCAAGCTTCAAAGTTCACAGAGGGCCAAAACCCTAATTTCATCAAATGAATGCCAAAAGATGAATTCCTCATCAATTCTTTGCAAAACTTCAACTCTTGAGGAATCAATGAGATAAATGGAATGTCTTGAGATGTAATACATCATTGTGACTTGAAAGATGCAAATATGTGAGAGCCTGAGATTCCCTTAAAAGAGAATACTAACACAATCAACCTCTATAGCTTGTAGAGGACTTGAGAACCCAAAGAACTTTAATCCTATCATAAGGTATGAATGCAATGCAATATGATGTTTATGATGAAACATAAGCCTAAATCAAGAGGGTAAATTTTGGGGTGCAACAGCTGCCCCTATTCAATCTTCTTAAACTTGATAGCGAGGCTGGTGAAACCTTGATCGTTCAAAGTGGAAGAGGATTGAATACAAAAACACAAAATTTACACTCTTGAGAAGAAGAGTGAAACTTTCCAAAAGGAGCCAGAGAATGCTGGACTTAGAGAATACCAAATGAAATTGGTTTTCCAAAAATATACGTCAAGATGAAACTGTAACACGGACCATGATAAAGATGAGATGAAACTCAAACCAAAAGACCAGACAAAACTAGACTTCTGAAAAATGTACGCAATAGGACAACTGCGAAAAGGGTCCTATAAGCAAGGTGACTAGAGTGCGTGATTCTAGGGACACCTGCTGGTCTCAACTAGGGGCAAACACTGGAGACTGTGGCAAACCGAAGGTATGAAAGAGACAGATCAACCATGGATAGACAGTAGACGAAGCTGATTGAATCTAAGGAGTGACATCAAACGAGACAAAACTCGACTCGATAGAACTAGAAGAACGACACTTTCTAGAACGAGTACCAGGACAAAAACTAGATTTCACGCACGGGAAACGAGACAAAACTCGACCCATAGCAAAGTGATGAGAATGCATGTTTCTCAGAGCACTTGTTGTTCTCAAATTAGAGGATAGACAGTAGATGAAGCTAATTGAACCCAATAATTATAACAGAGCCATCCCAACCGAAGATAGACAGTAGACGAAGCTGATTGAACCCAATAGTTATAACAGATCCATCCTAACCGAAGATAGACAGTAGACGAAGCAGATTGAACCCAATAGTTATAACAGAGCCATCCCAACCGAAGATAGACAGTAGAAGAAGCTGATTGAATCCACGAGTAAAGGGGAAAGGTTTCAACCCGAGATAGACAGTATGATGGAACTGAAAGAATCTCAGGAGTAAGAAAAGAAACGAGATAAAACTCGACTCATGGAACCTAGTTAGACGAAACAAACTAGATGAGTACCAGGACAACAACTAGATTTCATGCACAGGCGACGAGACAAAACTCGACCCAAAGCGAAGTGATTAGTGCGTACTTCCAAAACACTTGTTGAAACGATCATCAAGATAAAACTGACGTTCAAAAGGTATATTGATGGACATCGGAATGAACCAACAAAGCTAGTAGGGACTAAACCAATGAAATTGCACCAGAGAGAAACTGGGCTACAACCAAAACATTGAGTAGACACTCAACTAAATTGAATGATTAATAGAATACCGGTATGGAAATACTAGGGATAGAGGCCTCACTGGGGAAATGATCTGAAGTTAGCAGATTCACTGGGGAACATAGTGGCAATAAAGGCTTATGTTTCAATGCATGTTTGATATTTTTCTATGGAGTAAAGTTCCAAAAGATAATTGTAGCCAGTGGATTAAATTTTTCACCGGGGAATGGCTAATCAAAAAGCCAATCAAACACCAAGCAAAAACTTGATAAGACTTGCAAAAATAAATTGCAAAATCCACTGGGGAGAAAACCTTCAAAGAGGTAAAACTCTGCGGGAAGCAATAACTTGTGTAACTGGTAGAAACAGGCTACAATTACTGAGAAGTGTTGCAAAAATAAATTGCAGACTTCACTGGAGAAATAATTCTGGACGAAACCGTTGATTCTGACATGGGATGCCAAATGAAATTGGACAAAGACAGAGAAGATCCAGGAAGAATTGGGACTTCTGAAGGGGAAATCCAAATGGAGATTGGACTTCGTTGGATAGGATACCGAACAATACAGGAATAAAGATTCCTCTGACTTCATGGGGAGCGACTAATCTTTGGTCGATGATAGGAGAAAACCCATACACAGCTCTTGCGGAGAGTGGGTAATTGTGGATTTAAGAAGCTCAACTGGAGACTCACAAATGATCTTTGACGAGAGAAAACCTTACTGGTTATAAAAAATGATAAGGGATGTGCACCCACGGAAGCATACATCTCAGGCGAAACAATGCTTGTCACCAATCAACAGGATCGAACTCACTAGGGAGATGGAGAAGTCAAATAGTTCGTCCGGGTATGAAGAAACAAGACACCTTATATAGGACAACTCCACTGGGGAAACGAAGAATATTGTGCCACAACCTTGAAAGGAAAATTCTTCGCTGGGGAAAGAAGAAATCAGATGAATAACTGATACACTGGGGAAAAGGGACCATTCTTGAATAACAAATTCCAAATGCATCAACTTGAATGGGGAAATAAAGAAGTCATCAATAAACATTTCTCCTTGAACAGGCATTCCTTTGTGAACACAACAGTAACACAACATCATTAGGGATACATATTCTTAACCAAGGAGTCTAATCAATCACAACCTATCAAACAAAATTCTCCACCTGACGATACTGGGGAGTAAATAACCTTCAGGTAAAACTGGGGAATCATCTGGATACAACCTCTTCACTTTGAGAGACTTGCTAAGGAGAAGTAGAGACTTCAACGTCATTGGGGATGTTTTATATAACCAATCTTACCAATTTAATCAAACCCAAATTGCCCCCAAGTCTAAAATGAAGTAGACTCACTGGGGAGAATCTTTATAGAAATACGGATGGGACTGATTCAAGATAAGATGCCCCGGGTTATCATCAATTCTTTGAAAAGATCATCCATAGAGTCAAGGCCCTCTCCTTAACAAGATTAAATCCTTCTTTGGTGTTCATTGTGCAAATTCACTTGATGTCAAACAATTGCTTCACATTATGACAAAATGTTTATTATGAGAATGAAAATTCAAATGCAACACTTATGTAAGTCTTGAAGTTTTTATGGAAAAGTACCATGAATTCTCGTGAACAAAACACTTTTAAAAACACAAAATTTCTCTCTCTTTTTTTGAAATGACAAGACAAACATACGATGCCAACGCAAAAACTAGCACATAATTTAGGAGTGAGGAAAATGTTATATTATCGTAGGATGCTTTTGAATTAACCCCTGCTTCAGTTAGGACTTTTGAGGGTTGTAACGTGGCCTGGTTCACGGTTTTTGAAAAAAAAGATTTTTAGGCTCAAAATATTTTAGTGCCCACCCCCTTCGTGATGTTCTCCAATCCTAAGTTCAGTCAACTGGATACGGGCACTCAACTCTCAAAAGAGTATGGTATGGTAACTTCTGCTGAGGATTTCTTGGACATGCTCGAGGAATCCACAAGGCTTACGGATATGACAGCCACTCACCTTTAATTTTTGTGTCTGGTCACACGACTTTGCTATCTCACTGAGAATCTTTCTTTAACTTTTCTCCAAAGCTTTGCCCTCCTTTTTTTTCTCTTTTTTTCTTTATTCATCATTTTCCCTTTTTTTCTAGAATAAATCATGTGATCCTTGCACCACGTCCAACTTGTTGGAAGTAATTGTGTCTGAGTCTTTGAAGGATTCCTCATTCACAAACGAAGGTGACCTGCAATTTGGACTTTCCTCAGCTTCTTAGAGGATAACCATTGTTGTATTCTCTGATTTCGCTTTTCTGAATGCTCTATCAGATTAAATGAACACTACCCTGCCCCAGGTTAGGAAGATTATGGTTTTTTCTTCTTCTTTTTTTAAATAAAAAAGAAACTCCTACTTCAAGGCTCAAAGGGGTTAACGAGGGTCTATCTCCCTTATATCTCCGGTGTTTGGGAATTGAAACAAGGCATGTGCATTATTAATAGGGTTCTACTCAAAAGCACACAGACGAAAGACTGACATCTTAGAATCTTCATCCTCCCTCCAATCTTTGCCTGTGCAAAAGACTTGGTGAAGTTAACATCAATATGTAAGCAAGTCATTTTCATGAGCGATAGCAAATGGATGAGTGATAACGAATGGATTTCTTCAAGACAAACATACTTAATGCATTAAGATTTTCATTAAAAAACAAACAAATTTTTACATGATAGTAATGTTTAAATAAACAAATAAAAGTGCAAATGAAAATGCAGTAAAGAAACTCAAGATTTCCATCGTTGAGGAGACTCGACTCCGTCTAGACTTCTTAACTCTGACGAATTTCTACAGTCTTGATAATCTTGGACAAGAGATTCCCCTTCTGATCTACCCTTGACACAAAAATCGTCGAATTAATCCAAACTCGAACCTTATCTCTAGACAACAAAACATCTTCAATCAAGCGGTCGAGTGCCCCAGGGTGACATTCACAGGGGATTTTCTTCCAAAGAAATGATGAAAATGGTGCAAAGCGAAATTGCCCAACAGGATCACCAAGTGTCTTTTACCTTATGGAATGAACATCCAAGACGTGCAACTAAAAGCATCTTCTTCAAACAGGATAAATAAACAGACACTGCGATCGAGAACTTTTAAGCTCATCTTCTACCACACAAGAGTGAAACTTCACAAGATAAAGATTATGAAATGGCTTGCCAAACAGAATTGGCTCTTGAAATACACCGCTTATGAATGATCTCCAAGAAGTGGTATGAACATTCCAACAAGAGGGTACCACCAATCCCAACAATAATATTCACTTTTCAATTATCATTATTGTGCAAGAACCATCAAAGTTTTTTCAAATGCAAATAATCATCATGAAAATATTGGACGTTTTTATAAATTAAACAATTAAAACTACAAAAAAACAAAAATAAAGAAGTTTATTTTTCATTAATTGAAGACTGGCCATTAAAAGGAACTTACAATAAGATGCAACTTCTACAAAAAGAAAGGGTGTTTGACCTAAAACATAAAAATGAAAGATTGTTACAAAAATGGCAACGTGGTAACATATGACCAATAATCTATGATTCTGCTACTATTCATACAACCAACAAGTTATGCGAAGAACTTATTCAACACATCGGCATTCACCGGGAGCGGGAAATCTTCACCGTCCATGGTTGTAAGCATCATTGTCCCACCTGAGAAGACCTTCTTGACCATAAAAGGTCCTTCATAAGTCGGCGTCCACTTGCCCCTGGGATCGCCTTAAGGAAGGATTATCCTTTTAAGAACCAGATCACCTGCTTGATAGAACTGAGGACGCACCCTCTTGTCATAAGCTTTTCTTATCCTCTTCTGATACACTTGGCTATGACACACAACTGCCAAACGCTTCTCATCAATGAGGTTTAACTGATCTAACCGATTCTGCAACCACTTAGTTTCATCGAGTTCAACATCTTTCATAATTCTCAAAGAAGGAATTTCAACCTCCATAGGTAAAACTGCTTCCATCCTATACACAAGGGAGAACGGGGTTGCCCCGGTCGATGTGCGCGCTGAGGTACGATAACCATGCAAAGCGAAGGGAAAAATATCATGCCAATCTTTGTAGGTTACTACCATCTTCTGCACAATCTTCTTAATGTTCTTATTTGCAGCCTCGACGACACCATTCATCTTCGGGCGATATGGAGAGGAGTTATGGTGTTTGATCTTGAAAGTCTCACAAAGCTCCTTCATCGTCTTATTGTTGAGGTTGGACCCATTATTAGTGAAGATTTTCTCAAGGACCCCATAGAGGCAAATGATATTGTTCTTGATGAAACAAGCTACAACCTGCTTGGTGACATTAGCAAAAGAGGCAGCTTCGACCCATTTGGTGAAATAATCTATAGCAACCAAGATGAAACGATGGCCATTAGAAGTGGTCGGCTCAATCTTTCCAATCATATCGATGCCCCTCATTGCGAAGGGCCATGGAGATGTCAGAACATTCAAAGGAACGGGAGGAACATGCACTTTATTAGCATACACTTGACACTTGTAACAATCCCTGGCATGATTGTAACAGTCTGTTTCCATAGTGGACCAATAGTAACCGGCTCTCAATATCTTCTTGGCCATGGTGTGACCACTGGAATGGGTCCCAAAAGCATCTTCATGCATCTCTTCGATGATCTTTGACACTTCATTCTTATCCACACACCTGAGCAACATACCATTATGATTTCTCTTGTATAAAATACCATTGCTGAGGAAGAACTTTGCGGCGAACCTCCTTAAAAACTTCTTATATGTGACGGACGCTTCTTCTGGATACTCTTGAGTTTCTAAGTATATCTTAACATCATAAAACCAAGGATTACCATCCAGTTCCACTTCTGCTTCAAAACAAAAAGCTGGCTCATCTAACCTTCTAATAGTGATCGAAGGCGCCTCATTAGCCCACTTCACCTTGAACATAGACGATAAAGTGGCCAATGCATCTGCAAGATGATTCTCCTCTCTAGAGATATGCTCAAATGTGGTCTCTTCAAAATAAGGAATCAACTTCATCACATGCTCGCGATAAGGAATCAAGTTTTGATGACGAGTTTCCCAATCACCGTTAGTTTGACTGATAACGCAATTAGAATCCCCAAAAACCTTCATGAACTTGATACGCAAGTCAATTGCCGCTTCAATCCCATAAATACATGCTTCATACTCTGCCATGTTATTAGTGCAGTCAAAACAAATTCGGGTTGTAAAAGGGATATGGAAACCCTCGGGGGAAGTGATAACAACTCCCACACCATTACCCATTACATTCCACGCTCCATCAAACACCATCGTCCACTGCGACCCTGGCTCGGGCCCTTCCTCTGGACTGGGAATATTGCAGTCTCTAATGTACATGATGTCTTCGTCCGGGAATTCAAACTTCATCGGTTGATAGTCATCCACAGGTTGGTGAGCAAGATAATCTTCCAGGACACTGCCCTTGATAGCTTTCCGGGTGGTATACTGGATATCATATTCTGTAAAATCATCTGCCAACGGGAAACTGACCGGTAAGAGTTGGCTTCTCAAATATGAACTTAATGGGATCCATCTTAGAAATCAGATAAGTAGTATGCGTCAACATGTACTTCCTCATACGTTTAGCAGCCCATGCTAGCGCACAACACATCTTCTCAAGCAAAGAATACCTTGACTCACACTCAGTGAACTTCTTACTCAGATAATAGATGGCTTGTTCTTTCTTCCAGGTCTCATCATGCTGACCAAGCACACAACCCATGGAATTCTCTAGAACTGTTAGATACATGATCAATGGCTTTCTCTTGACTGGTGGTACAAGTATCGGAGGCTCTTGCAAATATCCCTTGATTCTATCAAATGCCATCTAACAATCATCATTCCAAACAACTGCTTGATTTCTCTTTAGTAGCTTGAATAGCGGCTCACAAGTAGCAGTAAGATGAGATATGAACTTGGAGATATAATTCAATCTCCCCAAGAAACCACGAACTTCCTTCTCTGTCCTCGGCTCAGGCATTTCTTGTATCGCCTTCACTTTGGCAGGATCAACTTCGATACCTTTCTCACTCACAATGACGCCCAATAACTTCCCTGACCTCACCCCAAAGGTGCACTTATTCGGATTCAACCTTAGCCTGAACTTCCTTAACCTTTCAAACAATTTCTGCAAATCAACTAGATGCTCTTTCTCTGTTTGAGATTTAGCAATCATATCATCAACATAAACTTCAACCTCTCTATGCATCATGTCATGAAAGAGAGTGACCATTGCACGCTGATACGTTGCCCCTGCATTCTTCAGACCAAAAGGCATGACTTTGTAACAAAAAGTTCCCCAAGGCGTGATGAAAGTAGTCTTTTCCATATCATCAGGTGCCAGCTTAATTTGATTATATCCAGAAAATCCATCCATGAATGAGAAAACCTTGGCTCGAGCAGTATTATCAACCAGAATGTCAATGTGAGGGAGCGGAAAATCATCTTTAGGGCTTGCCTTGTTCAAATCCCTATAATCAACACACATTCTAACCTTACCATCTTTCTTAGGTACCGGAACGATATTTGCAACCCACGACGGATATGAGACAACCTTCAGAAAACCGGCATCTAACTATTTCTGTACCTCCTCTTTGATCTTCTTGGACATCTCTGGATGATTTCTTCGAAGTTTCTGCTTAACTGGAGGACAATCTTCCCAGAGAGGCAGCTTGTGTACCACAAAATCCGTGTCCAAACCTGACATATCCTCATAAGACCATGCGAACACATCAACATACTCTATCAGTCTTGCCTTCACACTTTCTTCCAAATTGGCCCCTATTCTGATCTCTTTCTTTGCTTCATCTGTGCCCAAATTAACTAATTCTAGAGGCTCTTCATGCGGCTGAATAACCTTCTTCTTTTCTCGTTCTAGTAATCTGGCTAATTCTGAAGGGAGTCCATGATCTTCCTCTCTTTCCTCCTCCGCTCGGTGAACCGGATTGTCGAAGTCATAATGAGCAATAGGAGAATAGTGATCATTGGTATTTGGTGTATCCATGTATCTGCATGATTAATTTTTGTTTTAATGACAGTGTGTGAAGAATAAAAACATTGCTACATTTTCTTTTAAATGGGAAAACAAATAAATGATAAAAGTGAAAATGAAAATAAAATAACACAAGTTTTGAATAAAACGTCCTTTGTTTTATGATAAAACCGCAAGATGGAACATGGTGGCCCTACACAATGATTCACTATGCCTTGGGCAGAGCGTAGGAATTATCGAATGATAAAGAAAAACAAGAAAATTACTCCTCCACAGTTGTGACTTGAATGGTGTCCACAGATGTCCAATTCTTCAATTCGCTACCAGGGATGCATGGGCGGATCCAATCCTCTATGTTAAAGACATCATCTTCATCATCAACTGCATTAACTTGATCCTCTTTTCCAATGCCAACACTTGCAAACTTGACAGGGGTGGATGAATTAGGAGCTTTGAGAATCTTCCTTCGTAGAATAGGATTAAAACCCAATCCAAACTTGTTAAACTTTGGGATAACCTCCACAACACTGCCCCAACCTTCAGGGCGACCGGCCTCAACCAGGGCTCGAGCATCTTTCAACGAAGCCAAAGAGGACTCAACTTTCTTCTTATCCTTAACAGGCTGAGTCTTGATCATCTGAACGGTCTCAAAAGCTTGAAACAGAGTCTCGTGTATTTCGCCCTCAATTTCCACATAGCGGAAAGAAGCCAAATGGCTCACAATGTACTCTTCCTCGCCACAAACAGTAATTGTCTTTCCATCAAGAGGATACTTGAGTTTCTGATGAAGGGTAGAAGTGACCGCACCAACCTTATGGATCCAAGGACGTCCCAAAAGACAACAATAAGCCAGATTAATATCCATCACATAGAAAGTGGAAGTAAAGATCTTTTGGCCCACCTTGATCGGTAAATCAATCTCTCCAAACAAAGACCTCTTTGAGCCATCAAATGCCTTTACAATAAGGTCACTAGGACGCAACTCTAAACCAGCATAATCAATCTTCATAAGTGCCTTCTTGGGTAATACATTCAATGATGACCCGGTATCTACCAAAACCCTTGACAAGGTTGTGCCCTTGCACTCCATAAGGATGTGTAGAGCTTTGTTATGATTACGGCCCTCGGGTGGAAGATCGAAATCTCTGAAGCCTATCCCATTTCCAGATGATATACTAGCACATACTGTTTCAAATTGACCCACTGTGATCTCTTGGGAAAAAAAACATTCTTCAACAGTTTCATCAGAGCATTCCTATGAGCCTCAGAATAGATTAACAAAGACAGCATAGACATCTTAGATGGGGTGTGATGTAACTGCTCAACAATATTATAGTCACTCTTCCTAATAAATCTCATCAATTCTTCAACCTCAGCTTCTGGAGTCGAAGACACATCAGGTGCAACAAGAGGCTTAGACACATTTACCTTCTCAAATCTTTAGCCCTCGATCATCACTTGTTTGCCTTTCGCCTTAGCTAAAGCATCTGCATTATTCTGAACATTTGGAGGACTTAAAACCCTTCCACTTCTCATCACACGACCTTCACCAGAAAAGTTATTGACACCCACATCATTATCTTTCACAAAGTTGTTTTTAGACGGACCAGAGTCTTGTTTCACCCCCATGATAGTACACATCAGTGCCATAATGCCATGGGATTGCCTTCTCACTATCATACGGCATAGGACCAGGCAGAGTAATCATCAATGGTACTGGCTTGGCAGCAACAGGAATACGCCTTGAGTAAACGGAATGGAAATCACCGAAACATCTGCTTGAGTCACCTTTCTGTACTTCTTGGCTCTATCAAATTAAAGAGAACCATCATTCATCAATTCCTGAATGCGCGCCTTCAGGTCATCACAACCTTTTGGCCGTTCCACACACTTGCAACAAACTGGACCACAACCCGGGAAAATACCATTGTCACTCAAATACCTCTTGACATAAGGAAGAGAAGTAGTCACATGATTGACATCCATAACCAGATCCAACTATTCGCCATCTTCAGTGATAGCATTAACAGTTATGCCGTCATGTGATGGCATAGGATGTTGAATAACATTTGGTCTCGCTGCAGCTTCAGACTGAATATCCTTGGAATCGAGAAAATCTTGGATCTTGCACTTTAGAGCATAACAATTCTCAACTGAATGACCCACACCACCAGAAAGGAATTCACATCTTGCATTGGCATCATAATTAGCTGGACGACGATCAGGATTAACAGGCATCTGTCTCAGACTAACCAACTTCAAATCAAGCAGATGTTGTAGGGCTTGGGCATAACTCATTGGCAACGGATCAAACTTCCTTGGTTTCCTTTGTTAAGAATTGTTGTTTTTCCTCAGAACATTCTGTTGTCTAGCTTGTTGTGGTTGCTGCTGTTGAGGAGCATTTGCAGGAATAGACACAACATTGATCTGTTGTGGATATTGTCTCCTATTTCTTCTCTCGTAAGCATGAACATAACTGGTTTCCCCCCCTCTCTTCTTTGGGTGACCAACAAACGACTTCTAACTTCCACTCGAAGAATTTCCCGAACCACTAACCTGAATCCTTCTTGTTTTCGTTCCGACCTCTATCCTCTCTCCTGCCATTACCAATTCAGCAAACCCTGCTGATGTAGCCCCGATCATACGATCGTAGAAAGGCCCTTGTAGAGTATTCATAAACATATCAATTAGTTCTCTCTCTAATAAAGGAGGTTGAACCCTTGCAGCCAACTCACGCCACTTCTGCGCATATTCCTTGAAAGATTCATTCGGACCTTGTGATAAACTTTGCTACTAAGTACGGTTAGGTGCCAGATCCTTATTGTAATGGTAGTGCTTAACAAAAGCACGAACCAAGTCATTCCAACAGCGAATGTGGGTCCTTTCTAGCTTCATATACCATTCCAAGGATGCACCGGTCAAACTATCCTGGAAATAGTGAATCAACAGCCTTTGATCGTGAGTATGAACTGACATCTTTCTGAAGTAAGCGGTAGCATGTGTCACTGGACAAGACGAACCATTGTATTTCTCAAACACCGGAGGTTTGAACTTTGGGGGAACCCTCACCCCTGACACCAACCCAAGATCATTTGCATTCACGCCAAAGATGCCTTTTCCTTCAACAACCTTCAAATATTCCTCCAACTGACGATACCTCCTGTCTTCAAATAGGGAAATCTGGGTCAGAATGCACAGAAAAACCATCTTCATCCTGCTCAAAATCATGATCACATTCCTGATTACCCCTCACCATAACTGGATTGCCCCTACGATTCCCCACGAGCTGAGAGCCCGAAGGTGGGGGAAACTGCCCCTGGTTAGCACCACGAAGATCAAAAGGATTTCCTTGAGGTCCGTGAAGATTCACGAAAGCCTGGTCTTGCACATTATCCTGCCCGACAGAAACATCAGCAAATAGCCCCTGATTCTCAGCATCAACCCGATTACGAACTTTATTGTTGACCAGAGCAGTCAACTCATCCTATCTGCGGTTCGAATTCATGATCGCCTCCATGAACTGAGTCATCTGGGTAGCCATCTGGATCCTCAATTCAGCAAGCTCTGCTTGTACTTGCTCCATCTGCCTCGGAAAATTACTTCGGGTAGAGTAACGGTGAATTGTCGTCTTGAATCTCCTCTGATAACAAAGGTAAAGTCAGAATAAGAACACCAACCAGAAACCTGTTATGCATGAGGTATGTATATGCATGAATAATATATGCAATGCATGCAATGACATGTTTATATATTCCCAGAATTCTAATACTCGTAGCCAAGTTTTTTTGGGCAATAGCACAAGATGAAGTGACGAACACCGATTGAACCAAATCTCATTAGAATAACAGAAACAAAGATACAAATAGTTCCACAAAGTACTTCAACAATAATACAAACAAAGATGCTAAAGATTCTGACAATGAAATGTAAAGAAGTGGAAACCCATCTGTAATACGGTGAACTGACTTTGAGATTTTTGTATCGCAAATGTGCGGATAGCAAGAGTCGCCACCGACTTTTCTTTTATCCAATTAAGGGAAGGTGAAAAGAACATGAAAAGACCTTCGTTAGATTCTGAGTAAGGGAGAAGGTTATGAAAAGGGAAGGTATTAGCACCCCTTTCCATCCGTAGTTATCTACGGGCTCTTAGTTGCTCTTAGATCACTTTAAAAATTGTGCTTTCTGTGTGTTTGACAAAGATGTTTTGAAAAGGCATTTCGCTTTGACTTTGTAATGATTCATGTAGGAATGTATACAAAGTGTTCGGAAATGTTTCGTTTTTTTGAAAAGAGTTTGAACTTTGACAAAAGTGTGAGGTGTGAAAAGTATTTTGATTGAGCAAGCAACTAAAAGTCTTATTACCTACTCAGAATGGTCGTTTTCGTGTTATTTTACGTTCCTTTAGAATAGCGCTATCCATACCATTAGTTGGTAGGTAACCCCATTCGTTGGATGTAAGAGGGACATTCGAAGGGACATCGGATGGTCATAGAAGGCAACTTGTAGGAAGTATCCTAGCACATTCGAAGGGACTATCATCATTTTTCGTAGGCAACAATCGAGGGTCAAAATCATGTAATTCGTAGGCGACATCGTGGGTCTATGATCTTTGTATCGAAAGGACTATGATGATATGTTTGTAGGCAACGGTGCTAGAATACCTCTACGTTCGAGGGACATGACCATTTGAATTCGTAAAGGCAACGAGAGGTTGTGAGACATGAGGTTGTAAAGAATTGAATTTCCTTCAAAATGAGAGGTGGTGGAAAAATTTCTGAGAAAGTATGAAGAAGTTATGCTCAGTCAAAGTTCAGTTGACTTTTCATTGAAAAACCCTAATTTGGAAAGTTTGACTTTTGTGCAAATCTTGAGTTTTCTTGATGAATCATGATCAACCCTTGATCAAATGATGAATGTGACTTCAAAATGAGGATGTTGACCAAAAATCAGGAAGTTTGACTGTATGTTGACCACAGTTGACTTTTTGTCCAATACAACTGATTTTCAACCATCTGAGCAATTGTCTGAGGAAACTTGACTTGTAAGGCTTGAAAATTGACATGGAGAATCTTTGAAGCATATGAGGAGGCATGATGACCATTGGAGATGTTGGAAGTCCATTTTGATCTGAGAATTTCCAAACCCTAGTTTGGGTTGATTGTCTAGGAGAGGGTTTGTCTGATCAACCCTTGAGGAATCCTTGAGTATGGATGTATGAAATATTTTGAGAAGTAGGAGGGCAAATTTTGGGGTATGACAGCTGCCCCTGTTCAATCTTCTTGTACTGGAAGGTTTAGATTGGCATGTTCGCCTTTCGTGACCGGGAGGTAGAAGATGATTGAACACTCGAGTACACTTGAAAATTTGCACTCGCTGTTGATTCATGTAGGAATGGGCTTACAGATGCCATTTGGAGAAGTTGGAGATTTCGTTGGGGAATGAGTCGTATGCTAGACTAAAGAATGTCGTCTGAATAGGAGAGTCGTCGGAGATGGGCTTAAGATGCCATCTGGAATGATCGATGCTGGGGAGTGAGCCGTACGCTAGGTTCATTAGACGTTTTTGGAAGTGAAAGGAGCATGGAGATGGGCTTAAGATGCCATCTGGAGGGAGTCGTACGTTAGACTCCGTGCTCATCTTTGAATGAAGTTATTGGTTTGTATTGGTTTTTTAACCAAATATGCAGCATTCTGACAGTGGAGAAATATTGACAAGTAGTCGTAGATGGGCTTAAGATGCCATCCAAGGCAACTGAGTCATACACTAGACTTTGTAGTCGCTGTTGATAATAAGAGAGAGTCAAAATACATCTTCGTGCTGATTACTCTGAGGGGATAGTAGTTGGCAAAATGTGGACAGCTTCCCTGTTGTGCTTCGGGTATTGATCCAATGCCTGCCTGCTATCGGAGGATAACTTGTGATCGTTCAGATGGTTTTCCCGTCTGGCTTCGGGTATTAATCCTGGATCTGTTGTCGGAGGACAATTAGGCCGGTCGTTCAGATAGTTTTCCCGTCTGGCTTCGGGCATTAATCCTGGACCAGTTGTCGGAGGACAACTAGGGCGGTTGTTCAGATAGTTTTCCCGTCTGGCTTCGGACATTAATCCTGGACCTGTTCGTTTCAGAAGTGATTTTCACCTGTTTTTGGAAAAAACAAAAGAAACTTTGATAGAATATCGTTAGTTTTATGCAAAGTATGATGCATGACGATGTGTATGAACGACATATGCATATATTATGGCTTTATGAGTAATGTATGAATGATAGATGTTGTGGTATTTCAAAACATATCCATCTTGAAGAAGATGCGGATGTTCTGCTTGGAGATTTCTGACTTCTGTTTGGGGATGAAGCGGATTGGAAACCTTGAGAAGAAAGATGAACTCGATTCCCCCGATGCACTATCTGACCAAGTCTTGAGCCTTAGATATTGTTGAGGATGGTAGAGATCGAGGGATGCACCGCTGAGGAACTTGTGCATAGACCCTGTTGGGGGAGAATCTAGGAGGTACTCTACTGGGGATCTTGCGCATAAATCCTGCTGGAGAATATTTGATAGTTGCTGGGAGACCGGGTTAGAAGGACCTGGAGCCCGTCGAAATCTCTGGCTGGGGAATAAAAGATGTAGGTTTCCTCTGATGCACTATCTGACCAAGTTTCAAGTCTGGATACTACTACTGCTGGGGAAACGATGATTGCTGAGAGGCATTCTGCTGGGGATACCACTGCTGAAGATGAACCGTTACTACTCGGAAATCTATTGTCACATGGTTTAGTTGAGTGGAATCACTGCTCGGGGACTAACGTATACTCCGCTGGGGAAGGTTTGTAGTGAGCGACACCTCTGTGGGGATTGTGCTCTGTGGGGGAATGTTTTGGTGACCTTCGTCGTCATCTCAATTCCTAGAGCCTGTAGCAATTACTTCCGTATGTTCACTTTTCGCATGTTCGTGAATATATTTTTATTGCCAAATGCATATAATCATTCAAAGCAAACGTTGGACTTTATGCAAACAACAACAGCAAAAATTGTAAAGAGGAAGAACTTGTATTTATTTGAAATGTGGCGTATGGCCAAGTAGTTTATACACAAGAAAGGTAAAAAGCTATGTGGAAACAATCTCGTTAAGTTCCAACTATGCTAGTACTCATATATTTCAACTATCTCATCTCCTTGCTGACAGTAGAAAGTGAGTAGACTGATTGTCGCCATTTGAATCTTGAATCGATAGTAGTCTCAGATAGGTGATCCGACGAGACATAGTCGCACGCTCAATCCCTAACTTTGCCTAGACCGCCTTTCGGTTTTCACCACCGATACCCTTTTTGCCCAAGCCGCCTTTTCAGGTTTTCGACTTGCCGGGTATACATGTTTTGTATATATCCTTAATTTTTGCCCGAACCCTTTTGGTTCGCCAGGATGCCCTTATTTTTGCCTAGGTTCGTCGACCTAGCGGGTCTCGTTTATGCGTAGTATTTTTTGACTATGTCTCGTTCACTGTGGTGTGGAAGTCTTCACCATCCATGGTGCTAAGTATCATAGCTCCGTCGGAAAACACTGTCTTGACTACAAACGGTCCCTCGTAGGTGGGAGTCCATTTGCCCCTGGGATCACCTTGTGGAAGGATGATACGCTTGACTACTAGATCACCAACTTGGTAGACCCGGTGCTTGACCTTCTTGTTAAATGCTCGATCATTCGTTCGATAGATCCGTCCATGGCGTATGGATGCGAGTCGCTTCTCATCGATCAAGTTATTCTCGGTCAAGGCGTGTCGGACCCAATCGCTCGCTTAACTCTGCGTCGGAGGACTCGTTGAGGGTATCCGAACTCGATGGGTAGGACCTCCCATACCGTATACAAGGGAGAAGGGTTGCCCTTGATGTCCGTGTAGTGCGATAACCATGAAGAGCGAATGGCAACATCTCATGCCAATCCTTGTAAGTCACTGTCATCTTTTGTATAATCTTCTTATGTTCTTGTTGGCGGCTTCCACCGCCATTCATCTTAGGCCGATAAGGAGAAGAGTTGTGATGCTTGATCTTGAACTGCGTGCGAGTTGGTGATCATCTTGTTGTTGAGATTAGAGCCATTATCTGTGATAATCCTTTCGAGTGCCATATCGACGATAAGATTATGCTTGATGAAACGAGCCACAACGTTCTTGGTAAATCGACAGTCGCTTCTACCCACTTGGTGAAATAATCAATTGCCACAAGGATGAAACGATGTCCGTTGGAGCGGTGGGCTTGATTTCTCCAATCATGTTAATGCCCCACATTGCAAAAGGCCAAGGAGAAGTTAAAACATTCGAGGTACCGAATACGTGCACTTTATCGCATAACCGCATTTGTGACAAGACCGAGCATAGCGGTGACAATCGCTTCCATGGTGGACCAATAGTAACCTGTTCTCAAAATCTTTTAGCCATCGTATGTCCACCGGAGTGAGTACCAAATGCTTCGTAACTCTTCCATAATATGTTCCGCTGTTTTCCGGTCTACACAGTGGAGTAAGCACAAGTCATGGTTGCGCTTGTATAGGATGCCGCTGCTGAGGAAGAATTTGGATGCAAATCTTCTCAAGAACTTCTTATCGTTGACAGATGCCCCTACGGGATATTCCTGAGTCTCAAGATACCTTTTCACATCGTAGTACCAAGGTTTCTCTTCTGTATCAAGCTCGTAACAATACGCTGGTTCATCAAACTTCTCAATGATGATCTGGGGAGCCTCGTTGTCCCATCTGACCTTGAACATAGATGACATAGTAGATAACGCGTCTGCCAACTGATTCTCTTCTCGTGGAATTGATTGAAAGTGATCTCTTGGTAGGGATCAAACTCGTAACATGCTCGATACGGAATGAGATTCGGATGCTTCGATCCCACTCGCCTTAATCGGACCGATCACTAAAGCGAGTCTCCGTATACTTATAAGAACTTGATTCTTAAGTCAATAGCAGCTTTGATACCCATGATGCACGCTTCGTATTCGGCCATGTTGTTGGTGCAACTAAAACATAATCTGGCGGTGAAAGGAGTATGTCCTCCTGTAGGAGATGTAATGATGGCGCCAATGCCATTTCCAAGGGCGTTTGAGGCTCCATCAAAAAGACCATGGTCCATCGGGATCCTTGTTCAGGTCCTTCATCTGGGCCTGGTTCTTCACAATCAGTAACTAGTAAAACATCTTCGTCGAAATTGAATGCATAGACTGATAGTCATCTACGGCTTGATGAGCCAAATGATCGGCTACTACACTTCCTTTGATTGCTTTCTGAGAAGTGTACTAGATGTCGTATTCGGTCAGGATCATTTGCCATCTTGCTATTCTTCCGGAAAGAGTTGGTTTCTCAAATATGTATTTTATCGGATCCATCTTGGAAATCAACAAGGTAGTGTGAGTCAACATATCTTGCCTTAGTCGTGAGCAGCCAAAGCGTAAGTTTTCTCGAGTGTGAGTATCTTATTTCACGATCGGTAAACTTTTGCTAAGGTAGTATATTGCATACTCTTTTCGACTGCACTCGCCATGTTTCCCAACACACACCCCATTGAGTTCTCTAACACCGCAAGTACATGATGAGAGGTCTTCCTTGGCGGGCATCGGATAGAGGATTCTATAGGTACTCCTTGATTTTGTCAAAAGCGATCTGGCAATCGTCATTCTATTCCACTACTTGATCTTTCTTCAGTAACTTGAAGATTGGCTCACAAGTAGCAGTTAGATGTGCAATGAATCTGGAAATGTAGTTCAATCGGCCCAAGAAACCTCTGACTTCTTTCTCGGTGCGGGGAGCTGGCATTTCCTGAATAGCTTTTACCTTGGCGGGGTCAACTTCAATACCTTTTCCACTGACAACAAACCCTAGGAGTTTACCGGACCTGACTCCAAAAGTGCACTTGTTAGGATTAAGTCTCAGCATGTACTTCTTCAACCTGTCTAACAATTTCCGTAGATGATCAAGATGTTCTTCTTCAGTCTGTGATCGAGTTATCATGTCGTCGACATAGACCTCTATCTCGTGATGAATCATGTCATGAAATAACGTCACCATCGCACGCTGATAAGTGGCGCCAACGTTCTTCAGTCCGAACGGCATAACCTTGTAGCAGAAAGTGCCCCACTGTGTAACGAAAGTAGTTTTCTCCATGTCTTCAGGAGCCATTTTGATCTGATTGTAACTGGAGAAACCATCTATGAAGGAGAAAACCTTATGCTGGGCGGTGTTGTCAACCAGGACATCAATATGAGGAAGTGGAAAATCGTCTTTCGGACTCGCTTTGTTCAGATCTCTGTAATCCACACACATTCGTACCTTGCCATCCTTCTTGGGCACATGCACCACATTAGCTACCCACTGCGAATAGGAAGTAATTTAAGAAACCGTGAATCGCTTCATAACTTGGCTTTAATTTTCTCGACATCTCGGGACGCACGATTTAACCTTCTATTTCACCGAGAAAACCTTCTTTTTCGGTAGCGGTGTACCACAATACCAATGTCTAAACCCGGCATGTCTTCGTACGACCAAGCAAAAACCTCAATATAGTCTCGTAGCATCTGAATCAATCTTTCTTTAATACTGTTCTCAAGACCCGCTCCTATCTTGATCTCTTTTCGTCTTCATCGATACCCAAATTCACAACCTCAACTTGCTCTTCGTGTGGTCATATAACTCGCTCTTCTTGCTGTAGCAATCGACAAGTTCTCCGAACTTCACAATCTTCCTCACCTTCGTCTTGGCTTGGTAGATCGGATTATCGAAGTCATATTTAGCAATAGCATAGTCATTATCAACTAGATTCGAGTGATTCTGCGATGTATCACGTGGGTGTGTAAGAAACACATAGCTTTTGAAGGGGTGATAAAGTAAAGAAAGAAAACAACATATAAATGCAAAAGTCCAACGATTTTATTAAATGAAAATATGCAAATGACAGATAATAACCCTCACAAACGAGCCATGATGCCCCGGGTAAGGCACTAGGCTTTAGAGTTTATTGTCCAAAACATAGAAAATACGAAAAGCAAAACAAAACAAGAGCAATTACTCCTGTCTAAAGGAGATTGGTATGACGTCTTCAGTCTTCCAATTGCTGAGTCCGTTGTCGAGAGTTGGGAAGATACACTTGCTGATGTCGAAGTCACTATCGCCGTCTTCTATAGCATGGATTCCACTCTGGCCAATGCGGAAAGGAAGTTGGCCGGCATGTTCGCGGCGTATCATCTTCTGACCTTTGATGGTGAATCCTAAACTAGTCTTGTCAGATTTGAAAGGAAGATCAGGGAGCTGTCCCCAAATAGTACTATTTCCTTCTTCAACAGCAGCTTGAGCATCTTTCAGTGAGGCCATCCTAGGCGGAGCTTGCGTAACTCAGGAGTGACGGGAGAGTAAACAGACATGACTCTGGGGATTGTTTCAAAAGCTTGACAGGGAGTCTCGAAGAATTCACCCTCCACCTCGAGGTATCGGGATGACTGTAGATGACTGACCATATATTCTTCTTCACCACATACTATAACAACCTTCCCTTTCACCGGTACTTCACCACGATGTAAGGTAGAGTAACAGACCGCCCCATGTATCCAAGGGCGTCCAAGTAGGCAAGAGTAAGCTGGACGGATGTCCATGACAAAGAAAGTGGAGTCAAAAGTATGGGAACCGACTTTGACAGGCAGAATGAGCTCTCCAAGTACTGTTCACTTAAAACCATCAAAAGCTCTCACAATTATGTCACTAGGTTTCAAAACCAATCCTTCAACATCAAGTCGATCAAAAGCAGTCTTTGGTAGGATGTTCAGAGCAGAACCGGTATCCACCAAAACATGAGACAACGTAACGCCCTTGCATTCGACAGAAATGTGCAAGGCTTTGTTGTGTTTCTTTCCGGCAGGGGTCAAATCAGCATCAGAGAAGCCTAGGTCGTTGTTGGCAGCCAAGCTAGCAATACAAACTTCAAATTGATCAGTAGTAGTGCCTTGCGGTACGTGAGCATTCTTCAGAAATTTCACCAAGGCGTTAGCATGAGCCTCGGAGCACAAGAGCAGAGCAAGCATGGAGATCTTGGACGGAGTCTGTCCTAACTGTTCCACAACATTGTAGTCACTCTTCTTGATGATCTTCAGAATTCCCTCTATTTCTCGTTTGGAGGTGTCTTCAGTAACTTCCTTTGGTACTTCTGGCTGAGCAGGATGAGTCACTGGTTCTTTCCCTCTAGTCTCGAGAATTGGTTGAATAGCTGGAATGCGAGCTGGAGTCGTAGTGTCTTTTGGAGGAGAAATTTCTGGAGAGAATACCTTTCCGGTTCTGGTCACCTTACTTGATCCGGTGATGTTGTCAATGTCAGGCATAGTAGCTTCAATTGTAAGATCTTCAATGGTTAGAGGGTCTTGCTTGACGCCATGATAATAAACCTCAGATCCATAATTCCAAGGGATAACTTTGTTAGAGGAATATAGAACTGGTCTAGGAGAAGTAATGATGAGAGGTGCCACCCTAGGCACAGGATCAGCGGAGGAAATCCGTATAGCGTTAACATCAGCATAGTCTTCTGGGAAATCGTCACCCCCATCCGGTTGCCTTAACATTTTCAATAGGGATCTTGTAACTTTCAGGAACAGTATACTCCACCATGTAATCATACTTTCCACTCGGCTTCCCCAAGGTGTCCCATGCAGACGGTACGGCTTCATTCACATCGTCGATCTTCAGCTTTTTAGACATGTCTTCACACAGACTCTCCACAGGCGGTTTCAGGAATAGTATCTCACGGTTGTCCATCATGCACTGAACACGTCTTCTTAACCAAGCACAACCATCAGGTGCAGATGGGCACCAACGACAATTCTCTGGGCATCCTGGATTGACACCGGCTTGCAGCAAATTCTTCTTAACAGTCATCAGAGGAATGGTCAAGTCGTCTATGTTGAAAACATAAGTATCCTCACCAACAGCATTGGAACTTTTGTCATGGTTAGGCATAGGAGCGTTAATCACATTTGGAGTCTCAACAGGAGGATCAAACTCAATCTGCTTAGCTTCAATCCTATCTTGAATCTTGTTATTCAGAGCCCAACAGTTGTCAGTGTCGTGCCCTGGGCTATTGGAGTGGTAAGCACACTTAGCATTAGGATTATATTTCGGAGAGGAAGTGTTGACACTCTGAGGAGGATCCTTCAAAGTAATTAGCTCTGCTTTTAACATGTGTTGCAAGGCTTGCGACAATGGCATGTTGATCTTCATGTCTGTGCGTTCGGTTACGTGGCGTCGTCGTTGAGGTTGTGTTGATGCAGGATTGGAGATCACAACTGCCCCCACAGATTGAGCGCGGTCAGTCTTGGCTCGGCTTTTCTGACCATACACAGCATTGGCTTCTTTTTTACCACCAAAAGATCTCTTCGTAGCATTTGAAGATGACTCTACATGAATCTTTCCGCTCCTGATACCTGCTTCAATACGCTCTCCTGTCAATATCAGCTCGGTGAATCCGGCTGAAGAGTTTCCAATCAGATGATTGAAGAATGGGCCTGTCAGTGTTCCCATAAACATATCAACCAACTCCCTATGGGACAAGGGTGGTTGAACTCTGCCTGCTAAATCTCCATTTCTGAGCATACTCTTTGAACTTCTCATCACGACCCATAGACATGCTCTGTAGTTGCATGCGAGTGGGTGTCAATTCAGCATTGTACTCATACTGTCTGTAGAAAGCATCTGCTAAGTCACTCCAAGTACGGACTCGGTCATTCTCTAACTGATAATACCACTCCAACTGAGTTCTAGACAAACTCTCTTGGAAATAATGCATCCACAACTTTCTGTCATCAGTGTCGGGGTTGATTTTCTGAACATAGGACTTCAAATGCAACTTTGGACAGGAAATGCCATCATATTTGGCGAATGTAGGAACTTTGAACTTGGGAGGAATCACCACACCAGGGACAAGACTCAGATCATCAAAATTCAGCCCGGACATCTTCAGGTTTTCCACAGCATTCAGACGGTCCTCAAGTTACTTGTCCTTGTCATCTTCATCAGAGTACTGGTCATTATCATAGTCTTTTTCAGGCTCACGCTGGCTGCCTTCTTCATTGCCCTTGACACTCCCCTCAGTCTTGACACTTTCTGAGAGCTCTATCTGACTGACCACTTTAGGACCACCTTTGTAACGTCTACCCATGTTGAGAACACCAACGACCCTCTTCTTTCTGTTGATGAGCTTCTTCAGATCTTCTTGGCCTTGGACCAAGCTGGTGAACATCTCCTGGAACTGAGCATTCTGAGCCTGGAGATCTTTGACAGTCTGTTCAAGAGCCATTTATGCTAAAATAAATAGAGAGAAAATGAGAAAACCAATCTTCAATGTACCTGTTATGAGATGTTATGCCATGATATGCGATGTTTATGCAATGCAATGCAATGTTTTCAAGGACCTTAGGAATTTAAATTTGTTAAACAAGCACAAACAAACTTTTCTTAGTCTCTTTTTTCTTTTTCTTTTTAAATACAAAAGATAGTTTGGAAAATAAAAGAACAAAAATCCTAAAGCTTTAAGTTTCCCATGGGCGCTTCCTCTTGGTGTTGAAGTAGGCGTTGATGTTTCGCTCCTCGTGAAGTAGCTTGGTCAACTCTAGTACCTTCTTCTCGCTTGCATAGCACTGAGCTTCAAATGTGTCCCTTTCTTCTTTAAGCTGAATCCAGGATCTCTTCAAGTCTTCAAAATCAGTAGGCATGTCAGGATGGAGAACAGTATAGGGTACGTCACCTATAGCAACAAGTTCCATAATTACTGGTAACACGGGTGTAAATGGCATCATGAGGTTTTGAGCTCGAGCTCGCACCCATTTGAGGTAAGGTTCCCAAGGAATGGAGTTTTGGTGCTCCAAGGTCTTGGTATTAGTCTTCTTTACCATGCCCCAAGCGTGTATGAACCTTCGTCGGTAATTCTGGAGATCGTGATTGTAGTCGAACACAATATCTTGGAGAAGCATATCATGAGGACCATCTCTTCGAGCAAAACCAAACTGACGTGGAGCTAGAGAAGGGTTGTAAGTAATACCTCCCCTTATACCAAGGAGTGGTACATTAGGGAATTCTCCACAACGTTCAATGAATGTGAAGTCCTTTTGAGAAAAGAGACACCAACGAATATCTGAATGAGAGAGTGACATTAGTCTTTGAGACCATCTCAACCTTTGTTCGTTCTTCAAAACTGATTGAGGAAGGTGCGAAATAAACCACCTGGAAAGTAACGGTATGCAACACATGAGAGTTCCTTGTCTTTTGATGGTACGAGTGTGGAGATAATGTAGAATATCTCCAAGTAAGGTAGGCACAGGATTACGAGTGAGGAATATCTTGATGGCGTTCACATCTATGAACTGATCCGAGTTAGGAAATAGAACCAAACCATAGATTAGCAAGGCCAAGATGTCTTCGAATGCATGGAAACTCATAGCTTTGAGGAATTCTCGGGCTTTCTTTATCAAGAACTTAGCAAGTAAACCCTTAACTCCGCTTCTTGTTTCCCAATTGGCTTCAATGTCTGAGCGCTTTAGATGTAATGCTGATGCAATGTCTTTGTACCTAGGAACCTTTTCTAAACTGGTGAATGGCATTTGATCAAGAATAGGTATCCCAAGTAGCTTAGAGAACTCTTCCAAGGTAGGAACCAACTGATAACCTGGGAATGTAAAGCAATGGTGTTTCGGATCGAAGAACTGGAATAGGAAGTGCATCATATCTTCTTCAAAACCGGAGATAACCAAGTCAAGTAGATAACCATGTCTTTTGATGAACTGAGCATGGTCGGGAATTTCTGAAACCAATTCTTTAAGCTGAGAAGGTACACTCACGAAGTTGATTCGGATAGTCTTTCTAGAAGCCATAATCCCTATAAAACAGAGCAAAGATAAATCCCTAGGTCCTTGAAATAGTTAGAAATGATATGCAATACGATGATGTCATGATGTCATGTTTAGCAAGCACAAACAATTCACACAATAGCCCTAGGTTTAAGGCTTGCGTGAGGTATAGGTGTTTACCCTACCAAAAGTGTGAGTTGGTTCATCCTGTCCTATAATAGTAACTGGGTTCTAGGAATCTCATATCATTGATCTTTCTCGTAGGCGTTTATTTCAAGACGACTACCAAGTGGTCGACCGAAAATATCCCAAAAGTCTGATCTTAATGAGCGTAGCATCGAGTATCAGCCAACCTCGGTCTACACCAAAGCCGGCCATCTCACTACCTTCTAATGGCCAAGATGAGTCAATTAGGGTTCTAAAAGTTGAGTTAGTGCTGATGACACCACGCAGAAGCCAAATACTATCCTCAACTTGGAAATGAAGAGTATCAGGACATCCAAAGTGTCACACTAACGTAGCCATCATGTTGACCGTTTCGGTATACGCCTAACAGTCGCGACGATCTATTGCTACTTACCTAAGGAAACCTGGATCCGGGTGTAGGATCCCCCACAAGTATAATACCCAAGCAACCCTTAGAAGTAAAGCATACAAGTCAAACAGAAAGCGGTAAAGATGATCTAAAAATCCCTAAGGTATTCTCTCTTTAGGTGTCTCAGAGTCGCCATTAATGTAATGAACTGACTTTGAGATTTTTGTATCGCAAATATGCGGATAGCAAGAGTCGCCACCGACTTTTCTTTTATCCAATTAAGGGAAGGTGAAAAGAATAGGAAAAGACCTTCGTTAGATTCTGAGTAAGGGAGAAGGTTATGAAAAGGGAAGGTATTAGCACCCCTTTCCATCCGTAGTTATCTACGGGCTCTTAGTTGCTCTTAGATCACTTTAAAAATTGTGCTTTCTGTGTGTTTGACAAAGATGTTTTGAAAAGGCATTTTGCTTTGACTTTGTAATGATTCATGTAGGAATGTATACAAAGTGTTCGAAAATGTTTCGTTTTTTTGAAAAGAGTTTGAACTTTGACAAAAGTGTGAGGTGTGAAGAGTATTTTGATTGAGCAAGCAACTAAAAGTCTTATTACCTACTCAGAATGGTCGTTTTCGTGTTATTTTACGTTCCTTTAGAATAGCGCTATCCATACCATTAGTTGGTAGGTAACCCCATTCGTTGGATGTAAGAGGGACATTCGAAGGGACATCGGATGGTCATAGAAGGCAACTTGTAGGAAGTATCCTAGCACATTCGAAGGGACTATCATCATTTTTCGTAGGCAACAATCGAGGGTCAAAATCATGTAATTCGTAGGCGACATCGTGGGTCTATGATCTTTGTATCGAAGGGACTATGATGATATGTTTGTAGGCAACGGTGCTAGAATACCTCTACGTTCGAGGGACATGACCATTTGAATTCGTAAAGGCAACGAGAGAGAATTACCCTAAAGGGTGCATGTGTGAAAAGAGTGTGTTGATTTCAGGTATTTGTTATCTTGGAATTATGAGTGATCTATGTCCAATTTTATCTTGCCATACTCGACTAGTTACTATCAGTTCATAGGGTGCAGAAAGTAAATAGCGGAAATGTAAAATGCAGAAAGATAAAGTCCTACGCTATTACATGGCTTTGGGGCAGATACATAATTGAAAGTGCGGAAAATAAAAGTCCTAATTAAACTATTACATCCCATAAGCAATTACTAAATTGGAAAAGAAAAGCAATAAAAATCGTCCGAAACGGTATAACCTATGAACAGATGCAAAATTGGAAAACGGAAGAAAATTGCATAAGAGGAAAATGTTAGTAAAAATAAATATTTTTGAATGAGAAAAAAAGTTTTGTGTTAGTAATGACACAAATATGATAAAATAAATTTTTAGTAATTTTTGGAATTGATTTGATAATTTAAAAACAATTAAAAATCATTTAAATGATTAATTAGTAATTAAATTAAATATGCATGCAAAAATAATAATTTTAATTTTAAAAATTAAATAGGTATTTTTCTGATGATTATGCAAAAAATAAATATTTTTGGTGTTTTTTAGATGCATGATAAAAAATATTAAAGATAAAATAAAATAGATGGAAAATATTAAGAAAAAATAGAAAATATGAAAATATAAGTTAGTTTTGCAAAAGAGAAAAATAGTTGGTCCTGACCAGGTTCAAACCTGTGACCATTGAGAGCATCTTCACTTCCCAACGCCTTAAACACTGAGCCAACATGTCTTTTGTGTTTGAGAATTGGAAACAATGGTCTAAATATGTAAACGTGTCAAGGATTTTTTACATTCAACGCACAGTCATCCATGTGGGGTCCAGGTAGCATAGATGGACGAATCGGAACACACGAAATTGCCACGCCTGCCTTCACTGGAGTCTTCCGGTCAACGACGCCGGAGCCCTAGCTCCGGTTGTCTTCCCCGATGGCCATCAACCTGAAAATCCTGCCAAATGCATCATTTAAAGCAAAACAAAAGCCCAGATCGACTAATTCGATCCTTGCGAGCACGATGGTGCTATCCTTTTGTCCTGAAACGGCCTGGAACTCGTGTTTCGAAACTCACAGCTCTAAAAGCCCTAACAATGGCATTCTTGGATTTCTACGTGGAAACTTACATGTAATGCATCAAATACACTCTAATGCATATCCTGAACTCAAATAAACACATTAAAACGATTAGCAATGCATGGAATATAGAAATCGAAATTGAAAAAAATAGCAAACCGGTGAGAGATGTATATCGAGTTCTGGGCAGTCTTAGCTTCGAGCAAGGGTTGGTTTTGAACCCTGGGAACCTCGGGAACACGTTTGGATGGTTGGCACACCTTGACACTTGCTGGAAAAAAATTCGAAATTTCCAACTTTGAGAAAAAATTGAACAAAGTAAGGGTTATTGTAGGGGCTAGGGTTTCGTCCTTGGCTTTGTGCAATATGATCAGTATTTATAGAGTGAGGAATGAGTGCAAAGAGAGTGAAAAAAGATATGGTATTCAATGTGGAATTAATTTCTTTCAAATAAAATCAAATTTTGGAGAAAATTTGATTTTCTCTTCCATATGCAAGCTAGCACGAAATTGGCAAGTATTGTGGGCTATCTTGGACCTCAAGTTTGATAAAAATCCAATCCTTTTGAAAATATATCTTGTTTTCATATTTTTTATAATTTAAATTTGAATTAAATGGTTTTAAATTCAAAAATAAATCGAAAAAATAGAATGTGGTCATGGCAAAGCACCAATAGGTCATAAATAATATTATGATCAAGTTTGGATCATAAAATTATAGGCCTATTTGTAAAAAATTGGATTTTGACAAATATCTCCTTTTGTGCAATTGTTCAAAAATGCCCAACTTCTGAATGGTGTATTTTGCTCAATTTTCCACATTTTTGAGTGTTCTTGGACTTTTTAGAAAGCTCTAAGTGTCCTCTAACCAACCTCTTTGGTTTCATCTTAATTGGAGTTTCCATGCTAAATAAATCTTCAAAACAAAAAGTTGACTTTTTTGTTGACTTTGAAAAGGACCTGTAATGTTTTGATCCATAACTTCCAAATGAAGCATTTTCTGACCAAGCTTGAGAGACATGAAGTTGTAGAGAATTGAATTATCTTCAAAATGAGCTGTGGTGGGAAAAATTTTGATAAAGCATGTGAAAGTTATGCCTAGTCAAAGTTCTGTCTACTTTTGTCTAAGAAAGCCCAATTTGGAAAGTTTGACTTTTGATCAAATTTTGAGTTTTCTTGATGAATCATGATCAACCCTTGATCAAATGATGAATGTGACTTCAAAATGAGGATGTTGACCAAAAATCAGGAAGTTTGACTGTATGTTGACCACAGTTGACTTTTTGTCCAATACAACTGATTTTCAACCATCTGAGCAATTGTCTGAGGAAACTTGACTTGTAAGGCTTGAAAATTGACATGGAGAATCTTTGAAGCATATGAGGAGGCATGATGACCATTGGAGATGTTGGAAGTCCATTTTGATCTGAGAATTTCCAAACCCTAGTTTGGGTTGATTGTCTAGGAGAGGGTTTGTCTGATCAACCCTTGAGGAATCCTTGAGTATGGATGTATGAAATGTTTTGAGAAGTAGGAGGGAAAATTTTGGGGTATGACACCATCAACAAGCCTGATGGTGATTCTCTTTTGAAACATAAGACAAAATAATAAACCTAAAAATCTGACATAGGAAAGCCTGCGGACTCCTGAATTCCCAACTGGATCTTGAGTTGCCCAATTTCTTCTATTGCCAAAGATAGCTGAACATCCTTCTCTCTGAGCTGGTCTTTGAATGCTGCTCTTTGAGTGGTTTCCTTTAGAATCTTCTTTTCTAGACTTCTGATCTGTGCTTTATGCTTCTTCTCCAATTCAACCTTGGAATCTTTACTCTTCTTCTCAATCTCCGCTATAGCTCTCATGTGATCTTCCCATGACATCATCCCCCCTTCAAACCTAGATCTCTTCCTTGCAGCGTCAGACGTCTCTTTTTCTTCTAGCAGAAGGCGGTTTTGAGCATGCACCCGCTCATAATCCCCTTTGGGCACGACATATGGAACATTAGTAACTTGAGGATGGAAAGGTGCAACTCCGGTAATAGAAGGCCACTGTCGATCTTTGTTTCTTCCCTCAATCCACTGGACAAATGATGCATAAGCCGTAGGATCCTTCTTAGCGAAGAACAATCCTCCTTCATGGTGAATTCTCTTCCAAGCTTGAATAGCTCTTTCCAAAGATCTGGTAATATCTGGTATGTCAAAACACAAAGTCTCTTGCACACATTCTTCACTAGGAGGGCCTATCAGAGCATACCCCAATTGTCTCAAAGCAAGGAATGGATTATAGTTTACACCACCTCGTATACCTATGAGAGGTACATTAGGGAACTCTCCACAATGGAAATTATACTTTCTCTATCCGTCTTAGTCACAACATGCCTATACCAACTGATATCCTGAGATGTGAGAGCCATCAGGCGAGGCACCCACCGCATAGTATGCTGAGTACCCACAAAAGCAACGGCACGAGGGAGGAAACTTTGGAAGCACTGGTACAAGAGTGGAGCGCAACAATGGACCAAACCACCCTTTCCTTTGTAACTCTTTGAATGATTAGAATGATACAGATCTCCCAAGAGGGTTGGAACAGGATTCTTCTGAATGAACAAAGTGATAGCATTTTCATCAATGAATTTGGGCTCATTTGGGAACAAGACCATGCCATAGGTACAATAATACAAGATGGCGTTAAAACCTCTCCAATCAAACTTTGCAGCTTTAGCATTAGCTTCTCTCAGCAGAAATCCTAGATGAAAACCTTTCACCGCCCCCTTTTTCGCGGCATTAGTTGAAATCACCAACTTCTCTAAAAACAAGGCAGCAACAACCTGGTCATCAGTAGGTTTTCCCATAGCAATGTGAAAAGGAACTTGATGAAGCACTGGAATGTCCAAAAGATCAGAACATTCTTCTAATGTAGGCAACAACAAATAATCTGGAAACACAAAGCATCTTAACTCTCGGTCGTAGAACTGGAACAAAGCTTTAAGACCATCTTCCTAGTATTCACTGAGAGGGTACTTCAAATATGACAAAATCCTTCCATAATCCTTGGTTAACTCAACAACAACCTTAGGAGGGGACCTCTGGGCCAACAAAACCAAACTCTCAAGAGCTGGAGCAGGGAACTTGTACATTGAGTGACGTCTGTAATTAGTCTTCTTTTCAGTATCCATCTTTCAGCGGTGACCCAACAACCTGACTCAAAGACTAGTAATCTTGGAAATGATAAAACATGTATGTTAAAAAAAAGTGGATGCAGTTTACAAAATGTTTCATGAATGCAATAGGACCCAAGCTCCATATCTGAACACTGTTTTGCTGGTGAAGTAAACCATAGGTGCAGAACCAATAACCAAAGAACCCAAGTAACATAAGTCAGCATCTGTACCTGTCCCAACCCAACCTCACGGGTAATTCTAGACACAACTGGGTACCTAATGATAAACAGAGTAGATGGTTCTTTATCGAGCACTTCGCTTGCTACACAAAGGATGTAAGGCGAAAGTACCGCCAATCGAACCTCGTCTGAGTTTGGTACTTCATGCCTCCTCACACGCATCACGGGATGCGGGATTCGACATGAACATCCGTCTATCCTATATGTCACTGGCCTGGGTAGTGGGCCTTTTACCTCTTGGAACTCCCACCCACCAAAGAAACAACAGCACATCAGCAGACAGAATAATATAGCCAGATGCAGATGCATGCAAACATGTACAAGTATACATATACAAATAATAAAAAACAAGCTATAAAGAAATAATCAAAGAAAATAAATAAACACCCAAAAGAAAAGAAAACAAAAGCTAGGATCGACTTTTGATCGGACCAGCAAGAGGTCTAGACGATACCTAGTGAAGTCGCCAGCTGAAACACCCGGCCGAAAAATCAAAGGATATAACTATGTATCAATAAAGTCGCCATCGAACGTTTTTTATCCCTCCAAGAGGGAAAGGTAAACATCGAGTAAACCTGAGACGAAGAAATCAAGGTCTTGCGACCGAGAGTTCGGGTAAGGAAGTTTGTTACGCGAAGGGAAGGGATTAGCACCCCACACGTCCGTAGTACTCTACGGTATCTGCTTTTACTTTCTATCTAATGGGTGTAAAGGTCTAACTATATCTGTATATGGTATAATGCATGCAAAAAGAAAAGAATAATAAAAAAAGAAAATAATAAAAGAAAGAAAACACGTGGAAAAGAAGGAAACGTTTACAAAGGTTGCTCGATCTAGCCCCGCGACAGGATGCCTACGTATTCCCTCGTGCAATGGGAAAGTCAGAGCACTGTAGTTCAGCTCACTTGTTTTGGTTGGTTTTGTTTTTTAGATTAGCAGACGAAACAACAGATGATGACGAAACATCTTCATGATGACGAAACATCAGCTACAGACGGGATGACGAAACATCAAAAGCGGGATGGCGAAACATTGGAGGATGAGATGGCGAAACATCAGAGGATGAGATGACGAAACATCAGCAGTAGGATGACGAAACATCAGCAGCAGACAGGACGACGAAACATCCTAAAACTAATTGGTTTGTATCTTTTACTTTGGAAAAGGTTTCAGATTATTATAGTGTTTTAATGCACTTGATAAAACAAGATTTTAGTCTTTAAGAATGCAAAAGGATAAAGGTAAAATGGCTAGGGGAAACTAACCTATTTCTAATCCTAATGTTATCATACAAATTTGATCCTAAGTTAAGGGTATAAACAAGGGGAGGAATCTACCTAAAGTTATCATACATGGATGTCTAACTTAGTGTCTAAACTCGATAACTAACCTAATCGAGCAAACCTAAGGGGAATCTATAAAATCAATCATCTTGGTTGGAAAACCAAGTGAGAAAGGGGGTAGAATCAAGTAAAATGCTTTGGCAAAAGCACACAAACTAAGCATTAACAAGTGCTAAAAAGGAAAGAAGAAGGAGAAGAAGATGCAGTGGAATTTGAGTGAATGATGTTCATACAAAGTTTCATGTGAAGTGAGGTCAGTGACACAACATTTATTTACAAATTTTATACAAACCTTTAACAAACACTAAACATCATTATAAGCACACCCAAACAAGTTAATTCACAAACTAGGTCGAAACTAGTCCTGGAAGCATATAAAGAGCTAATTGTGCGAAGCGTTAGACTTAGATGAAGTTAATTGACAATTAAAGAATAAAATGACATAAAAGTCAGTAACTAATCATGTTAATGTTCATATACATAACACCAACAAATCATAAAGATTCAAAAGCAAAAAACTACCAAAAAGTGCACAAACAGGCAACAAACGCGTGTAGTGAAGTGCATCTAAGTGTGCGAGGCTTACAACATGAAAAGAAGGTGTCAAGATGAATAGGTTACAGTACCAACATCATATAAAAGAATTAATAACCAAATCATAAAGGGAATGTCATGAAGATGCAATTACAACTTAGTGCAAAAACTAGTCGAAATGCTTAACCTAGGAAGTGTTTACAAACTAAAAGAAGCCATGGAAAGGCAAAGATGAAGAGAAATGGATCAAGAAATATTAAAATAAATAGGTTACAGTAGAAAACATATTATGTCATCAACAAGATCATCTAAACATGCATTCAAAGAATTCACAAGCAAAACACTCAAGAGAAATGCATTCGATTCGTGCAAGTGCGCGTAAACATGTGTGTGCACGTGTGTGCGTGCGTTTGTGCATACATGTTCTAAGTACCCAATAGTGGTGGGATCAGAAGCAACATTCAATGAAGAACTACTCAATTTATACACTATCAAGTCACAAGATGCTTCAACTTGCACATATACAACATCTACACTAAAACTAGTCAAAAGCTCGACCTAGAATGTAACTAAGGATGGGATGAAGCATGGTTAATGCATGAAGGGAAAGGAATGAACCTCATAGAATACAAAGATGTGGAAGGAAGTAGCTAGCATGGTAAGAATTCATTATTATCATACACATGACCATCATGAAGATTCACAAACAAAGGCAACTAGGAAAGCCTAAGCATGCATCTAGAAATGTGTGGTGAAAATGTGCATATATGTGTGATTGTAAACATGCCTTGTGGTGTCATTTTTGAGTGAAGTCAGTAGTGGAAATATAGATATTACATACATGTTAGACATAAACAAATTACAATCATCTCAAAATAAAATCTACACAAAACTAATACAAGAAAAACTAGTCAGGGATTTGTCCTAAACATGCACCTAGGGGTCAAATGAAACATGGCATAGCGTAGGTGAAGAGGTATGACATTTAGAGGATGGAAAATGATAAAAGTCAGTAGTTATCATGGTAGGGATACACTCATGTCATATACACAATCATCATAATCTTTTCATGAGCAACTTCCAATAGGAAAACATGAATGCGCATCCTAAAAAATATGTGATGGAAAATGCTTATGTGTGTATTCAAACATGTTTGTGTCAAGTGTTATAAACAAATGAGATGAATGGTAGAACATAAACATGATGCTCACACAAACACAAAGCAATTATCAATCATCATGCCTTGCAATCATTCATGGTGCAAAAATTAGTAATGGAAAGGAGCGATTCTAAACCCTAGAGTTAGTCTTAAGTAAGCATACAAGTTAAAGAGTCAATCATGGTGAAGAGGAAAGATGAGAAAGTAATGGGACACACAAGGTCAGTAGCTTAAGACCTAAGTAAACCACAGACATAAGCAATTCAAACAAAGTAAAATGCTTACATACACAAGTACATTGAATTAGGGTTTGAAAGCATCTAAACTAGTTAAACATGACACTTAAGAAAGGTTTAAACAAAATAGTTTTAATTAGAAAATTAAAACCATGTGTGATTTGTATCATAAGTTTAACTCAAGATATGATTCATGAGCAACCAAATATAGAAGATGAAGCTTCCATACATAAACAATTCACCTATTTGATGAACGAAATCATCTAAAGTAAACTACCACCTATCTTAGATAAAACGACATTGATTAAGATTTATAGGAAGGGAATGATGTCTTGTATGTCATGGGGTGATGATAGAACCCTCACAAGATGCTTGTCATGAGCTCAAGGTAAGGTCCAATCAAACAATAGAAGAGAAAGAAGATCTAGCTCTTCTAGGTCATCGTGATGACTTTACAATTGAGTGCAAGTCAATGAATCAAAGAGCATTGAATTATTGATTACATAATTCACAAAGTCAGAAGTGAAGAGCAAGGATCCAATTGGAATTAGACCTCTAAAACCATGCATGATGCACATGAACTAATGAGCTCAAATCCCTTACAAGTTAGAGACATATCCTTGCTCAATTCAAAAGTCCATGGAAAGGTCAAGATAAAATCAAGAAGTCAACACTAGTTCAACATTTATGCTTATTTGACCAATAAACAAGAAAAATTTGTAAAAATTTCAAAAGTCAGAAATAAAAATCTTCAAAAATTAGAAACAGTTACCTAACATCCCAAACATGATCAAAACTATTTTTTTCATTTTTTATTTTCAAGGAAAAATGAGAAAAGCAATAAAAATGCAAAATATATAATGCAAATCAAGTATTTAATGCAAAAATGGTTTAGTTATGCAAAAATGACAAAATTATAAAATGAAAATCAGAAATGGGTGATGTATGATTTAAATGAGCTAAAATATTTTTTATGCATTTTTTATATGTAGAAAAGTATTTTAAATAATTTAAATATGCAAGAAATGCAATATAATGCATGAAATTATTTAAATATGGAAAAAATGCAAGAATGATGAAATAAAATTCAGAAATGCATGGTGCATGATTTAAATGGAACAAAATATTTTTTATGTATTTTTTATATGCATAAAAGTATTTTTAATAATTTAAATATGCATGAAATTATTTAATTATGCAAAAAATGCAAAAATTATGAAATAAAATAAAATGAAAAATTAATCCCTTAGAGGGTTCAGAATATTTTTTGTGGAATTTTTTCAACATGAGAAAGTATTTTTATAAATTTTTCAATTGAAACACAATTAATTAATCTCAGAATTTATTTAATTGGTCAAAACATTTTTAAAAATTTGGAAAAAATTCCACAAAAAATTTGAGGTCACCATGAGTCTGTGGTATTTTTTTTGTAATTTTTGGATGCAAAACAAATTTATTAAAGATGCTCATTATAAAAATAATTAATTCAAAATTCAAAATGCCAACAACCAATCAGATGATGCCACGCATCATCTTCAACCTTCAGCCAACCCTAAAACGCGTGTATGGATCAGTTTCATGCAAGCGACTTCTAACACTCATAACTACCTCGTTTCTCAACCAAATCAAGTGATTCAAAGCTCAGATTAAAGTTCAAATGGCAAGCTACAACACACAACTTGTAAAAAATCAAATGATCCATCACACATCAAGAAATCAGCACGAGAAAATCACAAAAATCATCCAAATCTGGATTTTCAAAACATCATGCTATGTAATATTCTTCAAAAATAGATGCAATTATACATCAAACCTATTGTTTGGCCAGCTAACCACGCATGTATAAGCTCATATTCATCAATTGCAGGCTATAAATCCAGATTCAAAGTTTGAATGTTACCTCTTGATTTGGAAAATAAATCCAAATATGCCTCTGAAATTGAAGAGAAAATACCACTTGCTTGCTCTTGAGACTTTAATGAAGCTAGAATGATGAAGAAAATCCTCTACAAACACGATTTGCAACCACTTCAAATTATGAGAAAATTGAAAAAATGCATAGCAATGTGTGGATCTGGAAACGAGAGAGAGAGAGCCCCTGAGCAAATATGAAGCTTCCTACTTATAATGTGTGAGTGTAGCAAGGGTACATTGGTCCTTTTTCTTCACAAATCCGTTAGAGCAAAAAAATGATAAAAAATGGTGTTATGAAGGCAGCTTGCGTTTTCTTCCTTTTCTCATTATCCTTGGCTGCGTTTTGATGAGTTGGCTAGGTGGTGAGAATATGCTCACGTGATTTATTCCTCAACCTTACTTGATATAGCAAAAAATAAAATGGTGCAGGGCATGAGTGTGAGGGAAATATGCTCAAACTGTTTGGGCTTTTTGTGGCAAAGAAACTTGCTGGCAATGCTTGCTTCGAATCCCAGCGTGCTTGCTTCAAAACAAACTTGCAAAATCAACACAAAAATATGCAAATACACCTCTGCACAAAACAGCCTTGGATCACCCTTTTCTCTTCCAATTTTCTCACAAATGGCTCGTGCTTTTCTTGGCTTTTTGAGGCCTATCAATAGCTCTTGGAATGAGGATTAAAATGAGCTTCGGTTCACTGAAAATGGAGCTGAAATGAGTGAGATATGTTTGTTGGAAGTTATGCCCAAACAAGGAAATTTTCTGGGCACCCGCGCGCACGTTCTAGCTTGCATGGTCGTGCATGGAGTCAGCTTCATGACCTCCACTTGTGAGCTTTGTAACATACTCAATTTTGAACCAAATGATGTGATTCAAAGTTCCAATTAAAGGTCTCATGGCATACTTCAAAATGCACGAAGTAGATTTCTCAAATTCCATCTGAATCAAGAGATATAAGCTTCAACATTATGCCCACCACCTGTTTGTGAAAAGTACGCGCAGAAAATGCCCAGAAATTGCATGCTTGCCCAGCCTTGGTCAAAACTTGTGCATGAAACTTCTAACTCAAATATCTCTCAAATAGTGCATTTTTGAGAAATTTTACACAATGACAAACTTGTAGGATTTTTTTCAAGCTTTCCAAAAATGTATAGTATGCAACCATTGGATAAAAATTGAGAAAGTTATGACATGTCAAAGTTTCATAGGGTGAACACTTAGAAAAGAAATTTATCTTTAGATAACTTCAAAACAAGTTAACCCTAATTTCATCAACTTTCTTGGTTCAATGGTGAATTTGACCATGAAATATGAAAATCTGATATTTGAATTGATGGTTGACCAAAAGTCCACTTGGTCAACTCCTAATTTTGACTGATTTTGACAAAAATGACCATTTTGCCCCTTGTGATCAATTGACTTGCTTCTACTCAAATTTGAGCCTCAATATTTCAACCGTAGATGTCTAACAACATATAAAAACTAGCGAAATCAAGTTTGAGTGAAAGATCTGGAGAAATCCTAATTTTACCCAAAACCCTAATTTTACACCTTGTGCAAGAAGGTAGCCAATCCAGCTTCAAAACCTCAAATCTTCTGAAGGTATTGAGAAATTCTTTGAACCATGATAACTCAAATGATAATAGGGAGATAATACTTCAAGAAATTGACTTATCCAAGCTTCAAAGTTCACAGAGGGCCAAAACCCTAATTTCATCAAATGAATGCCAATAGATGAATTCCTCATCAATTCTTTGCAAAACTTTAACTCTTTTAGGAATCAATGAGACAAATGGAATGTCTTGAGATGTAATACATCATTGTGACTTGAAAGATCCAAATATATGAGAGCCTGAGATTCCCTCAAAAGAGAATACTAACACAATCAACCTCCATAGCTTGTAGAGGACTTGAGAACCCAAAGAACTTTAATCCTATCATAAGGTATGAATGCAATGCAATATGATGTTTATGATGAAACATAAGCCTAAATCAAGAGGGTAAATTTTGGGGTGCAACAGCTGCCCCTATTCAATCTTCTTAAACTTAATAAGCGAGAACTGGTGGAAACCTTCGAGCGTTCAAAGTGGAAGAGGATTGAATACAAAAGAACCCAAAAATTTACACTCTTGAGAAGAAGAGTGAAACTTTCCAAAAGGAGTCAGAGAATGTCGGACTTAGAGAATACAAAATGAAATTAGTTTTCCAAACATATACGTCAAGACGAAACTGTAACGCGGACCATGATAAAGATGAGATGAAACTCAAACCAAAAGACTAGACAAAACTAGACTTCTGAAAAATGTACGCAATAGGACAACTGCGAAAAGGGTCCTATAAGCAAGGTGACTAGAGTGCGTGATTCTAGGGACACCTGCTGGTCTCAACCACGGGAAAACATTGAAGACTGTGGCAAACCGAAGGTATGAAAGAGACAGGTCAACCATGGATAGACAATAGACGAAGCTGATTGAATCCAAGGAGTGATATCAAACGAGACAAAACTCGACTCGATAGAACTAAAAGAACGACACTTTCTAGAATAAGTACCAGGACAAAAACTGGATTTCATGCACGGGAAACGAGACAAAACTCGACCCATAGCAAAGTGATGAGAGTGCATGTTTCTCAGAGCAGTTGTTGTTCTCAAATTAGAGGATAGACAGTAGACGAAGCTGATTGAACCCAATAGTTATAATAGAGCCATCCCAACCGAAGATAGACAGTAGACGAAGCTGATTGAATCCACGGAGTAAAGGGGAAAGGTTTCAACCTGAGATAGACAATATAATGGAACTGAAAGAATCCCAGGAGTAAGAAACAAAACGAGATAAAACTAGACTCATGGAACCTAGTTAGACGAAACAAACTAGATGAGTACCAGGACAACAACTAGATTTCATGCACAGGAGACGAGACAAAACTCGACCCAAAGCGAAGTGATTAGTGCTTACTTCCAAAACACTTGCTGAAACGATCATCAGGACAAAACTGACGTTCAAAAGGTATATTGATGGGCATCGGAATGAACCAACAAAGGTAGTAGGGACTAAACCAATGAAATTGCACCAGAGAGAAACTGGGCTACAACCAAAACATTGAGTAGACACTCAACTAAATTGAATGATTAACAGAATATCGGTATGGAAATACTGGGGATAGAGGCCTCACTGGGGAAATGATCCGAAGTTAGCAGATTCACTGGGGAACATAGTGGCAATAAAGGCTTATGTTTTAATGCATGTTTGATATTTTTTCTATGGAGTAAAGTTCCAAAAGATAATGGAAAATTACACTTTGAGGATGCAATGTAATGATACATGATTAAATGTTTCACCGGGGAATGGCTAATTAAAAAGCCAATCAAACACCAAGCAAAAACTTGATAAGACTTGCAAAAATAAATTGCAAAATCTACTGGGGAGAAAACCTTCAAAGAGGTAAAACTCTGCGGGAAGCAATAACTTGTGTAACTGGTAGAAATAGGCTACAATCACTAAGAAGGGTTGAAAAAATAAATTGCAGACTTCACTGGAGAAATAATTCTGGACGAAACCGTTGATTCTAACATGGGATGCCAAATGAAATAGGACAAAGACAGAGAAGATCCAGGCGGAACTGTGACTTCTGAAGGGGAAAGCCAAATGGAGATTGGACTTCGTTCGATAAGATACCGAACAACACATGAATAAAGATTCCTCTGACTTGATGGGGAGCGACTAATCTTTGGTCGATGATAGGAGAAAACCCGTACACAGCTTATGCGGAGAGTGGGTAATTGTGGCTTTAAGAAGCTCAACTGGAGACTCACAAATGATCTTTGATGAGAGAAATCCTTACTGGGGATAAAAAGTGATGTGGGATGTGCACCCACGGAAGCATACATCTCGGGCGAAACAACACTTGTCACCAATCAACGGGATCGAACTCACTGGGGAGATGGGGAAGTTCTCGAAATATAAATCCAAGGCAAATAGTTCGTCCGGGTATGAAGAAACAAGACACCTTATATAGGACAACTCCACTGGGGAAACGAAGAATATTGTGCCACAACCTTGAAAGGAAAATTCTTTGTTGGGGAAAGAAGAAATCAGATGAATAACTGATACACTGGGGAAAAGGGACCATTCTTGAATAAGAAATTCCAAATGCATCAACTTGACTGGGGAAATAAAGAAGTCATCAATAAACATTCCGCCTCGAACAGGCATTCCTTTGTGAACACAACAGTAACACAACTTCATTAGGGATACAGATTCTTAATCAAGGAGTCTTATCAATCACAACCTATCAGACAAAATTCTCCACCTTACGATAATGGGGAGTAAACAACCTTCAGGTAAAACTGGGTAATCATCTGGATACAACCTCTTCACTTTGAGAGACTTGCTGAGGAGAAGTAGAGACTTCAGCGTTAGTGTGGATGTTTTATATAACCAATCTTACCAATTTAATCAAACCTAAATTTCCCCCAAGTCTAAAATGAAGTAGACTCACTGGGGAGAATATTTATAGAAATACGGATAGGATTGATTCAAGATAAGATGCCCCAGGTTATCATCAATTATTTGAAAAGATCATCCATAGAGTCAAGGCCCTCTCCTTAACAAGATTAAATCCTTCTTTGGTGTTCATTGTGCAAATTCACTTGATGTAAAACAATTGCTTCACATACAGACAAAATGTTTATTATGAGAATGAAAATTCAAATGCAACACTTATGTAAGTCTTGAAGTTTTTATGGTAAAGTACCATGACTTCTCGTGAACAAAACACTTTAAAAACGCAAAATTTCTCTCTCTCTTTGAAATGACAAGACAAACATACGATGCCAACGCAAAAACTAGCACATAATTTAGGAGTCAGGAAAATGTTATCTTATCATAGTATGCTTTCGAATTAACCCTTGCTTCAGTTAGGACTTTTGAGGGTTGTAACGTGGCCTGGTTCACGGTTTTCGAAAAAAAAGATTTTTAGGCTCAATATTTTAGTGCCCACCCCCTTCGTGATGTTCTCCAATTCTAAGTTCAGTCAACTGGATACGGGCACTCAACTCTCAAAAGAGTATGGTATGGCAACTTCTGCTGAGGATTTCTTGGACATGCTCGAGGAATCCACAGGGCTTACGGACACGACAACCACTCACCTTTAATTATGGTGTCTGGTCACACGACTTTGCTCACTTACTGAGAATCTTTCTTTAACTTTTCTCCAAAGCTTTGCCCTCCTTTTTTTCTCTTTTTTTCTTTATTCATCATTTTCCCTTTTTTTCTCAAGAATAAATCGTGTGATCCCTGCACCACTTCCAACTTGTTGGAAGTAATTGTGTCTGAGTCTTTGAAGGATTCCTCGTTCACAAACGAAGGTGACCTGCAATTTGGACTTTCCTCAGATTCTTAGAGGATAACCATTGTTGTATTCTCTGATTTTGCTTTTCTGAACGCTCTATCAGATTAACTGAACGCTACCCTGCCCCAGGTTAGAAAGATGATGGTTTCTTCTTTTTTTGAATAGAAAAGAAACTCCTACTTCAAGGCTCAAAGGGGTTAACGAGGGTCTATCTCCCTTATATCTCCGGTGTTTGGGAATTGAAACAAGGCCTGTGCATCATCAACAGGGTTCTACTCAAAAGCACACAGACGAAAGACTGACATCTTAGAATCGTCATCCTCCCCCCAATCTTTGCCTAAGCAAAATACTTGGTGAAGTTAACATCAATATGTAAGAAAGTCATTTTTATGAGCGATAACGAATGGATGAGTGATAACGAATGGATTTCTTCAAGACAAACATACTTAATGCATTAATATTTTCATTCAAAAATAAACAAATTTTTACATGATAGCAATGTTTAAACAAACAAATAAAAGTGCAAATGAAAATGCAGTAAATAAACTCAAGATTGCCATCGTTGAGGAGACTCGACTCCGTCTAGACTTCTTAATTCTGATGACTTTCTACAGTCTTGATACTCTTGGACAAGAGATTCCCCTTCTGATCTACCGTTGACACGACAATCTTCGAATTAATCCAAACTCGAACCTTATCTCTAGACGATAAAACGTCTTCAGTCAAGCGGTCGAGTGCCCTAAGGTGACATTCACAGGGGATTTTCTTCTAAAGAAAGGATGAAAATGGTTCAAAGCGAAATTGCCCTAACAGGATCACAAAGTGTATTTTACCTTATGGAATGAACATCCAAGACGTGCAACTGAAAGCATCTTCTTCAAATAGGATAAATAAATAGACACTGCGATCGAGAAATTTTAACCTCATCTTCTGCCACACAAGAGTGAAACTTCACAAGATAAAGATTATGAAATGACTTGCCAAACAGAATTGGCTTTTGAAATACACTGCTTATGAATGATCTCCAGGAAGTGGTATGAACATTCCAACAAGAGGGTACCACCAATCCCAATAATAATATTCACTTTTCAATTATCATTATTGTGCAGGAACCATCAAAGTTTTTTCAAATGCAAATAATCATCATGAAAATATTGGACGTTTTTATAAATTAAACAATTAAAACTACAAAAAACAAAAACAAAGAAGTTTCTTTTTCATTAATTGAAGACTGGCCATTAAAAGGCACTTACAATAAGACACAACTTCTACAAAAAGAAAGAGTGCTTGACCTAAAACATAAAAATGAAAGAGTATTACAAAAATGGCAACGTGGTAACAGATGACCAATAATCTATGATTCTGCTACTATTCATACAACCAACAAGTTATGCGAAGAACTTCTTCAACACATCGACATTCAACGGGAGCAGGAAATCTTCACCGTCCATGGTTTTAAGCATCATTGCCCCACCTGAGAAGACCTTCTTAACCACGAAAGGTCCTTCATAAGTCGGCGTCCACTTGCCCCTGTGATCGCCTTGAGGAAGGATTATCCTTTTAAGAACCAGATCACCTGCTTGATAGAACTGAGGACGCACCCTCTTGTCATAAGCTTTTCTCATCCTCTTCTGATACACTAGGCCATGACACACAACTACCAAACACTTCTCATCAATGAGGTTTAGATGATCTAACCGATTCTGCACCCACTCAGTTTCATCGAGTTCAACATCTTTCATAATTCTCAAAGAAGGAATTTCAACCTCCACAGGTAAAACTACTTCCATCCTATACACAAGGGAGAACGGGGTTGCCCCGGTCGATGTGCGCGCTGAGGTACGATAACCATGCAAAGCGAAGGGCAACATCTCATGCCAACCTCAGTAGGTTACTACCATCTTCTGCACAATCTTCTTAATGTTCTTATTTGCAGCCTCGACAACACCATTCATCTTCGAGCGATATGGAGAGAAGTTATGGTGTTTGATCTTGAAAGTCTCACAAAGCTCCTTGTCATAACCCAAAATTTGCCCTCCTACTTCTCAAAACATTTCATATATCCATACTCAAGGATTTCACAAGGGTTGACCAGACAAACCCTCTCCTAAGCAATCAACCCAAACTAGGGTTTGGCTGTCCTCAAGTCCAGGTGAGCCTCCAACACTTCCAGTGGTCATCATGCCTCATCATATGCTTCAAAGAATCTCCATGTCAATATTCAAGCCTTACAAGTCAAGTTTCCTCAAACAATTGCTCAGATGGTTGAAAATCAATTGTATTGGACAAAAGTCAACTGTGGTCAACATACAGTCAAACTTCATGATTTTTGGTCAACATCAATATTTTGGAGTGATATTCATCATTTGATCAAGGGTTGATCATGATTCATCAAGAAAACTCAAAATTTGATCAAAAGTCAAACTTTCCAAATTGGGCTTTCTTAGACAAAAGTAGACAGAACTTTGACTAGGCATAACTTTCACATGCTTTATCAAAATTTTTCCCACCACAGCTCATTTTGAAGATAATTCAATTCTCTACAACTTCATGTCTCTCAAGCTTGGTCAGAAAATGCTTCATTTGGAAGTTATGGATCAAAACATTACAGGTCCTTTTCAAAGTCAACAAAAAGTCAACTTTTTGTGAAGAAGTGTTATTGAGCATGGAAACTTAAATTGAGATGAAACCAAAGAGGTTGTTTAGAGGACATCTAGAGCTTTCTAAAAAGTCCAAGAACACCCAAAAGTGTTAAAAATTGAGCAAGATACACCTTGCACAAGTGGAACATTTTTGAAGAGGTGCACAAAGAGAAATCCTTGACAAAATCCAAAATTTTGCAAATGGGCCTACCTTTTCTTGGTTCAAACTTGTTCCTCAACTGATTTGGAACCTCCAAGCCCAAGGCCACGAAGTTTATCTTTTATTTTCTATTTATTTTGGATTTTAATCATTTAAAAGCCAATTAAATTAAAATAAAAGGTAGAAAATCAAAATTAAATGCAAATTGGATTTTTCTCTCATTCTTGAGGTCCAAGCAAGCCACACAAGCTGACAAATTCGAAATTGGCATTAATTGGCAAAGGAATTGATTGAAATTTGATCAAAAAGGAAATATTTGGTTTTATACCAAATCAAATATTTTCTCATTGATTGGTACATTATTTCTTCATGATTCTTGACCTAAATCCATCCACTATAAGTACACAATGCATTCACATGACACAAGAACGAAAATTATGCCTCTAAGAACCCTAACAAAACTAAAAAACCGTGTATTGCAAGCTATTGGCAGCCCTAGTTCCAGATCGATTAAGCCAATTCTAACCATTCCAATACATTCCTGGAGGTTCATTGATTAGTTCCAGATACTCACAAGCCATCAACAAGCCCAGAATCACGAAATCACAATTTTGGTTTGGTTCAAAACTTTCAAAATCGATTTTGATTATTCATGCATATTTAACATGTTTTGATTGTTTGTTTGTGTTTATAATGGAGTTTCGAAGCTTTCTGCATTGGTTAATTGTGTTTTGAGTACAGCAATCGAAATCTGCCATGGCTAGGGTTCATAGCTCCGATTTAGGGCTTTGCATTCTAGGAAAAATTGGACAAAACTAAGACCACCATCGTGCTCAGAACGAAATTTCCAGTTGAACCATGTACTCACAATGAATTTATATTGCTTGTATTTGATTTTGGAAATTTGCAGGGGCTTTAGCGACGAACAAGGCCGTCGCTAAAGGTTTAAAAATTTAAACGAAGAAGGTGAAGATCTTGGCGCGGTTTTTGGTTTTCAGAAATCGATTTCGTTTATAATACTTTTATTCCATATTGCTAACACGAATGCAGGCTAGCTCAGTTGGTCAGGGAGGCGCGCGTGTGTATCCAGGATGTCCTTGGTTCGATCCCTGGCATTGCAACTTATTTTTTTAACACTTTTCCAAAACTAACATTTTTCTATTTCTTTTCATATTATTTTCCTTTTAATTTAATTCTTTTCAAACAATTTTCTCATGCATTAAAAAATTACCAAAAAATATTTTCTTTTTGCATTTTAATTAGAAAAATGTTTATTTAATTTTTGACATAAAAATTAATATTTTTGCATGCATATTTTAATTAATTGTTAATTAACCATGAAATTGACCTTTAATTATTTTTCCTCATTAAAACCAATCCAGAAAATTCCCAAAAAATTATTCTATCATCTAATTATCATTACTAACCTAAAAACCTTTTTTCTATTAATTTCCAAAACATTTTGCTAATATTTTCATATTATTTCCAAAAAATTATTTCTTATTTCGCATTTACAATTCTAGAAAGGATGTATAGGTCGCAAAGTTTTTATCATGTAATAGCGTAGATTTACATTTTCTGCCTTTTATTTTCCGCACTCCTATTATGTAACTGTCCCAAAGCCATGTAATAGCGTAGGACATTTACTTTCCGCAATTTACTTTCTACACCCTATAAACTGCTAGTAATTAGGCGTGTATGGAAAGATAAAAAGGAACGTAGATCACTTCTAATTCCAAGATAAAATATCTGAATTTGACACACTCTCTTCACACATGCACCCCCTAGAGTATTCTCTTTCGTTGCCTTTCGAATAAATGGTCAAGTCCCTTGAACGTAGAGGTATCCTAGCACCGTTGCCTACAAATATATGATCATAGTCCCTTCGATACAAAGATCATAGACCCACGATGTCGCCTACGAATATATGATCTCGTCCCTCGATTGTTGCCTACGAAAAGTGATGATCGTCCCTTCGAATGTGCTAGGATACTCCTACAAGTTGCCTTCTATGACCATCCGATGTCTCTTCGAATGTCCCTTCTACATCCGACGAATAGGGTTACCTACCAACTAATGGTATGGATAGCAATATTCTAAAGGAAAGTGAAATACCACGAAAACGACCATTTTGAGTAGGTAATAAGACTTTTAGTTGCTTGCTCTATCAAAATACTTTTCACACCTCACACTTTTGTCAAAGTTCAAACACTTTTCAAAACAAAACATTTCCGAACACTTTATATACATTCCAACGTGAATCATTACAAAGTCAAAGCGAAATGCCTTTTCAAAACATTTTTCAAACATACACACAGAAAGAAATTTTAAAGTGAGCTAAAAGCAACTAAGAGCCCGTAGATAACTACGGATGGAAAGGGGTGCTAATACCTTCCCTTTTCATAACCTTCTCCCTTACTCTGAATCTAACGAAGGTATTTTTCTGTTCTTTTCACCTTCCCTTAATTGGATAAAAGAAAAGTCGGTGGCGACTCTTGCTATCCGCATATTTGCGATACAAAAATCTCAAAGTCAGTTCACCGTATTACAGAACTGGCGACTCTGCAGGGGAGACACCCTAAAGAGAGAATACCTTAGGGATTTTTAGATCATCTTTACCGCTTTCTGTTTGACTTGTATGCTTTACTTCTAAGGGTTGCTTGGGTATTATACTTGTGGGGGATCCTACACCCGGATCCAGGTTTCCTTAGGTAAGTAGCAATAGATCGTCGCGACTGTTAAGCATATACCGAAACAGTCAACATGATGGCTACGTTAGCGTGACACTTTGGATGTCCTGATACTCTTCATTTCCAAGTTGAGGATAGTATTTTGCTTCTGTGTGGTGTCATCAGCACTAACTCAACTTTTAGAACCCTAATTGACCCATCTTGGCCATTAGAAGGTAGTGAGATGTCCGGCTTTGGTGCAGACTAAGGTTGGTTGATACTCGATGCTATGCTCATTAAGATCATACTTTTGGGATGTTTTCGATCGACCACTTGGTAGTCGTATTGAAATAAAGCCTACGAGAAAGATCAATGATATGAGATTCCTAGAACCCGGTTACTATTATAGGACAGGATGAACCCACTCAAACATTTGGTAGGGTAGACACCTATACCTCATGCAAGCCTTAAACCTAGGGCTATTGTGTGATTTGTGTGTGCTTGTTAAACATGACATCATGACATCATAACATTGCATATCATCTCTAACTATTTCAAGGACCTAGGGATTTATCTTTGCTCTGTTTTATAGGGATTATGGCTTCTAGAAAGACTATCCGGATCAATTTCATGGGTGTACCTTCTCAGCTCAAAGAATTGGTTTCAGAAATTCCCGATCACGCTCAGTTCGTCAAAAGACATGGTCATCTGCTTGACTTGGTTATCTCCGATTTTGAAGAACATATGATGCACGTCTTATTCCAGTTCTTCGATCCGAAACATCATTGCTTTACATTCCCAAATTATCAGTTGGTTCCTACCTTGGAAGAGTTCTCTAAGCTACTTGGGATACCTATTCTTGATCAGATGCCCTTCACCGATTCAGAAAAGGTTCCTAGGTACGAAGACATCGCATCAGCATTACATCTAAAGCACTCAGACATTGAAGCCAATTGGGAAATAAGAAGTGGAGTTAAGGGTTTACTTGCTAAGTTCCTAATAAAGAAAGCCCAAGAATTCCTCAAAGCTATGAGTTTCCAAGCATTCGAAAACATTGTGGCCTTGCTAATCTATGGTTTGGTGTTATTTCCTAATCCAGATCAGTTCATAGATGTGAACACCGTCAAGATTTTCCTTACTCGCAATCCTGTGCCTACTTTACTTGGAGACATCCTACACTCTCTCCACACTCGTACCATCAAGAGACAAGGAACTCTAATGTGTTGCATACCGTTACTTTCCAGGTGGTTTATTTCGCACCTTCCTCAATCAGTTTTGAAGAACGAACAAAGGTTGAGATGGTCTCAAAGACTAATGTCACTCTCTCATTCAGATATTCGTTGGTGTCTCTTTTCTCAAAAGGACTTCACATTCATTGAACGTTGTGGAGAATTCCCTAATGTACCACTCCTTGGTATAAGGGGAGGTATTACTTACAACCCTTCTCTAGCTCCACGTCAGTTTGGTTTTGCTCGAAGAGATGGTCCTCATGATATGCTTCTCCAAGATATTGTGTTCGACTACAATCACGATCTCCAGAATTACCGACGAAGGTTCATACACGCTTGGGGCATGGTAAAGAAGACTAATACCAAGACCTTGGAGCACCAAAACTCCATTCCTTGGGAACCTTACCTCAAATGGGTGCGAGCTCGAGCTCAAAACCTCATGATGCCATTTACACCCGTGTTACCAGTAATTATGGAACTTGTTGCTATAGGTGACGTACCCTATACTGTTCTCCATCCTGACATGCCTACTGATTTTGAAGACTTGAAGAGATCCTGGATTCAGCTTAAAGAAGAAAGGGATACATTCGAAGCTCAGTGCTATGCAAGTGAGAAGAAGGTACTAGAGTTGACCAAGCTACTTCATGAGGAGCGAAACATCAACGCCTACTTCAACACCAAGAGGAAGGGCCCATGGGAGACCTAGAGCTTTAGGATTTTTGTTCTTTTATTTTTCCGAACAATCTTTTGTACTTAAAAAAAGAAAAGAAAAAAGAAACTAATAAATTTTGTTCACGCTTGTTTAACAAATTTAAATTCATAACATCGCATATCATGACATAACATTGCATAACCGGTACATTGAAGATCGGTTTTCTCATTTTCTCGCTATTTATTTTAGTAGAAATGGCTCTTGAACAGACTATCAAAGATCTTCAGGCTCAGAATGCTCAGTTCCAGGAAATGTTCACCAGCTTGGTCCAAGGCCAGGAAGATCTGAAGAAGCTCATCAACTGAAAGAAGAAGGTCATTGGCGTCCTCAACATGGGCAGACGTCACAAGGGTGGACCGAAGGTGGTCAGCCGTGTGGAATTCTCAGACAAGAGTGTTAAAACTGATGGAAGTGTCAAGAACAACGAAGAAGGTCAACATGAGTCTGAAAACAAAGAAGAAGACTATGAGAATGAGCAGTATTCTTTTGAGGATGACAAGTACAAACAACTTGAAGACCGTTTGAATGCTGTGGAAAATCTAAAAATGTCCGAGCTGAATTTTGATGATCTGAGTCTTGTTCCTGGTGTGGTAATTCCCCGCAAGTTCAAGGTTCCTACTTTTGCCAAGTATGATGGCATTTCTTGTCCGAAGTTGCATTTGAAGTCCTATGTTCAGAAGATCAATCCTCACACTGATGACAAGAAGCTGTGGATCCATTACTTTCAAGAGAGTTTGTCCGGAGCTCAGTTGGAATGGTATTATCAGCTAGAGAATACCCACATTCATACCTGGAATGACTTAGCAGATGCTTTCTACAAGAAGTACCAGTACAATGCTGAATTGGCACCCACTCGCATGCAACTACAAAGCATGTCTATGGGTTGTGATGAGAAATTCAAAGAATATGCTCAGAAATGGAGAGATCTAGCAGGCAGAGTTCAACCGCCCTTGTCCAATAGGGAGTTGGTTGATATGTTTTTGGGAACACTGATAGGCCCATTCTTCAATCATCTGATTGGAAACTCTTTTGCCGGATTCACCGAGTTGATACTTACAGGAGAGCGCATTGAAGCTGGAATCAAGAGCAGAAAGATTCAGGTAGAGTCATCTTCAAGTGTTGCGAAGAGATCTTTTGGTAGTAAGAAAGAAGCCAATGTTGTGTATGGTCAGAAAAGCTGAGCCAAGACCGACCGTGCTCAATCTGTGGGGGCAGTTGTGATCTCCAATCCTACATCAGCGCAACCTCAGCGAGACAACACGCGTAACCAGAACGCGCCACAAAGACAAATTACGAAGATCAACATGCCATTGTCGCAAGCATTGCAACACATGTTGAAAGCAGAGCTGATTACCCTGAGGGATCCTCCTCAAAACATCAACACTTCCTCTCTGAGATACAATCCTAATGCTAAGTGTGCTTACCACTCCAATAGCCCAGGACATAACACTGACGATTGTTGGGCTCTGAAGAACAAGATTCAAGACATGATTGAAGCTAAAGAGATTGAGTTTGATCCTCATGTTGAGACTCCGAATGTGATCAACGCACCTATGCCTAACCATGGCAAAAGTTCCAATGCTATTGACAAGAATTCTTATGTCTTTGATGTGAATGATCTGACTATTCCTCTGATGACTATTAAGAAGAATCTGCTGCAAGCCGGTGTCAATCCAGGATGCCCAGAGAATTGCCGTTGGTGCCCATCTGCACCTGACGGATGTGCTTGGTTGAGAAGACGTATTCAGTGCATGATGGATAATCGGGAAGTGTTATTTCTGAAACCTTCACCTATGGAGAATCTGTGTGAAGACATGTCTAAGAATCTGAAGATCGAAGATGTGAACGAAGCCGTACCAGAAGTCTGGGATACCTTGGGGAAGCCAAGTGGAAAGTTCGATTACATGGTGAAGTATACTGTTCCTGAAAGCTACAAGGTTCCTATTGAAGATGTTAAGCAACCGGATGGGGGGAAGATTTCCCAGAAGACTATGTTGATGTTAACACAATAAGGATTTCCTCTGCTGATCCTATGCCTAGAGTGGCACCTCTCATCATTACTTCTCCCAGACCAATTCCATATTCCTCTGACAAAGCTATATCGTGGAACTATGGAGCCGAAGTTTACTATCATGGCGTCAAGCAAGACCCTTTGACCATCGAGGATCTTACAGTTGAAGCTACCATTCTTGACATCGACAACATCACCGGATCTAGCAAAGTAACCAGAACCGGAAGAGTGTTTTCTCCAGAGATCTCTCCACCAAAAGACACTACGACTCCAGCTCGCATTCCAGCTATTCAACCAGTTTCAGAAGCTAGGGGAAAAGAACCAGTGACTCATCCTGCTCAGACAGAAGTACCAAAGGAAGTTGCTAAAGATACCTCCAAGAAAGAAATGGAGGAAATTCTAAAGATAATCAAGAAGACTGACTACAATTTTGTGGAATAGTTGGGACAGACTCCGTCCAAAATCTCTATGCTTGCTCTGCTCTTGTGTTCTGAGGCTCATGCTAAAGTCTTGGTGAAGTTTCTGAAGAATGCTCACATACCGCAAGACACTACTACTGATATATTTGAAGTTTGTATTGCTAGCTGTTGGCTGAAGATTTTGATATATGTGGTTCGAATTAGAAATCTTAAGTTCGAAATGAAATGATGTTTGTTGGAACAAAGTGAATGTCATAGTTCGGAATGGGAGAAATAGCTCTTCGAATGAACATACTAAAGCTCGGAGCTTCGAATGGCAGTAATGATGATATGTGTAAAGGAAGCTTCGAAGTGGTAACAAGGTGGTGTCTGTGGAGTGAGTTTGAAGCGAAGATGGCCAAAGCATTTGAAATTCAAACGCGAGCGGGATAATTGGAAGTTAAATATGCGCTGGAAACGGTTCGAAGACGCGTGGAAGCCAGAGAAGCGCAATGTTCTGCATGTTCTGAACGTGGCAAGATCTTATAAGTCAGACCGTTATGGTCGAAGTAGTATAAATAGAAGTCTTAGTGTTAGGATTTCGTGTGTCATATCTATTGTACAAAGTTTTGTAAACATTCAAAATACCACATGGCTAGGGAAACGAATGCTCGAACAATGTACGTATGATAGCACCAAATCTTTATAATTCAGCAAAACATCTTTATCTTTCCAGTTCACCTTCATTTCATGTCAATGTCTTTTAAATTCTTTACATTCAAAGTCATTTAACTATTCCTTGCATTTAAACATTTTCTTCTATTTCGAAGTCCTTTACATTTCAGAAACCCTTTACATTAACGTTTTTACATTAATGTCTTTTTACATTCATGTCTTTTACATTTCATGCTTTTATATCCATGCTTTTACATTAAAAGTCTTTACATTTACAGTCATTTACGTATTTCTGCATTTACACATTTCCTTGCAAATCAAAGTTTTACTCATTTGAACCAGTTTTTATATTTCTTTACTTGATCATGTCATTAAGTTCTTTAATATTGTAATCGGAATACATTGAGTATCTATAAAACACTCTAAAATGCAAGTCTTAACAATGTATCTTAGTTTTGTTATTAAATTTATCCAAATTACTAATACCCCATAGGATCAATCTAGTCGATCCTGCAAGTTACTAGAGGAATTGAATAACAGTCATAAAGATTATTCGATAGTTTGGAGGACTAGCGGTTGTTTTACCAGAAATCACTGTAAACAAATTGGCACGCCCAGTGGGACAGTCATTGGTCGTTACAAAATTAAAATAAAATAAGGATTGTTAAGACATAATCATTATAAAGTTCTTTCTGAGTGTTAAGTGCGTTGTTATATGAACCTTAGGAGTGGTAGAATAACTAACAACAACCAACCCTTACCCAGAAGAAAACGTAATAATAGGATGTCTAATCCAAACAATCAACAAGGGGAACAAAACGCCCCACTTAGAACAGGCACTAATGTGTCTGCTTCAACGGGAACATCCAGCGCGATCCCTTCGAACGCACAGTCTGTAGCCTCTTCTACCAGCAATGTAGCCACGAACGGAACAAGTGGCATGTCAACTAACAATTCGATCCTAGGAAATACTGGGACCACTGGTTACCCTGGGGGCTCTGTCCCACTAATTGGGGCACAAACCCATTTCGCTACCCCACCACCAACTAGACCACCCAATTTCGATAGTAATAGACCCAGAAATCCCCCTTATGGGATACCAACATCTTTTATGGCAGGTTTGCAGACTTCGATGTCGAACGCGTCGCCACAGTTAGGGTGTGGTTCTGGGATTAATCAATTTATGACGAATAACCAAGGGTCAGTAGGTTATAGTGCATTGCCCATCTTAACCACAGAAAATCAGATAGCTTTTAGGCAGTTAATGGATGATAGTAACCATAATATGATAGGAGTATTAGCACAAACTATGCAAGAAATCTTTGCCCCAATAGTTCAAAATGTAACTGTAACAAACAGAGAAAACACATATAACATGAGTCGAATAGCAGATTTCTTCGCTCCGCCAGAAAGGCGTAGGCAGAACCAAGCATTGGTTCGAGCGAACATACCTATCATAGAACAAGCTGCTGATGACCCACCCTATAGGCCAGTCAGAGAGGGGATCAACTTGGGGGCAAGGGCACAAAGGGTAGATGCCCCAGTGATTCGAGAAGAACCACAAAGGGGATTGATAGAACCATTGGCAAGGGTCGAAAGATTAGATGCCCCAGTGATTCGAGAGGAACCACAAAGGGGAATTATGGAACCAGGGGCAAGGATCAAAAGACTAGAAGTCCCAGCGTTTCGAGAAGAACAACCTAGAGGAGTTGTCATGGTGGGTCGAAACCAAGATGCTGATGCAATCGTCCATAGAGTTCGAAACGACAATATCTTGGCAGAAAATAATTTAACCACCATGATAGAGAGGATTATGGCCCAAAACGGTCTTAATACAGGGATTAGAAGGCCAAATTATGCCTCTCCCATAGCAGATTATGTAATGCATACTGATTTACCAAGGGGATATAAGATCCCTAAGTTTACAAAGTTTGCTGGAGATACAAATGAATCAGCAGTCGAACACATAGCCCGGTGTCTGACTGAAGCAGGAGACATAGCAAATAATGAGAACCTTAGGATTAAGTATTTCCCAAGTTCCCTCACTAAAAATGCTTTCACATGGTTCACTACTTTGCCTCCTAGATCCATAGATACCTGGACCCTCTTGGAGAGATTGTTCCATGAACAATTCTATATGGTACAATCCAAGATAAGTCTAAAGGAATTAGCCAGTGTTAAAAGGAAGTTTACTGAATCCATAGATGAGTACTTAAATAGGTTCAGACTCTTGAAACTAGATGTTTCACAGTAGTTCCTGAACATGAGTTAGTCGAAATGGCCGCTGGTGGCCTGGACTATTCTATTCGAAAGAAATTAGACACACAATACTTGAGGGACATGGCTCAGTTAGCAGATAGGGTTCGACAAGTCGAAAGACTAAAGGCCGAAAAGGCCAGGGCTTTTAAAAGTAATAAGAAAGAAAGAATTTCCTATGTCGAAACTGAGGAAGTCGAAGACTATCCTGAATTCAAAGAGGTCGAAATTGATCTTGCTGAATTAAAACAGGCTCCACCTTACTCTTGTAAACTATTAGTTCCCACAAAAGGGAAAGAAATTGTTGAAAATGAGAAAAGTGATAAATTCCCAAGGAAGGTATACACCTTCGATGTAACAAAGTGTGATGAGATTTTTGATTTGCTTGTTAAAGATGGCCAGCTGATTGTGCCATCAAATGTCAAAATACCTCCTTTAGATCAAAGAAAGAAAAGAGGATTTTGTAAATATCATAGTTTCCTAGGCCACAAAACCTCACAGTGTTTTCTTTTCAGGGATTTGATTCAAAACGCAATTAAGGATGACAGATTGAAATTTGCTGACAAACCAAAAATGAAAGTAGATGAAGACCCTCTGGATGTTGCAGACACCAACTACTCCGAGCCTACGTGCATTGGAGAAATCAATATGGTGGAAGCAGATCAAGAGGCCACTCCATTAGGAGAAGAAAGCACTGAGAATGGAAACTGGGTGTTAGTCGAAATCAACAATGGGGTCACTGAGGACGTCCATAAGCAACTAGGGGCTTCGATCGAAGCAGCACCTTTTGCTGTTTCGAAAGAGATCCAGGCTACTGAGGGCCAGGAGAACCAGAAGCAAGAGTTGACAGAGGCTACTGAAGGCCTAAGGCTAAAATTGGAGAGAGTCCAGATCACAAAGCCACCATCCCCTCAAAAAGAAATCTGGGACACCTTGGGAGAGCCCAGTGGGAAGTTCGATTATCTGGTGAAATATTCTGCCCCAGAGAGTTCGAAAATCCCAATCGAAGACGTCAAGCCCACAGGATGGGGAGATGATGACATAAAAGGGAAGGATGTAGATGGTAACATTCCTCAGAAGGAAGTCTGGGATACTTTAGGGGAACCCAGTGGAAAAATTGATTACTTGGTAAGATACTCTGCCCCAGAAAGTTCAAAGATTCGAATCGAAGATGTCAAACCATCAGGATGGGGAGATGATGAGGAAAGAGGGGAAGATGTGGATGTCAACATGGTGGATATGGAAAGACCTCGTTCTGAGATGGAGGAGATGGAAAGATACCTAGAAAAGGAAAAATACAAAATGGAAGATGGTTATGCTGCAGATACCAGCCTCAGAGATTATCTCATGCGGTGCCACAAGGAAAATGCTGAAATGATATTGTGCCCTAGATGCAGCATCATATGCAACCAGAGAATTGCTGCAGACTTGAGAGGAAGCAGAGGGCTCGAACTAGCATCAATTGGCGCCAAGACAACCAATTATTCAGATGTTACCCTAGAGCTGGGGAGAGTTTATTGGAGTTCCTAGTTCGCTGTCACAAAGGGGCAACCAAGTGCCTGATTTGCCCAAGGTGCTCAGCAGCATATGACCAGAACATGGCTGGAGCGTTCGAAACTATTCCCTTCGCCCCATGCTGGAATCACAAGGAGGTTGGTCAGATGAGTCAACACTTCGAAGGTAATCATACTCAACGAAAGCCTAACAGCCCCTATCCTAAAGGTGCTCGAAGGGTGACGTTCAGAATCCCTGCTGAAGTACCAACAGACAAATGGCTGCAAGTCAGAGCTAATAAGGGGAAAGATAAATGGAAAGGTAATGAATGAAATGCACGTCACGCTATGATATATAGGAGGCAATTCAACACTGCGAAGAGGGAAGAATTGAAACTAGAGAACTACAAAGGTAAGAATCCCATGTCTAGATCACAATGGCGAAGGCAACAGCGAATTCGAAAAGCTGAAAGGGAAGCTTTGGCAGACAAAAGAGAAGCTTCGACCAGCAACAAAGAAGTGTCAAGTACCAACAAACCAACAACAAACAAGCAACCTGAAGACAAACCTCCAGTTAGTAGGAGACTTTTCTCTGAAACACAACCAGATGAATCGAAAGAGTACACTCCAAGTCCAGAAGAAGACGAGGATATGCTGACAGACAACTTTGAATCAGAGGGGGAGTCTTCACTCAACTTAAATTGCAATGTGGTATCTGTATTACCTTCTGAGTTCGGACAGGAGACCGAAATCGAAGAGCATGAGGAAGAGGATACCATAGATTTGATGAAGCACAGACCAGTTTGCTACTATGTAATGGATAACGGTGCGGTCGAAGAGCAGAACGCATTCTTCGAACACCCAGAGCCAGCAATGAAGAATCATTTGAAGCCATTGTTCATTCGAGCAAAGGCTGGAGCCCATGGCGTGAACAAGGTCTTAGTGGATGGAGGCGCTGCAGTTAATTTAATGCCTCAATTCATGCTGAAAAAGTTAGGAATACAAGAAGGTGATGTCAAACCACACAACATGGTCCTATCCAATTATGAAGGGAAAGTAGGTCATACGTTGGGGGTAGTTCAAGTGGATCTAACCGTAGGATCGAGCTGCAGGCCCACCATGTTCATGGTGATCGAAGCCAAGGCCAACTATAACTTGCTGTTGGGAAGAGAATGGATCCATGGCGTAGGAGCAGTTCCTTCATCAATGCATCAGAGGTTGGTTCTATGGAGAGAAGATGGTATAGTGGAGAATATCGAAGCGGACCAGAGTTACTTTATGACAACAGTCAACTTAGTCAACAAAAGGAATTATGACAAATACCTGGCAAGAATAGCCCCTTGTACCCCAAGTGACGAAATGAACGAAACAAGGGATGCACACTACTATATGACCCTTCGCCATGATGGCATGTACTGGGATAGGAAGATAATTAAAGGAGATGAAGGAGTCGAAGGCACTTCGCAAAGACGGCTAGCAGGCTGGGAGTTCGACAACCTTGCTCATGACTGAGTCCTCCTTCTTCGAAAGGATTTCGGCCTATATGGCTGAGAATGAATGGAAAGCGGCCTCAAAGGCCGAAATAGATAATATGGTTGAAATGAACGAAATAGCTGGGAATGGCTCGAAAGACTCACCCTATGAAGAACACGAAATAGATCAAAGGCTAGATGCCATCTATGACAAGGAACCCTTGGGCTTCGAGAAGGATCCTATCAACTCAGGTGCCAAGATGTTAGCACAGGATCCGCTCGAAGAGGTAAATTTGGGGGATGACAATACAAAAAGAATAACCTACATAAGCGCAAAACTCAACCCAAGTCTCAAGCAAGAGGTGATCGAAGTCCTCAAGAGAAACAAAGATTGCTTCGCGTGGGATTATGACGAAATGTCGGGTTTAAAGAGAGAGTTAGTGGAGCACAGACTTCCAATTAAGGATGGCAAGAAGCCCATCAAACAAACTCCTAGAAGATTCACACCAGCAGTTCTCACAAAGATCAAAGCTGAGGTCGAAAGGTTGCTGCGTTGCAAATTCATCAGAACCACAAGGTATGTCGAATGGTTAGCAAATATAGTACCTGTCATTAAAAAAAATGGTTCTCTGAGAATATGCATAGACTTTAGGGACTTAAATACTGCGACCCCCAAAGACGAATATTCTATGCCTGTGGCAGAAATGTTAATAGACTCTGTTGCAGGATTCGAATACCTAAGTATGCTAGATGGATATTCTGGTTATAATCAGGTTTTTATTGCTGAAGAAGATGTTGCCAAGATAGCATTTCGTTGCCCGGGAGCTTTAGGCACCTATGAATGGGTAGTGATGCCTTTTGGGTTAAAAAATGCTGGGGCAACTTACCAAAGAGCAATGAATTCAATCTTCCATGATTTTATTGAGACATTTATGCAGGTGTATATTAATGATATAGTTATCAAATCTATATCTGCAAAAACCCATTTGCATCATTTGAGCCAATCATTCGAAAGAATGAGAAAACATGGCTTAAAAATGAACCCCCTTAAATGTGCATTTTTTGTGCAGGCTGGAGATTTCCTTGGCTTTGTGGTTCATAAAAAAGGAATCGAAATCAACCAGAATAACACCAAAGCCATCATGGAGACAAAAGCACCCACATCAAAAAGGGAGCTGCAATCTTTGCTGGGGAAGATTAACTTTCTCAGGAGGTTCATTTCGAATCTAAGTGGAAGAACTCAAGCTTTCTCTCCACTACTTCGTTTAAAGCAAGGCCAAGCCTTCGAGTGGAACGAAGCACATCAGGAGGCCTTTGACAAGATCAAAAGATATCTCTCTCAGCCTCCTATCTTGTCTCCATCCTCATGGGGAAAGCCCATGAGACTGTACATATCTGCTTCTGAATTTACTATAGGAAGTATGTTAGCACAAGAAGATAGTAATGGCATCGAAAGAGCCATATATTATTTAAGTAGGGTGTTGAATGATGCAGAAACTAGATACAGCAATATAGAAAAGCTATGTCTTTGTTTATACTTTTCTTGTATGAAACTTAAGTATTATATAAAGCCTGTTGATGTTTATGTTTCATCTCATTTCGATGTTATCAAACACATGCTTTCAAAACCAATAATGCATAGCAAAGTTGGTAAATGGGCTTTAGCTTTGACAGAATATTCTTTGACTTTCATGTCTTTAAGAGCTGTGAAAGGTCAAGTGATTTTTGATTTCATTGTGGACCATTCATTGGTCGAAAATCCTGTCATGGGTTATGTTGAAACGCAACCTTGGAAACTATACTTTGATGGTTCGACTCACACGGAGGGTATTGGTGTTGGAGTCCTCATAATTTCTCCTGAAGGAATTCCAATAAAATTCAAGTATAAGTTAGATGGTCCTCGTTGCTCGAACAACGAAGCTGAATACGAAGCGCTTATTGTTGGACTTGAAGCTTTGTTGGAATTGGGGGCAACTAGAGTCGAAATTAAAGGTGACTCAGAGTTAGTGGTCAAGCAGATAACAAAGGAATACAAATGCATAAAGGAAAACCTGATGACATACTTTGTCATAGTTAATAGGCTACTCAAAAAATTTGAATACATGGATATTCAACATATACCCAGAATAGAAAATCAAGAAGCAAATGACTTAACACAATTGGCTTCAGGGTATAAAGTTTCTGCCAAAAACTTTGAGGATTTGGTCGAAATAAGAGGCAGGGTTATGGCTACTAGACTCATACCATCAGATTTGGAAAATATTAAATTAGGTTGTAGTGATAAAGATGGATTCGAAGTATTAGCCATAAACACCTTATCAGATACAGATTGACGAAGTCCATTAGTGAGTTATTTAGAAAATCCAACATTGAATGTTGACAGAAAAATAAAATATAGAGCATTATCATATGTCCTTATGGGAAATGAATTGTTCAAAAAGACCCAAGAAGGCGTATTACTCAAATGCCTAGGGGAAAGTGAGGCATATTTAGCATTATTAGAAGTCCACAATGGGGCATGTGGGGCACATCAAGCAGGCCATAAAATGAAATGGTTGCTATTTCGATATGGTATGTACTGGCCCAGCATGCTCAAAGATTATATAGATTTTGCTAAAGGGTGTGAAGAATGCCAGAAACATGCAGGGATTCAACATGCTCCTGCAAGTGAGTTGCATTCGATCATTAAACCATGGCCCTTTAGAGGATGGGCATTAGATTTAATAGGAGAAATCAATCCTGCTTCATCTAAAGGTCAGAAATATATCTTGGTAGGAATAGACTATTTTACCAAGTGGATCAAAGCAATACCATTAATAGCTGTAGATCAAGAGGCTATTATTGAGTTCATACAGAAACAGATTATCTATAGGTTCGGATTGCCAGAGAGCGTAACCACAGACCAAGGTTCTGTGTTTACTGGTAGGAAGATGCAAGAATTTGCCCAAGAGATGGGGTTTAGATTACTAACCTCGACACCATATTATGCTTAAGCAAATGGTCAGGTCGAAGCAGCCAATAACGTAATAATAGGTTTGATTAAGAAACATGTTGGTAAAAAGCCAAGGAATTGGCATAAGACTTTAGACCAAATACTATGGGCCTGTAGAACATCTCCTAAGGAAGCTACTAACACCACGTCTTTTCAACTAACATTTGGTCATGATCAGTTCTACCAGTAGAAATTCATCTACAATCAGTTCGAATTCAAAGACAAAACAAAATCCCATCTGCATTGTATTGGGAGATGATGATGAACGAGTTAGTTGAGTTAGACGAAGTTAGATTGCATGCATTGGAAATCCTAATGAGGCAAAAGGAAAGAGTAGCCAGGGCATATAACAAAAGGGTGAAAGGTAAAACATTCAATATTAATGACTTAGTGTGGAAAGTTATATTATCCATGGACAAGAAGAATAAAGCATTAGGTAAATGGTCACCTCATTGGGAAGGACCTTTTCGAATAGTAAAAACATTTTCAAACAATGCATATGAAATCGAAGAATTGGAAGATGATAAGCGAATCCTAAAGGTTAATGGGAAATATTTAAAGAAATATAAGCCACGCCTGCAGGAGATTCGAATAATAACAACGTAATCAAAATAATATAAAAGAAATGCCAAAATGGTGATATAAATTGCCAAAATGGCGTTGTTTAGGTATCACAGATAAACATTTAAACGAAATACAAGATTCATTGAACAAACGGAATTTAGAAATGAGCATTGTTCCTCAATCTGTCGAAAATACTCCGAAAGGACTCAAGCCTTTGCTGAGTAAAGCGCCTCGCTCCTTCTAAGGTAGCAACTTCACCTTTAAGTTGCTCAGCTGCTTCCATCACTGCAAGTCCTTTATTGAGGAGTTCTTCGAATTGTGTGCCAGCAGTGTTGGTGTCATATGCCATTTGTTGTTGCTGGGCCTCCTTAATTTTTTGTTGAAGTTCTTGAATCTGTTTCTCCCAGAGAAGAATGGATTGAGCTCGAAGCTCATAATCAGTTTTAGCTTGCTTGATATGTATGGCTTGCTCTTTAGCTTCTTTAGAAAGCTTTGAAGCATGCTCATAAGTAGCGTCCATTGCAGCTCGCTTCTCTTGGACCTTGTTGGTAGCAGATTCATCTTGGAGGAGACACCCAGTCACGTTGTCTAGCAAAGATTGAAGTTCGAATAAGGTGGTGCTAACTTCCAGAGAACAGGTGGTGAGGTCGACTTGATTAAGAAGTCCCTTCATAATATAGCAGGTTGTACTATCTTTCTTGAGCACTTCGAATAGATCCACATCAAGGATTGTCTTCCTAATCTTGTGAAGAAGTACAACCCTATCATCATGTCGCACCCCAAAATTTACCCGCTTAATTTAAGCCTACGTTTCGTCAAATATTCGTGTGCTGTGATTGAACCGGGGTTTTCTCAACTTTCGTATTTCCTCTAAGCTGCAGAATTTGGGTTATGTTGTCAAATCAGTCCAAGATGGCTCTCATGTTCTCCTAATCTTCTATTTATTCAGTCACCAAGGCTTCTTCTGATTCGAGACACATTAGTTGATTCTCTGTTTCGTCCGGTGAGCTACAATTGCAAGTATTTCAAATTCTTGAAGTATTATCCAAATGACGCTTATCTCAATGCACGCTTATTCATCAGTCAAGTTGTTATAAGAATCGTCATTAGAAAGAATTTTATTGAGTTTCACGATAAAATGAGTTTTGGGCTTTTGGTTGGGCTTTTTATTTTGAGGATTGTGGAGGTACATTATGTAAGAGCTACTGAGAATACTTTGATGCTATTATTGTTGACTCACAAGTGAAGGATTCTTGTACAAAATTCATGGGATCGTTTCATACAAGAGTAAAGATGGAATAATTTTGTTTGTTCTACGAAATTTCAATCAAAAGGGAAGTTTGTTATTACCAACACCTTGGCAAGGATTTAAGGAATAAGGAAAGTATTATTCATTCAATTGACAAAGTTGTCCAAGTTATCATTCAAGACTTAACAGTTTACAAAGAGACGTTTACACACTTTCTCTAAAGTGGATACAAACATTCTATTTCCAAGTTCTGAATTTTGTTACAAAATACAATATAAACTGAATGTTAGAATGTTGTTACAAAATACAAGAGATTCCAATCCTACAAGTTCTAAATTTTGTCTGAGCTATTTGTTATTCCCTCCGAATTTTGCTCCACGTCCGGGCTGTCTTCCTTTTGTCCCCGTCTTCACCATAAGGTTACATGAAAAATACAAGAAAAAGGAATTATTAGTAGTTACAGTTGAACATCAAAGAAAAATCGAGGAAAAAAGCATTTATGTTGTAACTCATCATTAGGATTAGTGTCAGGAATCAGGTAAAAAGGATTTAACAGCGTCAATCGATCAAGCCTCAGAATTTGAAAATTCTTTCATCGGCCATAATCTCCTTTTGTAAATCACAAACTGTGTTTGGTTCACAAAAGGAGATGTGAGGAAGAAAATCAGACAGCATCATTTTTTCTTAAGGATCAAGCAATGAATCAATAGATGTCGTATTAGCCCACACCTTAAATTTTCTAGATTTCAGCCAAAAAAGGATGTATTGAATTATGTTTCCAACAAGCAAAACAAGAATTCCTTTTACCCAGATTTAACATCAGGTAATTTGTTTTACCAAGTAACAACTGACATACGAAAAAGAAAGATGCAAATCAAGTTTCAAATAGCGAGCGGGAAGTATAGCCAAAAGAAGAAATTGGAGTGTAGTAGTAAACAATACAAGCAGTGAAGGTAATCCCAAGAAAACCAAGGCAGAGTCTGTTCTTAATCATGAAAAGGCATGGTATCTAAAGATCAATGCAATATCTGTTCCTTTTAAAACCAACAGAGAAGAGTGTAATGAAAAGAAAAAATCTGTTCAGAGGTTCAGGGGGTAAACCAGAAAAAAAAGCATCTGTTCTACAAGGGAAAAAATCTGTTTTCAAAGGAAAGGGACATCCAAAAAACAGAGAGGATTTTGAAAGTGTGATATCTGTTCTTATATAGAGAGTTAAAAGACCAAGGAAGAGAGGGCGGTTCTGACCAAGAAAAACAAAAGGGAAAACCAGTTCAAAGAATATCAAGCATAGCATCAGTTCTAAAAAACCCAGAAAAAAACCAAGTGAAAGGCATCTGTTCTTAACAAAGTTCCAAAAAAAAACAAAGCATCAGTAAGCAGCTGTTCTTGTAAACCCAAAAAAGACCAGTTCGGAAAACCATCGATTCAAAAGCCAATACCCAGAACACCCTAATCTATCATCATCTTCCTATAAACACAACCCTTCAGAGTTTGTTCTTTTTTCAGAAAAAATTATGTTCTGAATCGAAAAAAGAAGAAGAAAAGTTAGAGCGATCTCACCCGAAGAATACAGCGGTCAAGTCCCGATTTCCCTTTCAGTTCCGGCCAAAACCAGGTGTGTATCTGCAAAACCACGGCGTTTAACATCAAAAAAAACATGCATTAAACCAAGAAAACTGCAAGAGGTAGATTTTCGTAACCCAAAATTGGGGATTAGGGTTCCCCACAAACAGCGATTGAGATAGGAGCGTGAGGGTTTCGGTTCGAAACCGTTGAGTGGGGGTCGAAATAATCAAGGGAGAACCGTCGGTTTCCTGGCGAATGAAAGAGATGAGGGTCTGATTTCTGTGGAAGAAAAAATGGTTTGGGATTCTGGGAAGAGAGGATCGCGTTTTGTATGAGAAGACAGAGTGTTTGGCATCGTAAAGAACATAGGAACACCTTTTGTTTTCTTAATTTTGTTTATCGCTTATTAAAATTAGGATTAGTAATATAACCTATATTATTATTTATTATTATTATACTATATTATTATTACTAATATTACTATATTATTATTATTATTATATTATACTATTATTACTAATATTATTTTATTAACTATCATATTTAATTCCATTATTATTTTTACTGTCACATGTATATTGCTACTAATAGCACCACCCATAAATTATTACTACTAGTATTTTGTTTTTCTATCATATATTTAGTTATATTATTATTACTTTTATACTACTATTATTATTAATATAGTTTAGCAAATATTAATGCTATTTTGTTTTTAACCAATAAGATATTTAGTAATATCCAAAAATACCAAAATGCTATTAATATTAGGTGGATTTTATTTATTAGAAATTTTTTAGCACTCTTTGTTTTTTTTCTATTTTTATCCCCATTTGTAAATTTGTACCCCCATTCCCCACTCGATGTAATATCTAGTAAATACTCCTATTGCTTTATCATTTATTTATTATTCACAAAGTACAAACCAAATGTTTTTAAACTAATACTCATGCGAGCCATTTTTTAACCCTGAGTTGACAAAACTTTGAAGCGTCACACAACGGCCACACATTTTGCACACACCACGCTTACTCTTGGGCTTACAATGAAACTTTGATTGGGTGGTTAAACATTATTTAATTATCTAATTAGGTTATTTAAAATTAATTAGTTTACCTAATTAATTTTATTAAACTAATTACTTGATTAAGTTTTGTTTGATTAATCGATTAAATTTATTTCGCGCATGCACCTACACGATGTAAATCATTTATTTGCGCAAGCCACCTTGTATGGGCTTTTAATTTATTTACTTGCTTTATTTAATGTTTGTATACTATTGTGTGTTCTTTTCCATTACCGCACCTTAGGACCATATATTCAATTAACCATAACTCGCATCTCAAAAACACTTTTGCAATTAAAGTTTCAAACCTCGATCCAACGTCGAGTGCATTTTCAAAATCTTTTTCGTAATAAAGTACAAGTTTTTAGCCGTTAGACGCTAGACTAGTTGTTAAAAAACTTGTCCCCCAAACAAACTTTAGTCTTTAAGTCGTTGGACGCTAGACCCGTGGCTTAAAGACTCCTAAATAACGTGAACTTGTTTCACTTCACTTTTTCTCAAGAAAACTTTTTGGGTGATAGACGACTTGTGCGAACTTTCGTTCCTCGGGTTTCTAGTATTTGAATCGTGAGACGCTAGCCTCGTTGTTCGGTACTTTTTCATCCACATAAAAAACAATTCAACCCATTCAAATTCTTTTATCGCTCATACGCGATCGTAAAAAACTCTTTTCGGATAAAGAGAGTGTAATAGTCGTTTCAAATACGAACGAGGACTTAAGCTTTTCAAACAAACAAAACAAGTCCTAGTTCAAAGTATTTGAAATGTCTAAATGCACGATTTTTCTTATAAAATCAATACAACAAACTTAAAACCTTTTTAAGAGGAACTACAGAGTTTTGACTTTCCCATTGCACAAGGGAATATGTAGGCACACGGTTCCGAAACCGTGCCAAACTCAAAATAATAATAAACAATTTCTTTTCCTTTTGGTATTCATAAGTTAGCAATAAACACACACACACAAATGCGTAGAATTAAATGGGTCCCATCGAGTACGATGGATGTAAGGGGTGCTAATACCTTCCCCTTACATAACCGACTCCCGATCCCACTTTTTGGTCACGTAGACCGCCTTATCCGCATGTTTGGGGTTTTATCTATATTTCCCCGTTCTTTTCACAGAACGAATAAAATTAGGTGGCGATTTCACCGTTTTCGAGAATTTAAAAGATTTTTGAAAATCGAGTTGCTTTAGTTGGCGACTTCACTGGGGATTAATTTTTAAAGCGAGTTAACCCTAATTTAATTCTTCGCTTGTGTGTTTATTTATTGCTTTGATGTTGCCTATTATTTCTTTATACTATCCTGTGATGTATTTTGATATTGGGGCATTTGTTGGTTATGATTCGTAGATAAGCCCAATACCCAGGCTTCTAGGAAACATAAGCTTAGAGTGGTTGAGTAGCTTAGGTCCACTAGACATCCGTGTCTTTTGGATCGACGTGAAGACTACAACTTAGAGTTGGTCTTTTTAAGGGAGTTATTGCATCGTACAATAGTGCGGGATGATAATTCTTGGACAAAGGGCCTATAACTCTAAGTATTAGGATGTCCAAAACAAGCCGACCGCTCAAAGGATTTTTTGAGTATCCCTTTAAGAGCCGCTTCTTGGAGTATACTTTTGGAAGTATTATCCCCACATAGTCCGATCGCGTGGTGATAATATTTCTAAAAAGGGGATCTGAGACTCCAGGGAAGCATTTAGCATAAAAAAACATTAGAACCAACCTTGTTTGGGGAATTGTGGGTAGACGTCGAAACCATGTTCGACCGTCCTTTTAAACCCTTGTGCTATTTAACTTTACATGTGATTTTGCGCATAACATCGATATGTATCGCATCACATTGCATTCTTACATGCATCCTCATCATTGCATTCTTACATGCATCACCATCGCATCGCATTCTTACATGCATCGCCACCATATGGCATTCTTACATGTATCACCATCATATGGCATTCTTACGTATATTACCTTCATGTTGCATTCTTACATGCGTTACCATCACATTACATTACATTCTTTAATGCATGCATTTCATCTTCATCAGAAGCTCATTTCATTTCTTCTGTCCAGAAATATCAAATTGTTTACTCGACGCACGTTCAGAACTCCAAGGATGTCTCAGAGGACTATAGACGAGCTTCAGCGTGGTCAGGAACTATTGAAGGCAGAAGTTAAGCACTTGAAGAGTCAGGTGAGTCTGGTCTTGGATCTCTTGCAAGTTGTGTTGAAGAGAGAGTGCAACACCGCACCAATCTCTGCAAGTTTGGTTGCTGCTCTATCATTTGATGTCTCCATGAATCAAGGACATCCGCACGTAGCGAACTCTCCGGTTCGAAATTCTCCTACTGAGTATCGTCCTCGACCTTCACCTTCAAAAAATCCTCGACAACAGCAATTGCTTGCTCCCCGATCGAAGAAGAAGGATTCAAATCAGCGTATTAATCCGCATTATCGCTGATATGCTCAACAGGATATTCAGCCAATCCCGATATCATATTCTCAACTATTGCCTTGCTTGGTTCAGAGTGGTGTTGTGATACCAGGGAATTGAAGCCAGTACCAGGGGTTGCCAAAGCTTGGTTTGATGAGAAAGTTAAATGTGCTTTCCATGCTGACTCTGTAGGACACGAGACTGAGAATTGTTCGGCCTTCAAATGCACAGTTCAGGAACTAATTGATGATAAGGTTCTGTTTTTCAAACAGAATGGATCGAGCTTAGACATTTTGCTTGCAAGGTCTGATCATAGCAATTTTGAGGAATTTCCAAAACTCATTGGGACAATTGCTTGCCAAGAGGAAGTTGAGACTTTGAAGAGTAGTGATGAAGTAGACCAAATGATCACTTTCGAGAAGGTGGTAACCTTCAGCAAAGATATCTCAAGTTCTAGCAAAGGGAAGTCGGTTGTAACACCAACTCATTATCCTCCATTACCATCTCTCAAATCTTTGCATCAACAACTTTTGTCTGATCTTCCTCAACTTCAGAGTCAGAACTCTCAAAATCAAACTGTGCCTCAGAATAATTTGGAAAGAAGGAATGCTCCTCTTGATCCAATTCCAGTGACCTACAGTCAACTTCTGCCATATCTGGTTCAAAGTTTGTTGGTGGTTCCCAAGTTTCTTAAACCACCAAATTTATTCCCGCTTGGTTATAATTATAATGCGCGATGTAGATACTATGATGGAACCATAGGACACTCGACAGAGGATTGCAACGCCTACAAAGCCAAAGTTCAACAATTGATTGACCAGAAGTACTTGACTCTTCAAGGAGAGAATCTGTTTGTGAATGGCAACCCCGTACTCAAGTGAGCACCAAGCCTACTGAATTCATTTGAATCTACAAGTCAAGACAGAGCTCAAGTCTCCTCAACAATGACAATCTTGTATTTCTTGTACTGCATTTTCATGTGTATCTTGTTTAATTGTTTAAACTTTGTTTGCATGTAGAAACCTGTTTGTTTTCATCTTAATGCAATGAGTATGTTTATCTTGAAGTAATCCATTCGTTGTCACTCAATCCATTCGTTGTCACTCTTTAAATGACTTGCAAGCATTTTGATACCAACGTTACCAACTCTTTCGCCTAGGCAAAGATTGGAGGGAGGATGACGATGATTAAAAAACGCTAGGTCTCTAGTCGTATGCTTTCGAGTAAAAACCTTGCTGATGATGTGCAGGCCTTGTTTCAAATCCCCAAACACCGGAGTTAAGGGAGATAGACCCTCGTTAACCCCTTTGAGCCTTGAAGTAGGAGTTTCTTTTCTGTTCAGAAAAAACCCTCATCGTTTTTTTACCCTGTGGGCGGGTAGTGTTCAGTTAATCTGATCGAGCGTTCCAAACTCATCAAGAGAGTAAGCAGTTAAGGATACAACAATGGCTATCCTTCAAAAGGTTGAGAAAGGTCAAAACCACAGCAGTCGACCTCCATCTATCAATAGTGTGCATCAAAGGAGAATGATACCGTGTTGGTTATCTCTCGCACATCAGAAAGGTCAACGCATGACGACACCATAACATTTATCTTTCATCTACCTCAGGACTCAGACAGTCACCACCTCTTCTAACAAATCAATGATTGTGTATAAATCCACGACTTGTTCAAAAAAAAGATGAATAGAAAAAGACAAAAAGCCCGCTAAGTCGGAACTTGTTAATAAGTCGCTTAGGCAAAAGTCAAGCAAAAATCTTGAAATGCATTTTCAAAGAAAAAATTCCCAACAAAGAACAAGTTGTGTGGTCAAGTACCAAAAGACAAGGTGGGGGTCTGTTGTGTCCAAGAAACCCTATATTGGTTCCTCAACCATCATAACGCCTCTCGAGAGATGAGCGCTTGTATCAAGATAGTTGAACTTAGGACTGAAGAACATCATGGAGAATGGGCGGGCACCAAATATTTTGAGCCTAAAAATCTTTTTTGTAAAAACCGTGAACCCGACCACGTTACAACCCTCAAAAGTCCTAATTGAAGCATGGGTTAATTCAAAAGCATATAACGAAGAGATCGCGTTTACCTGACTCCTACAGTGTGTGCTAAGTACCTGTGTTGGTATCATATGCTCGTCTTATCTTTCAAAAAGAAAATTTTCAGTGTTGCACTCTAAAAGTGTTTCACTCACAAAAAGTCATGTTTTTCATACAAAACTTCAAGACACATAAATGTTGCATTATATTGTCATAATAAACATTCTTCTACATGTAAAACATTTGTTTGACATTGAAGAAGTTCTCATAATGAACATCAGTGAAGAGTTTAACTTTGTCCAAAGAAGAGAAACTTGATTATTCTGCTGAGTTAGCAGTTATTTGTAGCAAGGGGCAGGACGTCTAAGGACTCCTTTGAGCATATCACAAGTTGTCTTCTCAAGAATTTGGGGGCAATCAAATCGAAATTCAGCTCCTCGAATTTCTGCCAATCCGGGGCAAATCCTTAAAGAGCAATCATCAATTGAGTTAGTCCTTCTCAAAAGAGCAGTTAGCCTGGGACAACTGTCGTTCCATGTTTCAGTCAACTTGAAGCAATCACCTCGAGACATGGGATTCTCTCTAAGGCTGTTTACATTGGGACATTTCAAACTAATCGTTCGGTTCCCATCAATCTGAGACAGTTACTTCGACGCGTGGAAGCCTTCAGAAGCTCTCATTCTATCAAGTTAGTCGCTCACTTGTTGTTGATCTGAAGCAGTTACTTCATAACGGTGAAGCTCTCTCAATTGGAGCAAGTGTTCGTTCAAGAATCAATCAGCCTGAAGCAATTACTCCGAGACGTAGGAGTCTATATAAAGCTCGTCTTGGGGAAGATCTGCCCGATGCTCACATAGCCCCTTATTCAGATGCAGTCAACCTGAGGAAAATACTTGAGACGTAGAAGTCTTTCCAAGACTCATTCTAAAGCAAGCTTGCTGAAAAGATTCATCTGAAGCAACTGCTTCGAGACGTTGGAGTCTCTCCAATGCTCATACAGGGGCATGTCGTCCATCTGCGCAAAGTCTGCCACTCTAAGATTTGATAAATCTAAAGAGGTTATTTTGAGATGCGGAAATACCTCCAAAGCTCCTATCAAGGCATGATATTCCCATATCAGAATATCCAGTTCCTTTGAAATACTAATGATCAGTAAAGTATTGCGTCAGAATACAGGATGCCGGGGCACTCCTTTGTAGGAAAGATTTCTAGAAGGTCTACTAGACCGGGGCATGTTGAGAGTCTGAAGTGCAAAATCTAATGCAGCTGCATTCCCCCGCATGGGGCGCGCCTCTACACATCATTATCTGATCAATTCAGGAGTTTGCTATTCTTCTTTCTACCAGAATTAGCATTGTCGCCCTTCCAACAACAATTCAATATTCGGAGCTTGGTCAATCATCTTATTGTGCCATGTTCTTCCATCCTCCGAACCAGCTATGTCGGGAATTCAGTTTGATAGCCAGTGCATTAACCAGTATATTCATGCATTCATTCATTCATGCATTCATATCATGTACTAAACCTCAGCCAGGACTTGGGATGTTTCAAGATCTGCAAGTGATTCTTCTCAGCAGAATCATATTTTGAAGACTATTTTGAATGACAAATTTAGTTCTCCCGATCGCAAGTTTGAGGGCTCGACCATAATTGGTCTACAGCGATGACGATTCTCAAGTTGAATCTATTCCAGAGTGATTGGGTTTCCCCAAGTGAACTCTTGTACCTATGAAACTTCTTATTCGGGATTTCCCCAGGGATTCTTCTTCATAGAGGTCCTTTTAAAAGTATCCCATTATAAGCAGAAGACCTTCTAGCTTTTCTCCCCAGTGCCAGGAGAATGCTTGTGTGAAGGACAATTGACAGTAGTGTCAACTCTCCAATGAAGTCTCTTCCCCAAAGAGGTGGTTGATCATTCCCCAGTGAACTTTTATGACAACAAGATCGTTCAATTGGATTCCCCAGTGACGCCTTCCTTCTCCCAACAGTCAGGAAATCATGCATCATTTGCATTAGAAAAAAAATCACATCATGCATATCATATCATGCATACCATACTCATGCATTAGCTTCGGCTATTTGTTTCGCAGGTTTTTCAACCGAAACTGTAGATATCCTCGTAAGGATCAAATGGAAGGATTAGTTCTCAGACGACAAATTATCCTCTTTTCTCCAGTACAAGTGGTATACTTACATGGATCTTAACAACTGATGTTTTCTCCAATCGAGATTTCTTCCCCAGCAAAACGGTTGTCTCTTTCAGATAGACTCTAATGTCAACAAATTTTTCAACCGAGAATCCCCAGCGAATTTTCCACACGGTTTTCTTACGAAGTTTCCCCAGCGAAGCTTATTTCTCTCCCCAAGTGAATCTCCTTCAGAAAGGATTACTACAACATTATTCTTGGTATTTTCAAAGATTTCTTTCAGACAAGAATCTTCTCAGCAAATACTGTAGGCGGTGGCTTCCACCATATACTCCTCTGAGTTGTTCTCAGAAAATTACATCAAACTTCTGGTGCGTTTATTTCCCCAGTAAGTTATCAACTACTCAACAAATAAATATCCACCCGGCGGGATGTTTATTCAAATCTCAAGATATTTCTCCAACTCAGACGTTGATCTACATATCCACTTGCTGCAACGCATTGTCCATACAATGTCAGCAAATTGAAGCTCATTACCCTAGAAGTTTTTCACTCACAGGCGCTGAATCTGATTCTTCTATCAACGGTAAAGCTATCTGCATACAAATTGAAGATCTTGTCGACTCAGAAGTTGTTCAACATGTCCCCACATGTTCAGTAAGATCTCTCAACAGCAGAAACGTCGGAAACAAGATTTACCAACTTCATAAACATCTATATCACGCCGGTGTGCTGGATATTGTTTTGTTTATCCCCAGAGAATTGTACTCTTGGGTGCGCTACTGATATTGTTCTCTGCGGGTAACTCAGAAGTTATACGGTCAAAGACATTCAGCATGCTATGGCTCCTCGCACTTTCGTGCACCAACAATTTCGATATTGTTCTAAGCCATCTAGTCAGAGAATTCTTTGTTAAGTTCTCAATCATGTCATTTTTCAATTTCGTTTAAGGTTTCTAGGTATTCCTTAGTTCAGAGAACTCTTTGTTAAGTTCTCAATCATGTCATTTCAATTCTGTTTAAGGTCTCCAGGTATTCCTTAGTCAATCAGAGAACTCTTTGTTAAGTTCTCAATCTCTTGTCATTCAGGGAACTCTTTGTTAAGTTCCCAATCATGTCATGTCAAATTTTGTTTAAGGTCTCCAGGTATTCCTTAGTTATCAGAGAACTCTTTGTTAAGTTCTCAGTCATGTCAATTCTTAATATATTGTTTTTTCTTTTCGCTTGAGAAGTTCGTTTCTCTTCTCATAGCATTTTCATTCAAATTATCGTCAAAGTCATTTCGGTTACACGGTTATCCCCAGTGTTGTTAAAATCTCCTAATTGGGCACTATTATGTTAAAGCATTCCGTTGATGCTTAGCAAGTTTTCTCTTCAAGTGTTGTTCCTTGACTCCGTAGTCAAGATATGTTATCTGTTTTCTTTTGTGGCATTGGTTTCCCGCGTAGGGCAAATTTTCGGGGTTCTCTAGTATTCAATCCTCTTCTACCTTGAATGTTCGAAAGTTGTCAATCTTTCTCACTTACCAGGTCTAAGATGATTGAATAGAACAATCGCACCCAAAATTTACCCGCAATTAAACCTACGTTTGTCAAATATTCGTGTCTTTGTGATTGATGGGTTTTCTCAACTTTCGTATTTCCTCTAAGCTGCAGAATTTGGGTTATGTTGTCAAATCAGTCCAAGATGGCTCTCATGTTCTCCTAATCTTCTATTTATTCAGTCACCAAGGCTTCTTCTGATTCGAGACACATTAGTTGATTCTCTGTTTCGTCCGGTGAGCTACAATTGCAAGTATTTCAAATTCTTGAAGTATTATCCAAATGACGCTTATCTCAATGCACGCTTATTCATCAGTCAAGTTGTTATAAGAATCGTCATTAGAAAGAATTTTATTGAGTTTCACGATAAAATGAGTTTTGGGCTTTTGGTTGGGCTTTTTATTTTGAGGATTGTGGAGGTACATTATGTAAGAGCTACTGAGAATACTTTGATGCTATTATTGTTGACTCACAAGTGAAGGATTCTTGTACAAAATTCATGGGATCGTTTCATACAAGAGTAAAGATGGAATAATTTTGTTTGTTCTCTGAAATTTCAATCAAAAGGAAGTTTGTTATTACCAACACCTTGGCAAGGATTTAAGGAATAAGGAAAGTATTATTCATTCAATTGACAAAGTTGTCCAAGTTATCATTCAAGACTTAACAGTTTACAAAGAGACGTTTACACTTTCTCTAAAGTGGATACAAACATTCTATTTCCAAGTTGAATTTTGTTACAAAATACAATATAAATGAATGTTAGAATGTTGTTACAAAATACAAGAGATTCCAATCCTACAAGTTCTAAATTTTGTCGAGCTATTTGTTATTCCTCCGAATTTTGCTCCACGTCCGGCTGTCTTCCTTTTGTCCCGTCTTCACCATAAGGTTACATGAAAAATACAAGAAAAAGGAATTATTAGTAGTTCTGATTGAACATCAAAGAAAAATCGAGGAAAAAAGCATTTATGTTGTAACTCATCATTAGGATTAGTGTCAGGAATCAGGTAAAAAGGATTTAACAGCGTCAATCGATCAAGCCTCAGAATTTGAAAATTCTTTCATCGGCCATAATCTCCTTTTGCAAATCACAAACTGTGTTTGGTTCACAAAAGGAGATGTGAAGAAAATCGAGAGACATCATTTTTCTTAAGGATCAAGCAATGAATCATTAACGATATCGATTAGCCCAACAGCCCACTTAAATTTTCTAGATTTCAGCCAAAAAAGGATGTATTGAATTATGTTTCCAACAAGCAAAACAAGAATTCCTTTTACCCAGATTTAACATCGTTAATTTGTTTTACCCAAGTAACAACGATGATACAGAAAAGAAAGATGCCAAATCCAAGTTTCAAATAGCGAGCGGGAAGTATAGCCAAAGAAGAAATTGGAGTGTAGTAGTAAACAATACAGTGCAGAAGGTAATCCCAAGAAAACCAAGCGAATCTGTTCTTAATCATGAAAAGGCATGGTATCTAAAGATCAATGCAATATCATTCCTTTTAAAACCAACGAGAGAAGAGTGTAATGAAAAGAAAAAATCATTCGAGAGGTTCAGGGGTAAACGGAAAAAAAGCATCTGTTCTACAAGGAAAAAATCATTTTCAAAGGAAAGGACATCCAAAAAGCAGAGAGGATTTTGAGAAGTATGATGTCTGTTCTTATATAGAGAGTAAAAGACCAAGGAAGAGAGGCGGTTCGACCAAGAAAAACAAAAGGAAAACCAGTTCAAAGAATATCAAGCATAGCATCGGTTCTAAAAACCCAAAAAACAAGTGAAAGGCATACATTCTTAACAAAGTTCCAAAAAAAACAAAGCATCGATGGCAATTGTTCTTGTAAACCCAAAAAGACCGATTCGGAAAACCATCGATTCAAAAGCCAATACCGAAACACCTAATCTATCATCATCTTCCTATAAACACAACCCTTGAGTTTGTTCTTTTTCGAGAAAAATTATGTTACGAATCGAAAAAGAAGAAAAGTTAGAGCGATCTCACCGAAGAATCTGATGGTCAAGTCCGATTTCCCTTTCGATTCCGGCCAAAACGGTGTGTATCTGCAAAACCACGGCGTTTAACATCAAAAAAAACATGCATTAAACCAAGAAAACTGCAAGAGGTAGATTTTCGTAACCCAAAATTGGGGATTAGGGTTCCCCACAAACAGCGATTGAGATAGGAGCGTGAGGGTTTCGGTTCGAAACCGTTGAGTGGGGGTCGAAATAATCAAGGGAGAACCGTCGGTTTCCTGGCGAATGAAAGAGATGAGGGTCTGATTTCTGTGGAAGAAAAAATGGTTTGGGATTCTGGGAAGAGAGGATCGCGTTTTGTATGAGAAGACAGAGTGTTTGGCATCGTAAAGAACATAGGAACACCTTTTGTTTTCTTAATTTTGTTTATCGCTTATTAAAATTAGGATTAGTAATATAACCTATATTATTATTTATTATTATTATACTATATTATTATTACTAATATTACTATATTATTATTATTATTATATTATACTATTATTACTAATATTATTTTATTAACTATCATATTTAATTCCATTATTATTTTTACTGTCACATGTATATTGCTACTAATAGCACCACCCATAAATTATTACTACTAGTATTTTGTTTTTCTATCATATATTTAGTTATATTATTATTACTTTTATACTACTATTATTATTAATATAGTTTAGCAAATATTAATGCTATTTTGTTTTTAACCAATAAGATATTTAGTAATATCCAAAAATACCAAAATGCTATTAATATTAGGTGGATTTTATTTATTAGAAATTTTTTAGCACTCTTTGTTTTTTTTCTATTTTTATCCCCATTTGTAAATTTGTACCCCCATTCCCCACTCGATGTAATATCTAGTAAATACTCCTATTGCTTTATCATTTATTTATTATTCACAAAGCACAAACCAAATGTTTTTAAACTAATACTAAATGCGAGCCATTTTTAACCACGAGTTGACAAAGCTTTGAAGCGTCTAGCCACACATTTTACACACCACGCTTACTCTTGGGCTTACAATGAAACTTTGATTGGGTGGTTAAACATTATTTAATTATCTAATTAGGTTATTTAAAATTAATTAGTTTACCTAATTAATTTTATTAAACTAATTACTTGATTAAGTTTTGTTTGATTAATCGATTAAATTTATTTAGCACACCTACGATGTAAATCATTTATTTGCGCAAGCCACCTTGTATGGGCTTTTAATTTATTTACTTGCTTTATTTAATGTTTGTATACTATTGTGTGTTCTTTTCCATTACCGCACCTTAGGACCATATATTCAATTAACCATAACTCGCATCTCAAAAACACTTTTGCAATTAAAGTTTCAAACCTCGATCCAACGTCGAGTGCATTTTCAAAATCTTTTTCGTAATAAAGTACAAGTTTTTAGCCGTTAGACGCTAGACTAGTTGTTAAAAAACTTGTCCCCCAAACAAACTTTAGTCTTTAAGTCGTTGGACGCTAGACCCGTGGCTTAAAGACTCCTAAATAACGTGAACTTGTTTCACTTCACTTTTTCTCAAGAAAACTTTTTGGGTGATAGACGACTTGTGCGAACTTTCGTTCCTCGGGTTTCTAGTATTTGAATCGTGAGACGCTAGCCTCGTTGTTCGGTACTTTTTCATCCACATAAAAAACAATTCAACCCATTCAAATTCTTTTATCGCTCATACGCGATCGTAAAAACTCTTTTCGGATAAAGAGAGTGTAATAGTCGTTTCAAATCTGACGAGGACTTAAGCTTTTCAAACAAACAAAACAAGTCCTAGTTCAAAGTATTTGAAATGTCTAAATCACGATTTTTCTTATAAAATCAATACAACAAACTTAAAACCTTTTAAGAGGAACTACGAGTTTGACTTTCCCATTGCACAAGGAATATGTAGGCACGGTTCGAAACCGTGCCAAACTCAAAATAATAATAAACAATTTCTTTTCCTTTTGGTATTCATAAGTTAGCAATAAACACACACACACAATGCGTAGAATTAAATGGGTCCCATCGAGTACGATGGATGTAAGGGGTGCTAATACCTTCCCCTTACATAACCGACTCCGATCCCACTTTTGGTCACGTAGACCGCCTTATCCGCATGTTTGGGGTTTTATCTATATTTCCCGTTCTTTTGAGCGAATAAAATTAGGTGGCGATTTCACCGTTTCGAGAATTTAAAGATTTTGAAAATCGAGTTGCTTCACATCAGAAGGCATTGAATCGGTGGTCGAACGGCCTGACCTTAGGAAGAGGAGTATCTCTCTGAGCTAACTTAGCCTTCATATACCCAATAGGGTCATTTCGTTTTAAGAGGGCTAACTCCTCTTCAGCTGTTTGAGGGTGGGAAGACTCAGGAAGTTCCATACGCAATGGGGTAATATCCATATCGACTTCCATTGGTTCATTGGTAGGGACACCATCACCTTCATTATTTTCTTCCTCATCATCTTCTTCATCACCAACCAGGTCCACCACTTCGATGTTATTGTCTTTATTACTAGGAGCATCAGACTCCGTTCCTTCGCTCGAACCACCTTGAGCTTCATCTTCTTCTTCTTCCTCAGATCCTTCCTCACCAGATTCTTCACTCTCTTGAGAAGAATTGGCTTTTTCCTCTTCAGCTTGAGTTACCTTTTCGCTCTCTTGAGGGATCTTGAGAGGAGATTTCGGATGAAAAGTTTCTGGAGGCACTTCTGCAGCATCTTCAGGCATTGTTTCGTTTGTTTCCTTGAGAGGGGGAGAAGTGCCCTGGTCATCTGGTTGCTCTGAAGCCCCAATCGGAACCGCCATATTGGAGGATCCCTTGTTCTGCACCAGATTACTCGAATCCCCATGAGGAGAAGAATGAGTGGGAGCAGCAGCTTTTGATGGTGGAGTCGAAGTGGTAGGGATTGGATTTGAATCGTCCTACACAAACGAAGAAAGATTAAAAGCTTGCACTAAGGTACGAATAACTATGTTTGTTGAAAAATTCGAATTCAATTTACCTGTGGATTATCTGAAGAGAGATTGCTATCTATATGTTCCAACATTACGCTGGAGGTCGAAGGTGGATTTTTGGATTTTGGTAAGGGAGCAACATCCCTGGAATCGAGTCCAGAGACATTAGTGTCCTTTGAAACATCTTTCTTCTGCTTCTTCTTCGAAGCCATTGGTGAACTTTCCCCAGCCTTGGGATTCTTCCCAGTGGTACTAGGCTTTCGTTTCTTTGGAGTGGTCGGTGGGAGTTTACTAGTCTGAAATGGTTTAAACATGAGTTAGACTTCAATCATAAAGTTTAGTCCATTCGAAACGTCAAGATAAATTAATTACCTTTGGGGTTGGAGCAATTGTTGTTGTTGAGGTTGTTGCAGGAGTAATTTTTGGAATTGCTTGGGGCACATTGTCATCAGCTTCGATAGTTTGTTGGGAACTACTTCCTTCCTTGGTCTTTGATGCAACAGTCTTTATCCTGATGGCTGAAAATCGAAACAATTAAGGCAAATGTTAAAATAAAGAAAGTAAGAATTACTTTGGGATTTCCCAAGCATTCGCACCTGCGCCTTCATTCGAAACAATCGACATGGCAGAAAGGTCATAGCGAAGATGTCATGGGAAATTATGGAGCCAGTGAGCCCACGTCATAGTCTCAGATGGCTTTAGTTTCTTTTGAGATTGATACTTGAACATCTCTTTGCAAGTTAACCACCAAGGGTATGGGGGAAACCAAGCCAGAGCCAGTTCTGAGGTAGGTAGTTTGGGAAACTTAGGTGGATGCATTTCGAGTGCCAACCTATACCTATCCTCAGGTGACAACCCTGAAGGAAGTTTAAACTTAGAAATTTTTTCTTTAAATTTTTCCTTCAAGGTTTGGGACGCTCGATACACAGTGGTCTCCAAGCGTGTAGGGTCATAAGTTATTTCGAAGTAATTCTGGAAAGCCCTAATCTCTTTGGCATGAGTGAACATACCTTTCTTCGAATGTACATGCACATCGAACGCATTAGTTAGTTTCTTTTGGATGGTGAGAGTATCGAACATATAAGACTGATAGAATTTAGTCCACCAATCCAGAAAACCCTTTGCTGAAAAATAGGTTGGTTCGAAAGGAATTAGCTCAAACTGAGCAAAGCCTTGGTATTGTTCCTGTTGCAGCTTAGCTTCTCTGGCTTTGAAGGTTCGACCCGAAGTGATGGCACTCTGGGTTTGAAAAAGGGGTTCAGGAATTAATTGACATAAACCAAATTGTCTGGAAACAAAGTTGGGTTGATAGGCAAACAGAAAGATTTGGTTCTTGGACGGAGTTATTCTTGAAGAGACTAATCTTGGGAGTAAGAAGGCTTTCCAAATGTCTTGAATCTCTTTGCTTTTAGCAGCCTCTGAGAGGGACATGGTAAACCATGATGGCCCATGGGTCCTCGAAGCAAAAGGTGCCATAGTCTCTTCAAATTTATGCCTTTTAGAGAAAATCATGATGTACTGGGAGAAAAGGACTTGAAAGTCAGCCTTATCATCATTTGGAGTCAGTCTTCTCAGCCTTGTACCTTCAACAATTCGATCCGCTATCTCGGGATCTTGTTCAATAATGGTGTCAGCAGTGGATAATGAAGATTCAAACATGGCATTAAGCCATAACTGGAGTAACCAGAAGGGGAAGCTAGCAAGATGTTCTTAGGAGTGTGAGATTTCAAACTCGAAACAGCTGATCTCAAGCTTTCATAGGGATCAACAAGTAATACCTCACTCAAGCACACCCTCCTATTTTCATGTAAATCCCTAGCTAGAGGAATGAACCTACTAGCTACTTGCAAAGACCTACTGCAAAACACATATCTTGATAACCATATGGTAAGAAAGGCAATATGCTCCACATCTGACACACTATCACCTTCAGTGTGATAATGGCTAATAAACTTTGAGAAGCTGGCCAACTTGACGTCGAAGTCAATGATGCTTGAGTGTTCCTCAGAGTTAGGAATATAAGTCTCTCCTACGGGTGACAAACCAGTAATGGCTGTTATGTCAAAGAAAGTGGGTGTTATCATGCCTCCAGGAAGGTGAAAGGTGCTGTAAGTACTGTCCCAAAAGTACAAAGATGCAAACAGTAATGGATGGCTATAGGTGAAGCCTGGTTTCGATAACTTAATTAAATTATAGATTCCTAGCTCCTCCCATTGGTGTGATTTCTTAGCTTCTACCTTAGTAAGCCAGTTCTGGTAAGCTATATCAGGGGTGGGACAGGATCGGAATGGTTTAAAATTGCTTTTTACATAATCCAAGACAAAAGGATCTTTTGGGGGACCATCAGGGGTTTCTATGATTTTCGAAGTAGAGGATTCACTCATATTCTCAGTTCCTAACCTAGGGATTTCCATCTTATTAAACAAAGGCTTGAAGTTATAACAAACAGGGAAGATTGTTCTGGTATCTTTCAGGATTTCAAAAACTGTAAGAGGGCCCATTAAGGCAAACCTCTTTCCAGCAGCATTGATTGGAATGAGTACCTGAGAGGAGTATAGAAGTTCTTGTTCCTTGGAGATTGCTTGGGGGATAAGTACGGATTGACCTTGGTGAGTACCAACCTTGCTTTCCATAATCGTTCCTGCGTTCTTGCTTTTCTTCTTGGAAATCTTCTTCATTTGGGATGTTGTTGAAGACATTGTTGGAAATTGTTGAGAGCTTTTAGGGTTTTTCAGCGAGAGGAGAAGAAGAAAGAGTTCAGAATGTGGAAAAAGAATAAAAGACTAAGTTGTTTTGTCTTTATAGTAAGGAAGTTGAAGCACTCACCAATTAAGGTTAGGATACGTGGGGATCGTGGGTTGGATATGAAATGAGGTGGCGTAAAGCTAGCATTGGTAATAAGCGTGATTAATGATAATCATTGTTTTAGTAACTGCACCATACTGTGATGACTGTTTTGAGACGGTTAAGGGAACCAAAAGGCGTCTTGATTGACATAATTGAAAGTCATACACGGTAGAGTATCACGATTACTCAAAAGTCACATCAAAATCTTGTGAATATGTTTAAAATAAGTATTTCTCAGAAAGAGGATCGAAATACATATTTTAAAGGGGCATTTTGTTGGCTGAAGATTTTGATATATGTGGTTCGAATTAGAAATATTAAGTTCGAAATGAAATGATGTTTGTTGGAACAAAGTGAATGTCACAGTTCGGAATGGGCGAAATAGCTCTTCGAATGAACATACTAAAGCTCGGAGCTTCGAATGGCAGTTATGATGATATGTGTAAAGGAAGCTTCGAAGTGGTAACAAGGTGGTGTCTGTGGAGTGAGTTTGAAGCGAAGATGGCCAAAGCATTTGAAATTCAAACGCGAGCGGGATAATTGGAAGTTAAATATGCGCTGGAAACGGTTCGAAGACGCGTGGAAGCCAGAGAAGCGCAATGTTCTGCATGTTCTGAACGTGGCAAGATCTTATAAGTCAGACCGTTATGGTCGAAGTAGTATAAATAGAAGTCTTAGTGTTAGGATTTCGTGTGTCATATCTATTGTACAAAGTTTTGTAAACATTCAAAATACCACATGGCTAGGGAAACGAATGCTCGAACAATGTACATATGATAGCACCAAATCTTTATAATTCAGCAAAACATCTTTATCTTTCCAGTTCACCTTCATTTCATGTCAATGTCTTTTAAATTCTTTACATTCAAAGTCATTTAACTATTCCTTGCATTTAAACGTTTTCTTCTATTTCAAAGTCCTTTACATTTCAGAAACCCTTTACATTAACGTTTTTACATTCATGTCTTTTTACATTCATGTCTTTTACATTTCATGCTTTTATATCCATGCTTTTACATTAAAAGTCTTTACATTTACAGTCATTTACGTATTTCTGCATTTACACATTTCCTTGCAAATCAAAGTTTTACTCATTTGAACCAGTTTTTATATTTCTTTACTTGATCATGTCATTAAGTTCTTTAATATTGTAATCGGAATACATTGAGTATCTATAAAACACTCTAAAATGCAAGTCTTAACAATGTATCTTAGTTTTGTTATTAAATTTATCCAAATGACCAATACCCCATAGGATCAATCTAGTCGATCCTGCAAGTTACCAGAGGAATTGAATAACAGTCATAAAGATTATTCGATAGTTTGGAGGACTAGCGGTTGTTTTACCAGAAATCACTGTAAACACTAGCCTGGCTGCCAACAACGGTCTAGGCTTCTCTGATGTTGATTTGACTCCTGCCAAAAGGAAACACAACAAAGCCTTGCACATCTCTGTTGAATGCAAGGGCGTTACATTGTCTCATGTTTTGGTAGATACCGATTCTACTTTGAATATCCTACCGAAGAATGCTTTTGATCGACTTGATGTTGAAGGATTGGTCTTGAAGCCCAGTGGCATAATTGTAAGTGCTTTTGATGTTTCTAAACGAACAGTACTTGGAGAGCTCATTCTGCCTGTTAAAGTCGGTTCCCAAATTTTTGACTCCACTTTCTTTGTCATGGACATCCGTCCAGCTTACTCTTTCCTACTTGGATGCCCTTGGATACATGGGGCAGGCGCTATTCCCTCTACCTTGCATCAGAAGCTGAAGTACCTAGTTATGGGGAAGGTTGTTACAGTATGTGGTGAAGAGGAATACATGGTAAGTCATCTGCAGTCATTCCAATACCTCGAGATGGAAGGAGAATTCTTCGAGACTCCCTATCAAGCTTTCGAAATAGTTCCAAGAGTCATTCCTGTTGACTCTCCTGTTACTCTTGAAGTTACACAAGTTCCGCCTAGGATGGCCTCACTAAAGGATGCTTAAGCCACAGTTGAAGAAGGAGGTAGTACTATTTGGGGTCAGCTCCCCAATCTTCCTTTCAAATCTGACAAGACTGGTTTAGGCTTCACCACCAAAGGACAGAAGATGATACGCCGCGAACGTGTCGGCCAACTTCCTTTCTGCATCAGCAAAAATGGAGTCCATGCTATAGAAGACGACGACAACGACTTCGACATCAGCAAGTGGATCTTCCCAACTCCCGACAACGGACTCAACAATTGGAAGACCAAAGACGTCATACCAATCTCCTTTAGACAGGAGTAATTGCTTTTGTTTTCTATTTTGCTTTTCGTTTTCTATGCTTTGAACAATAAACTTTAAAGCCTAGTGCCTTTCCCGGGGCATCGTGGCTCGTTTGTGAGGGTTATTATCTGTCATTTGCATATTCTCATTCAATAAAATCATTGGACTTTTGCATTTAAGTGTTGTTTTATTTCTTTTACTTTTACCACCCCTTCAAAAGATATGTGTTCTTACACACACCCACGTAATACACTGCAGATTCACTCCGAATCTCGTTGATAACAGCTATGCTATTGCTAAATATGACTTCGATAATCCGATCTACCAAGCCGAAGACGAAGGTGAGGAAGATTGTGAAGTGTCGGCGAACTTGTCGGGGCTCTACAAGAAGAGCGAGTTATCTGTTGAGGTTGTGAATCTAGAGTGCTGCGAAGGCAGAAAAGAGATCGAGATAGGAGCGGTCTTGAGCGATGTCAAAGAGATATTGGTTCAGATGCTACGAGACTATATCGAGGTTTTTGCTTGGTCATACGAAGACATGCCAGGTTTAGACATTGACATTGTGGTACACCGGTTACCGACGAAAGAAGGTTTTCTCCCAGTGAAATAGAAGGTTCATCGTATGCGTCCTGAGATGTCAGGGAAAATCAAAGCCGAAGTCATGAAACAGTTCAACGCCGGTTTCTTAGATGTTACTTCCTATCCACAGTGGGTTGCAAATGTAGTACCTGTACCTAAGAAGAATGGCAAAGTACGAATGCGTGTGGATTACAGAGATTTGAATAGAGCAAGTCCGAAAGACGATTTTCCACTTCCTCATATTGATATTCTAGTCGACAACACTGCTCAGCATAAGGTTTTCTCCTTCATGGATGGTTTCTCCGGTTACAATCAGATCAAAATGGCTCCTGAAGACATGGAGAAGACTACTTTCATTACACAGTGGGGCACCTTCTGCTACAAGGTCATGCCGTTCAGACTGAAGAACGTTGTTCGCGTTAAATAGTGACGCGCGAGGGAATCGAATCGGAATTTGGATTCTCTGGCTCGAAATGATTTACTCTTTTGATTTGTTTATAAAGATGCCGCGAGCATCAAGCTTTATTATTTTCAACACAAGAAAAATGATTATCAAAAAGGGGAAAGCTGCAATACCCTCAATTGATATGATATGCATTACGACTAGCGAACTAGGCATAGCGCATTGGGAGATTCCGGGCAAGGGGGTTTGTTATATAAAGGGAATAGATGTCGCACCCTAAATATATATAGTTATCTATAGCTTTATATATGAATAGTTTGATATGTTTGTGTGTTTTAAATTGCTATTTCTATTGTTGGGAAAGTTTCTCCTTTGGATTTTAAGAAAGGTAGATTATGTGGGATCCTAGGTTTTGTTATTATTGTGCTCAAAGATCATTGGGATCTTCGCATATATATCCTTAATGGGAATCGAGCATTTGTAGCTCGGATCTAAAAGGAGCTATGGTTTGTTTGGTTTGAGGGAGAAGTTTTGTTCGCCAAGGATGAGACCTTGTGCCTACGTATTCTTAAAGGGATGTTGAGAAAGTCAGAGCAATCGTAGTTCCCACTTATGCTAGTGGAAGCAACAGGATGTTATTAAGAGACAAAGACAAATGTCATCTTAATGAAAAATGTATCTAATCTATTTCATCACATACATTTTGAAAGGTTTGATTGATTGAATCTTTCATCGTAAGTTATAGGTGTTTTGCTTGAGTGTACAAGCGTTACCACTTACGAGTTAAGAAAGATGTTTAAAAAAGATGATTGAATATTTTAATTGTAAGCATTGGGTGTTTTGCTTGAGTGTACAAGTGTTACCACTTACATATTAAAAGATGTTTTTGTTTGAAAAAGTGTTTGAAAAATGTTGATTGTATGTGAGGTGATAGATGAGATACTTCTTCCATAGAGATGATAAATGTCTAAATCTCGAGGAGAAATTTATTGGATTAGGGGATGCATTTAAGAAGCCCATGGGTCCTTGTATTGTAAGCCCAAGAGGAGGCATTCTGAGGGTCATCGAGGGTCCTTGTATTGTTAGCCCAAGAGAAGGCATTCCGAGGGTCATCGAGGGTCCTTGTATGAAGCTCAAGAGGAAGATATAGGGTATAGATGGCTTTGGCTTTAAGAGTGGTTTCACCGGGATACCATCCTCTTAGGATTCAAGAGTGATTTCACTGGGAAATCATCCTCTCAGGGTTCTATCCTAGCGCGGGTGATTCTTTGTATTGGAAGCCCAATAGGAGGCTGTTAAGAGATTTCCTGGTCTCTTTCTTGTTTGGTGCCCAAGAGAAGGCTAAACTCAACGAGGAGTTCTTTTGAACGAAGCCCAAGAGGAGGCTGACTCGGCAGGGGAGTGTTGTCTCATATGAAGCCTAAGCAGAGGCTAAACTCAGCAAATGAGTTTTCTTATATGAAGCCTAAGAGGAGGCTAACTCACTAAATGAGTTATCTTGTACAAAACCCAAGAGGAGGCTAACAAGGGGGACCTATTTGTTAGGCTAATTGTCATGTTATAACTGAATAGTTATATAAACAAGTATGTGATATGTATTCACAGGAGTTTATGAAGGAAATATAAACAAGTGTATAAAATGAGCGATTAAAGCAAGTGTAACTTGAATATTTACAAGTTTGAATGTGTACAAGGCAATGAATATGTACACGAAGGGGTGTTTATGTACAAGGAAATGAATATGTACATAGGAGGGTTGGGGCTTACACCGTGAGGGAGGCCCATTAGTTTAAGAGGAGTTTCACTGGGAATAATCCTTCTCTTAATACCAATGGATTTGGTGTATAAACAAGCGAATGAAAACAAACGAACGAAATTTGTTTATGCTTGAAGATGATTGAATATGTACAAAGAAAGTTTAATATGTACATAAAAAGGATTGGGACTTACAGCGTGAGGGAGGCCCATTAGTTTAAGAGGAGTTTCACCGGGAATAATCCTTCTCTTAATACCAATGGATTTGGTGTATAAACAAGTGAGTGAAAACAAACGAACGAAGTTGGATAATGCTTGAAGATGATTGAATATGTAGAAAGAAAGTTTAATATGTACATAAAAAGGATTGGGACTTACACCGTGAGGGAGGCCCATTAGTTTAAGAGGAGTTTCACCGAGAATAATCCTTCTCTTAATACCAATGGATTTGGTGTTGGTGTATAAACAAGCGAATGAAAACAAACGAACGAAGTTTGTTTATGCTTGAAGATGATTGAATATGTACAAAGAAAGTTTAATATGTACATAAAAAGGGATTGGGACTTACACCGTGAGGGAGGCCCATTAGTTTAAGAGGAGTTTCACTGGGAATAATTCTTCTCTTAATACCAATGGATTTCGTGTATAAACAAGCGAATGAAAACAAATGAATGAAGTTTGTTTATGCTTGAAGATGATTGAATATGTACAAAGAAAGTTTAATATGTACATAAAAAGGATTGGGACTTACACCGTAAGGGAGGCCCATGATCAATTAAGAAATTCGAGGAAAAAACTGGTTTGGTTTTATCTTCAAATTGAGTCGATCATGGAAAAAGGTGTGTAAGTTTATTGAAATGTTTTTAAAAAAGGTTTTGAAAATGATTTTGAAAAAAGTGAAATATATTCACAAGAAGTTTTGAAAAGATTTGAGTTTAAAAGTTTGAAAGAAAACATTTTTGAAAAGTATTTAAAATACTTAAAATGCCTCATTTTTGACTTAATGAAAATATAATCAAAAGAAAATATTTTTGGATTTTTTTGACATAATCATAAAATAGGTATATTAAATGACAAGTGTGCAAAAACTCATCTCAAAATGAGAAGTTTTGAATGGTTTTTGAAAATGTTTTAAGTTTGCTAGAAACATAAGAAAAAAGAGTTTTTTGGTCCTAAGGAGGTTTGAACCTTGGACATTTAGCTTAGAAATGAAGATTTTCCATTGAGCCATGTGTTAAACTTGTCATTTAATCACCTTGTTTAGAAGGAATTTTGAAAAAAAGAAAGTTTTGAAAAGTCCGAAATGGATTTGAAGGATTGATGCTTACGGAGGATCTAGTTGGGCGTGAGAAGGAGATGTTGCAGCGCTGTGGCTAGCCGTTTATGGAGTGTGAGAAGGCTTTTGGCTGCAGTTTATGGGCACGAGAAGGCTTCTGGCTGCTTGAGAAAGCTTGTTTCTGGGCTAGAAACATTAGAAACTTCAAGTTTCTAAGGATATAAGTACTAGAAGTACTTCTGAACATAGTGTAAATGGAGTTTAAGGCGAAACTTGAAGCACGAACATAGTGTAAATGGAGAGTTTAGAAACTTGGAAGCACTAGGTGAGCCCAGGACTTCTGGAAGAACAAGCTCTAGAAAGCTTGTGTTTCCTTTTAATAAAAAAAGGTTTCAGGGGGATTCGAACCCTGGACCTTTGGCATGGCAAGTGATTTGAAAAGCGCGCTGACTACCACTAGGGTGGCTATACATCCGTTTATTTAACTTAAACTAGAAATATATATTTTGAGTCTAGCTTTTAATTTTCTGAAACCAACTTCATCTTCTTCGTGAAGCAGCACGAACATGGCCATGGCTTCAAATTCAAACTTCTTCATTTTTTGATCAATTTTAAAAGTTCAAAATACCATTTCATCTAGATTTTTGTCACAATTTTGAACATGTATCTTGTTGAAATTATTAATCAAAGATGAACACGAATTTTAACAATCCCAATTTGAACCCTAACTGAAAAAATGATTAATTCTCTAAACTCAGTTGATTTTAGTTCAAATTAAAGACCCATATAGCTTTAGTGATTGAATGTCTACATTTTCCTTTTCAGTTTTAAAGCTAAAAGTGAATGAATGGAGGAATCAAAGTTTGAGAAACTCACCTCTTGGTATGAAATACCAGTTCGAGTTTGGCTACTTCTAGATGCAAAGTAATGATTGCTTTAGCTTCCTTGAACCTCCCTGAGTGTGTTTCGATCCTTAGTTTGTTCTGAAACCTTTTGAATTATTCCAACCAAGTCAAGTTGCAAGTGGCTGGTTTTTGAATGGAGGATGATGATGGTGATGTTACAGAACTTGTTTAAGGGCTTGGATCATCTCTATGGGATGTATGGAAAGTGTTTGAGTGATAAAAACTGAAAACGCACGAGTGGATTTCAAGTTTGCAAGTGTAGGCTCAAAACTTGAACAAATGGAGTTTTGTGTAGAAAACTGTTTCTTTGCGTGTTTCTTGATGATTTTAAGTTTTAAACTACTTCTAAATGATATTTAGAACATGTTAGAAACTTAAATTCTCTCAAATTTTGCAAGGTTTGAAGATTGCAAAAATTCCTCTCTTAAAACTTTGAAACTTAGAATTCAAGAATGAAAGAGTGAAAGCTTGATTATGATAGCTTTGGTGTGATTTGAATTTGAGGAAATGACCTCTATTTATAGGCCAAGAAATATGAATGATATGACAAGGTTATAATTGAGGGAAACTTGCAACTTGCTTAAGAGCTAAGAAGGAATCTTTTGCATTTAATGCAAAAGTTACTTTCCTAACCATGGTTAATTTTTTCTCTTTGATTCAATCCACTTCTCAATCATTCAAAACTGATATTTATCAGTTATATTCTACCTCTAGCTTGTGACAAGGCTTCTAGAAAGGATATTTGTGAAAAACGACTTATAATTTTGAAGCATGAACTTGAAATTCCATGGTTTTGGAGCTCTATGTTTCAAAATTAAAAGTATAACTAGACAAAGTGTTTTTGCAAGTTCTTGGACCTTTTGGAAAGCTTGTAACAAGGGATACAACTTTCATGCTTTGAGTTTTTTCTGAATCCAAATGGATCTAGGTGAAAAATGGCCTAGAAAGTAGGAAAAAACCATGTTTCTTAACACTTGAAAATTTTTCTAAGTGTTAGAAAATTTTCAAATCTTGACTTTTTCACATTTCTTGATTTTTTATGATCATGATGGATCATTTGAAATGTTTTTATGATTGAAAAAGTTTGATCTTGAAAAGGTTGACCAAAAGTCAAAGTTTGACTTTTCAGAGCAGATGAATTTTCATCATATGATTCAGAATTTGTCTGATGAAGAAACATGGACTTTTGTGATGTTTTGAATCAAAAAATTAGGTCAAGATGTTGCATTGAAGATGTTAAGATCAATATCCAAGCAAATAGGTCATTCATTGAGCAGAAAGTCAATGATTCACTATCCTCGATCAAAACCCTAATTGGTCGATTCATGGTAGATCATGAGAAAAAGTTGGGAATCTGAAGATCAAATGTTGATGATTGATTAAGATAGATCAAATGAGGTGAGTGGAAACTCAAACCCTAATTGATCACATCTTGAACAGATGAAATTTTGAAGAAACCCTAATGTTGACTTCTAGAAGCCACACACGATCTATTCTATTTGAAATTGTTAGTGATGCAGTGATGCAAATGTAAGGTGGTATCTTAGGTCAAAAATTGGGGTATGACAAACGCAGGCGCCACTTATCAACGTGCCATGGTGGCCTTATTTCATGACATGATCCATCACGAGATAGAGGTCTACGTCGACGACATGATAGCTCGATCACAGGCTGAAGAGGAACATCTCGATCATTTGCGGAAATTGTTTGATAGATTGAAGAAGTACATACTAAGACTTAATCCCAACAAGTGCACCTTCGGAGTCAGATCCGGTAAACTCTTAGGGTTTGTTGTCAGTGGTAAAGGTATTGAAGTTGACCCCGCCAAGGTTAAAGTTATTCAAGAAATGCCTGTCCCCGCACCGAGAAGGAAGTCAGAGGTTTCTTGGGACGATTAAACTACATTGCCAGATTCATTGCACATCTAACTGCTATTTGTGAGCAAATCTTCAAATTGCTGAAGAAAGATCAAGTAGTAGAATGGAACGACGATTGCCAGATCGCTTTTGACAAAATCAAGGAGTACCTACAGAATCCTCCAATCCTGATGCCACCCGTCGAAGGAAGACCTCTCATCATGTACTTGACAATATTAGAGAACTCAATGGGGTGTGTGTTGGGGCAACATGACGAGTCCGGTCGAAAAGAGTATGCAATATACTACCTTAGCAAAAGTTTACCGATGAAACAAGATACTCACATTCGAGAAAACTTGCGCGCTTTAACAGGCTGCTCGACTAAGGCGGTATATGTTGACTCACACTACCTTGTTGATCTCCAAGATAGATCCGATAAAATACATATTCGAGAAACCAGCTCTCTCCGGAAGAATAGTAAGATGGCAAATGATCTTGACCGAATATGACATCCAATATACTTCTCAAAAAGCGATCAAAGGAAGTGTAGTAGCCGATCATTTGGCTCATCAAGCCGTAGATGACTATCAGTCTATGAAGTTAATTCCAGACGAAGGCGTTTTGTTAATTCGATTGTGAAGAACGAGACGAACGACACGAACAAGGATCCCGATGGACTATGGTCTTTGATGGAGCCTCAAACACACTTGGCAATGGCATTGGCGCCATCATTACATCTCCTACAGGCGGACACACTCCTTTCACCGCCAGATTATGTTTCAATTGCACTAACAACATGGCTGAGTACGAAGCGTGCATCATGGGAATTAAAGCTGCTATTGACTTAAGAATCATATTCTTGCAAGTGTACGGAGACTCAGCTTTAGTGATCAGTCAGATTAAAGGTGAGTGGGATACGAAGCATCCGAATCTCATTCCGTATCGAGAGCATGTTCTAAGTCTGATCCCCTATTTCGAAGAGATCACTTTTGATCATATTCCACGAGAAGAGAATCAGTTGGCAGACGCATTAGCTACTATGTCATCTATGTTCAAGGTCAAATGGGACAACGAGGCTCCCCAAATCATCATCGAAAAGTTTGACGAACCAGCATACTGTTGTGAACTTGATACAGAAGATAAACCTTGGTTCTATGAAGTGAAGAGGTATCTTGAGACTCGGGAATATCCCGTAGGGGCATCTGTCAATGACAAGAAGTTTTTGAGAAGATTTGCATCCAAATTCTTCCTCAGCAACGACATCTTATACAAGCGCATTCACGACTTGTGCTTACTTCGCTGTGTAGATTAGAAAATTGCAGAACGGATCATGAAAGAATTGCACGAAGGCGCATTTGGTACCCACTCCAGTGGACACACAATGGCTAAAAAGATTCTGAGAACAGCAGGTTACTATTGGTCCACCATGGAAGCTGATTGTCACCGCTATGCTCGATCTTGTCACAAATGTCAGATATATGCAGACAAAGTGCACATACCTCCAGTACCGTTAAATGTTCTGACCGCTCCTTGGCTTTTCGCAGTGTGGGGCATTGACATGATTGGAGAAATTAAGCCTACTGCCTCCAACGGACATCGTTTCATTCTTGTGGCAATTGATTACTTTACCAAATGGAAGTAGTCCTGCCAATCGAGGTTCAGATACCCTCAACCAGAGTCCTCCAGGACGCGGAGTTAGGCGAAGACGAATGGATCCAGACTCGCCTTGACCAGATTAACTTGATCAACGAGAAGTGACTCGCATCATCTGCCATGGACAGATCTATCAGAAACGAATGATCAGAGCATTCAACAAGAAAGTCAAACACCGAGTCTACCAAGTCGGTGATCTAGTAGTCAAGCGCATCATCCTTCCACAAGGTGATCCCAGGGGCAAATGGACTCCCACCTACGAAGGACCATTTGTAGTCAAAACAATATTTTCTAGCGGAGCTATGATACTTAGCACCATGGATGGTGAAGACTTCCTACACCCTGTGAACGCAGACATAGTCAAAAAATACTACGCATAAACGACACCCGCTAGGTCGACCGGCCTAAGAAAAAATAAGGGCATCCTGGCGAACCAAAAGGTTCGGGCAAAAGTTAAGGATATATACAAAACATGTACACCCGGCAAGTCGAAAACCTGCAAAGGAGGCTTGGGCAAAAAGGGTATCGGTGGTGAAAACCGAAAGGCGGTCTAGGCAAAAGTTAGGGATTTAAGCATACGCCTATGTCTCGTCCGGATCACCTACCTACATACTACTACTATCAGCATTCAAGATTCAAATGGCGAAAATCAATCCGCTCACTTTCTACTGACAGCAAGGAGATGAGATAGTCGAAATATATCACTAGCGTAGTTGAAACTCGACGAGATTATTTCTGCATAGCTTTTACTTTCCTTGTATACGAACTGCTTGGCTATACGCTACCTTTCAAATTAATGCAAGTTCTTTCTTTTACAATGTTCGTTGTTGTTTGTTTTTGCATAAAGTCCAATGTTTGCTTGGAATGATTATATGCATTTGATAATAAGCATCTATTCACAGAACATACGAAAAGCGAACGAACAAAGATAATTACTACAGGCTCTAGGAAATTGAGATGATGACAAAAGTGACCAATACGTTCCCCTGCAGAGTATAATCCCCACAAAACCGTCAAACTTTCTCGGCGAGGTATTTATCTGAAGATATCCGGACATCGAAAACTTCATCAGATCTGAATCACTCTATTAATATTTAACAAGATCCCGGACTCGGCAAACATGGTCAGATAGTGCATCGGAGGAATCAGAGGCACCTCTGCTTCTCCCGAGTCAGGGTTTTCAACGATTTCATCCCCAAGCAGAAGTTAGAAATCTCCAGCAGGGCATTCACATCTTCTTCAAGATGGATATGTTTTGAAATACCACAACGTCTGCATTCATACATTATTCATAAAAGTCATAACATGTGCATATATCATATACATTGTCATATGTTCGCATGTGTAACACCCATTCTAAAATACCCCGAATATATTAATTAATTTAGTACTAAAACCAGATTTAATCAGAATCAACACAGAAATCAAGGGATGCCACAATTATGAAATAAATAAAACTCCAATTAACTCAGTAGCCATGCTACACTGAGGATCACTATCAAAATAATCAATAAGGTTAAGACCATGTCTTACACAGTGGAAATAATACCATCAAATGAAAACGGAATAAACCAAGTCTCAATTATTCTTAAAGTAATTCCAAATAACATTTGATTTCTAAACAAGTTCTCAACTAAACGTTCCCTAGTGTTACGACCTATCAGAGCATGACACTGACACGCGGACTTAAAATGACAAGCTCTAGAGCCATCCTCACCAACTCCTGAGCTGCTAACTTTAATCTGAAATTGTTAACGGGTAAGATTTCTCATAATTAAAATACATTATCAGCTTCTCAATCAACAATATATCACAAGCATATTATTTCACCCATTTTAGCATAAATTCAAATTCAACACGCAGTCCCAATCATACAAGTCATTATGCACAATCAATAATCAACAAAATAATTATAACATTGGAAGACATCCTAACATGTTACAATTCCATGCAAACACAAATGCAGACACAATGCATGTGGTACCAACACGTGACCAAGTCACCCAACACTGATCCATCACCAACCGGATACAGTAGTAATCGATTCGTCCATAAACACCCGGACACGAATCCAGCCTAACCACCCATCATCACCCGGGTATCGGTTAACGGCAATACAAGTCAAATTCCACACAATGGGAATTAACTTCACCAAAAATGCATATGCACGCACATCACCAGCATGCAACATTAAATCAGTCTATGAAATACACCAAATTATCATAACTGAATCAAAACCAAAAACATGATATCTCAACGATCATGCACACAATCATCAGCAATATAAACACGCCTTTCATTCACACAATACTAATACATCCATCATCACAGGTTCACTGCTACATACACACCAATGTGCGTTAGTCAATAATCACTTATTTCGGAATTCGACTCATTTTTCAAAATAATTTCAAGTTTTAGGAAATCTTTTCATTTTATAAAATAGAGCATTTAATTTAAGAAATAACGTCCAAAACGGCGCTCAAAACGGACTTATGGTTTGAAAGTTATGAATTTTCAAAGTTTTAGAATTTTCAAAAGTTTGATGGAACCCGATTCCTCCCTATGCACCGGTTCCCACAAAGTTCAAAAATCACGCCCCTGGAAAAATGTATGGGAACCCGGTTCCTACCCCACTGGGAACCGGTTCCTACGTGCATTTTTGCCAGTTTTTGAAAGATTCACACTGGGAACTCGGTTCCTACCCACTGGGAACCGGTTCCCACGACCTGCATAGTCAAAATCTGCTGTTTTGACAACATTTACCCATTCCAATTAAATCCGAAACATTCCCATATGAATTGCAACATGAGAAACACCAATATACATCCATTTTACACCATTATAACATCAAACAACATTATTTCATCATTCCTATTTATTATTTGACACACTAATGGTTTCCGACCTATAATCCGACACAATAGAGACAATTCTATGGAAACCTAGAATTTCTAAATCGGGATTCCCTAACATGCTATGATCCATACGGTCGAATTCAAAACCGATAATACAAAATAATTAATCGAAATCACCCCTTACCTTGTGGGTTCTTCGACTTCCGACACGAAACGGCTTTTCTCCTTCCTTTTCCTTTTCTCAATTGCACGTACTGATAGTTTCTCCAAAAGTGGTTCTTTTTCCTCTTTTCCTTCTTTTATTCCTTTTATTATTTTATCATAATAAAAATAAAATAATAATGTGAGTAGAGCCTTTTACTCCTCAAACCCTCACTTTACCCTTCACACCACCAATAATTCCACTTCCATTTAATTTAATTGACTTCCAATAATCCAAAATATTAAATATTACATTCCTAATTAAATTAATAATTAAAAATCATAATTATTTAATAATCGAATTATTTGGGGTGTCACAACTCTCCCCAACTAAAAGAGTTTTCGTCCTCGAAAACATACCTTAGACGAACAGTTCGAGATACGAGTCCTTCATCTTGACTCTCCAGCTCCCAAGTGACATTCCCATCTGCTGGTCCTCCCCAAGCCACTCTTACCAATGCGATCTCTTTGCCTCGAAACTGTTTCAACTTCCGGTCCTCAATTCTTGCAGGTACCGCTTGAATAGTCAAATTCTCTCGTACCTGTATATCATCTACTTGAATCTCATGTGACGGATCAGTAATGTACTTCCTTAGCTGAGATACATGGAAAACATCATGCAAATTTACAAGTGACGGCGGCAAGGCAATCTGATATGCAACCTTCCCAATTCTCTTGGTAATCTGAAATAGACCAATAAAATGCGGAGTCAACTTCTTTGACTTCAAGGCTTGACCAATACCAGTCATCGGAGTAACTCGCATAAACACATGATCTCCTTCTCTAAACTCAAGATCTTTTCTCCTCTTATCATGATAACTTTTCTGACGACTCTAAGAAGTCCTCATCTTCTCCTGAATCATCTTAATCTTTTCTGAAGTCTGTTGGACAATTTTCGGTCCAATCACAACACTCTCTCCAGATTCATACCAACACAACGGTGTCCGACACCTCCTATCGTACAATGCCTCAAACGGAGCCATACCAATGCTCGAATGAAAACTATTGTTGTAGGTAAACTCAATCAATGGTAGATAACTATCCCAAGCTCCACCTTTCTCCAACACACAAGCCCTCAACAAATCTTCCAACGACTGAATCATTCTTTCCGTCTGGCCATCTGTCTGCGGGTGATAACCAGAACTCAATCGCAACTTAGTACCCAAAGCTTCCTGCAATCCCGTCCAGAACTTAGATGTAAACCTCGGATCCCGATCCGACACAATACTAGAAGGAATACCGTGCAAACCCACAATCTTTTCAACATACAATTCTGCCAACCTCTCCATCGGATAATCCATTCTTATCGGAATAAAGTGAGCAGATTTCGTCAACCGATCAACAATAACCCATATAGAATCACAATTCTTCGTTGTTCTTGGCAACCCCGACACAAAATCCATAGAAATGCCATCCCATTTCCATTCTGGAACATACAACGGTTCCATCAGTCCTGACGGTTTCTGATGCTCGATTTTCGACTTTTGACAAACCAGACAAGCATACACAAACTCAGCAATTTCCTTTTTCATTCCAGGCCACCAAAACAACTTCTTCAAATCATGGTACATTTTAGTAGCACCGGGATGAATACTCAACCCGCTACAATGTCCTTCTTCCAAAATACTCTTCCTAATCTCGGCAACATCCGGAACACATACCCTAATACCAAATCTCATAACACCATTCTCGTCAATTCGGAACTCACCTCCTTGACCTTGGTTGATCAATGTCAACTTGTCAACTAAACCAACATCGGACTTCTGTCCATTTCTAATCTCTTCCAAAATACCACTAGTCAGCTTCAACATACCCAATTTCACACTATTCGGAGTGGTTTCACATAGCAAACTTAAATCTCTGAACTGCTCAACCAAATCTAACTCACAGACCATTAACATCGACATATGCAAGGACTTTCTACTCAAAGCATCCGCAACAACGTTTGCCCTACCAGGATGATAATTCAAACCGAAATCATAATCCTTTAGGAATTCTAACCATCTCCTTTGCCTCATGTTGAGTTCCTTCTGATCAAAGAGATATTTCAAACTCTTGTGATCGCTGAATACCTCAAATCGAGAACCGTATAAATAATGCCTCGACAACTTCAAAACAAATACAACAACTGCCAACTCTAAATCATGAGTCGGATAATTCCTCTCATGGACCTTCAATTTTCTTGAAGCATAAGCCACAACCTGCTTATCTTGCATCAACACACCACCTAATCCCATCAATGATGCATCACAATACACAACAAAAGACTTAGCCAGATTCGGCAAAATCAAGATCGGAGCACTAGTCAACCTCCTCTTCAGCTCTTGAAACCCTTTCTCACATTCAGCATCCCAAACAAACACTTGACCCTTCCTGGTCAACTTAGTCAGTGGCAACGCTAGTTTGGAAAATCCTTCAATAAACTTCCGGTAATAACCTGCAAGACCCATAAAACTACGGATGTCAGAAGCATTCTTCGGCGCTTCCCACTGAGATACTGCTTCTACCTTCGTAGGATCCACAACAATTCCATTCTTGGAAATTACATGGCCAAGAAAGCTTACTTCATCTAACCAGAATTCACATTTGGACAACTTCGCATAAAGCTTCTTCTCTTTCAACAATTCCAATACAACTCTGAGATGTTCTGCATGTTCTTCATCGCTCTTCGAATAAATTAAAATATCATCAATGAATACCACCACAAACTTGTCAAGATACGGATGAAATATCCTGTTCATATACTCCATGAAAACACCAGGTGCATTAGTAACTCCAAACGGCATAACAGAATATTCATAATGCCCATACCTCGTTCTAAATGCAGTTTTCTGAATATCCTCTGTCTTCACACGAATCTGATGATATCCAGATCTCAGATCAATCTTACTAAATACACAAGCTCCAACTAGTTGATCCATCAAATCATCAATCCTCCTCGGCAATGGATACTGATTCTTGATTGTAACTTTATTCAACTGTCGGTAGTCAACACATAATCTCATTGAACCTTCTTTCTTCTTAACCAACAACACCGGAGCTCCCCACGGCGAAACACTGGGACGAATAAACTTCTTCTCAAGCAACTCCTTCAACTGTTTCTTTAACTCCGCTAATTCGGATGCCGACATACGGTAAGGCACCATCGACACCGGACTAGTTCCAGGAATCAAATCTATAGTAAATTCTACCTCTCTCAGGTGGCAATTCACTAACGTCTTCCGGAAACACCTCTGGAACTTCATTCACCACTGGCAATCCATCACTCTTTGCTTTTCCCTCCGCTTCTATTGCAGAATACAACATAAACACCACAGCACCATCTTTCACAGCTAGGTTCATCTGTTTAACCGACATAATCACATCTTCGACACCAACCTCTTCAGGAAAAATAACCGTCTTCGCAAAACAATTGATATGAACCTAGTTGAATTCTAACCAGTTCGTTCCAAGGATGATATCAAGTTGTTCTAACGGTAGGCACACTAGATCCATACCGAAACCCCTACCAAAAATCACAATAGGACAATTCCTACAAACATACGAAGTAGTCACTGAACCCGACGCAGGAGTGTCAATAACCATACTTTCATCCATATTAGAAATTTCCAAATTCAATCTTTTAGCACAATCCAAAGCAATAAAAGAATGCGTAGCTCCAGTATCAATAATCGCAATCAAAGGTATGTCATTAATAAAACATGTACCTTTAATCAGCCGATCAATTGGCTTAGTATCTGATTCGGACAATGCGAACACTTTACCACCAGCTTGCTCCTTCTTGGGTTTTGTGCACTGAGGACGAGCATGACCCTCTTCACCATAGTTGTAACAAGTCACCAATCTCACTCTGCAGTCATTGGCCACATGGCCGAGTTTCCCACACTTGAAACACTTCTTATCATTACTTTTGCAATCCACCATACGATGCCCTGTCTCACCACACTTGTAGCACTTAATGGAAGAACCAGAATCTCCTCCACCAGACTTCTTCCAACCACCAGATCTCTGATTACTCCTATCATAAGGCTTACCACGATCCATCTGTTGCTTACCCTTCCTATCAACATACCCTCGAGCATTCGACTTAGTGCTGGCAAGATCCTTCTCTAAAATCCTACTACAGTCAACCAGATCAGAAAATCTTCGGATACGCTGATACCTGATACCCCTGCTTAATCTTGTCACGCAGACTATTCTTAAACTTGATACACTTGGAAAATTCTCCATCTGCATCGTTAGTGTAATGAGCATAATACTTCGCCAACCCAGTAAACTTCGAAGCATACTCACTGACAGTCTTGTTGCCTTGCTTGAGCTCCAGAAATTCAATCTCCTTCTTACCTCGAATGTCTTCAGGAAAGTACCTCCTCAGAAAATCCCTCTTGAACACAACCCAAGTCAACGCAATACCATCTTCTTCCATTTCCGTTCTAGTAGCAATCCACCAGTCGTCAGCTTCCTCCTCTAACATGTGAGTTCCGTATCTCACCCCTTCATCCCTTCAGCATAGTCAATCACTCTGAAGATCCCCCCGATCTCCTTCAACCACTTCTGAACACCTTCGGGATCATGTGCACCCTTGAACAATGGAGGATTATTCCTCTGAAAATTCCCCAATTGTCGGTCAGCACCAATAACAGCTCCCTGTTGGTTCCCTCCGAGCACTCCAGCTAACATTTCCAATGCTTCAACAATAGCATCATCGTTTCTTCCGTTACCTCTACCATTGTTCTGTAACATTACCAAAACAACCTCATCAGCACACAAGTATCGACAGTGTCATCTTACACTAGTCGCATACAAAAGGGATAACGACACAAGACAAGACCGACTATGCTCTGATACCACTATTGTAACACCCCTTCTAAAATACCCCGAATATATTAATTAATTTAGTACTAAAACCAGATTTAATCAGAGTCAATACGGAAATCAAGGGATGCCACAATTATGAAATAAATAAAACTCCAATTAACTCAGTAGCCATGCTACACTGAGGATCACTATCAAAATAATCAATAAGGTTAAGACCATGTCTTCCACAGCGGAAATAATACCATCAAATCAAAACGGAATAAACCAAGTCTCAATCATTCTTAAAGTAATTCCAAATAACATTTGATTTCTAAATAAGTTCTCAACTAAACGTTCCCCAGTGTTACAACCTATCAGAGCATGACACTGACACACGGACTTAAAATGACAAGCTCTAGAGCCATCCTCACCAACTCCTAAGCTGCTAACTTTAATCTGAAATTGTTAAAGTAAGGGTGAGATTTCTCATAATTAAAATACATTATAAGCTTCTCAATCAACAATATATCACAAGCATATTATTTCACCCATTTTAGCATAAATTCAAATTCAACACGCAGTCCCAATCATACAAGTCATTATGCACAATCAATAATCAACAAAATAATTATAACATTGGAAGACATCCTAACATGTTACAATTCCATGCAAACACAAATGCAGACACAATGCATGTGGTACCAACACGTGACCAAGTCACCCAACACTGATCCATCACCAACCGGATACAGTAGTAATCGATTCGTCCATAAACACCCGGACACGAATCCAGCCTAACCACCCATCATCACCCGGGTATCGGTTAACGGCAATACAAGTCAAATTCCACACAATGGGAATTAACTTCACCAAAAATGCATATGCACGCACATCACCAGCATGCAACACCAAATTAGTCTATGAAATACACCAAATTATCATAACTGAATCAAAACCAAAAACATGATATCTCAAGATCATGCACACAATCATCAGGAATATAAACATGCCTTTCATTCACACAATACTAATACATCCATCATCACAGGTTCACTGCTACATACACACCAATGTGCGTCAGTCAATAATCACTTATTTCGGAATTCGACTCATTTTTCAAAATAATTTCAAGTTTTAGGAAATCTTTTCATTTTATAAAATAGAGCATTAAATTTAAGAAATAACGTCCAAAACGGCGCTCAAAACGGACTTACGGTTTGAAAGTTATGAATTTTCAAAGTTTTAGAATTTTTCAAAAAGTTTCAGTGGAACCCAGTTCCTCCCTATGCAGGAACCGGTTCCCACAAAGTTCAAAAATCACGCCCCTGGAAAAATGTATGGGAACCCGGTTCCTACCCCGCTAGGAACCGGTTCCTACGTGCATTTTTGCCAGTTTTTGAAAGATTCACATTGGGAACTCGGTTCCTATCCCCTAGGAACCGGTTCCCACGACCTGCATAGTCAAAATCTGTTGTTTTGACAGCATTTACCCATTCCAATTAAATCCCAAACATTCCCATACGAATTGCAACATGAGAAACACCAAAAATACATCCATTTTACACCATTATAACATCAAACAACATTATTTCATCATTCATATTTATTATTTGACACACTAATGGTTTCCGACCTATAATCCGACACAATAGAGACAATTCTATGGAAACCTAGAATTTCTAAACCGGGATTCCCTAAAATGCTATGATCCATACGGTCGAATTCAAAACCGATAATACAAAATAATTAATCGAAATCACCCCTTACCTTGTGGGTTCTTCGACTTCCGACACGAAACGGCTTTTCTCCTTCCTTTTCCTTTTCTCAATTGCACGTACTGATAGTTTCTCCAAAAGTGGTTCTTTTTCCTCTTTTCCTTCTTTTATTCCTTTTATTATTTTATCATAATAAAAATAAAATAATAATGTGAGTAGAGCCTTTTACTCCTCAAACCCTCACTTTACCCTTCACACCACCAATAATTCCACTTCCATTTAATTTAATTGACTTCCAATAATCCAAAATATTAAATATTACATTCCTAATTAAATTAATAATTAAAAATCATAATTATTTAATAATCGAATTATTTGGGGTGTCACAGCATGCATCATAATCCGGATAAGTCTAACTATATCCTGTCAAAGTTTCTTTTGCTTTTCCCCAACAGGTAAAAATCACTTCTAAACGAAAGGTCAAAGATTAATACCCGAAACAAGACGGGAAACCTATCTGAACCACCGTGACAACAAGTCCAGGATTAATACCCGAAGCAAGACGGGAAACCCTATCCGAAAGACCATACGAATCATCTCCAATTGGAAGGTCTAGGATTAATACTCGAAGCAAGATGGGAAACCCTATCCGAGCAACCATCCAAGTTATCTTCTGACAACAGGCACTGAATTAATACCCGAAGCAAGACGGGAAAACTATCCACACCCTGCCAAATATTATCCCCCCAGAATAATCAAGACAAAGATTTATTCTAACTCTCTCTTATTATCAACAGCGACTAGAGAGTCTCGCGTACGACTCAATTGCCCTGGATGGCATCTTAAGCCCATCTCCGACTACTTGTCGACCACTCTCCACTTTCAGAATGCTGCATATTTGGTTAAAAACCAATACAAACCAATAACTTCATTCAAAGACGAGACGAGCGCGAAGTCTAACGTACGACTCTCTCTGGATGGCATCTTAAGCCCATCTCTGTGCTCCCTTCTACCTTCAAGACTATCTGCAGAGCCTAGCGTACGACTCGTTCCCCAGCATTAGTCTCTCTAGATGGCACCTTAAGCCCATCTCCGACGATTCTCCTACACAAGCGACATTCTGGAGTCCTACGTACGACTCATTCCCCAGTAAATTCGACCATTTCTCCAAATGGCATCTATAAGCCCATTCCCGTACATCATCAATCAACAGCGAGTGCAAATTTTCAGGTGTACTCAAGTGTTCAATCATCTTCTACCTTCAGGTCACGAAAGGCAAGCATGCCAATCTAACCCTTCCAGTACAAGAAGATTGAACAGGGGAAGCTGTCATACCCCAAAATTTGCCCTCCTACTTCTCAAAACATTTCATATATCCATACTCAAGGATTTCACAAGGGTTGACTAGACAAACCCTCTCCTAAGTAATCAACCCAAACTAGGGTTTGGTTGTCCTCAAGTCCAGGTGAGCCTCCAACACTTCCAGTGGTCATCATGCCTCATCATATGCTTCAAAGAATCTCCATGTCAATTTTCAAGCCTTACAAGTCAAGTTCTCAGACAATTGCTCATATGGTTGAAAATCAGTTGTATTGGACAAAAGTCAATTGTAGTCAACATACAGTCAAACTTCATGATTTTTGGTCAACATCAATATTTTGGAGTGATATTCATCATTTGATCAAGGGTTGATCATGATTCATCAAGAAAACTCAAGATTTGATCAAAAGTCAAACTTTCCAAATTGGGCTTTCCTAGACAAAAGTCAACAGAACTTTGACCAGGCATAACTTTCACATACTTTATCAGAAATTTTCCCACCACAGCTCATTTTGAAGAGAATTCAATTCTCTACAACTTCATGTGTCTCAAGCTTGGTCAGAAAATGCTTCATTTGGAAGTTATGGATCAAAATATTACAGGTCCTTTTCAAAGTCAACAAAAAGTCAACTTTTTGTCAAGAAGTGTTATTGAGCATGGAAACTTCAATTGAGATGAAACCAAGAACACCCAAAAATGTTTAAAAAATGAGCAAGATACAGCTTGCACAAGTTGAGCATTTTTGAAGAGGTGCACAAAGAGAAATACTTGACAAAATCCAAAATTTTGCAAATGGGCCTAACTTTTCTTGGTTCAAACTTGTTCCTCAGCTGATTTGGAACCTCCAAGCCCAAGGCCACGAATTTTATCTTTTATTTTCTATTTATTTTGGACTATAATCATTTAAAAGCCAATTAAATTAAAATAAAAGGTAGAAAATCAAAATTAAATGCAAATTGGATTTTTCTCTCATTCTTGAGGTCCAAGCAAGCCACACAAGCTGGCAAATTCGAAATTGGCATTAATTGGCAAGGAATTGATTGAAATTTGATCGAAAAGGAAATATTTGGTTTTATACCAAATCAAATATTTTCTCATTGATTGGTACATTATTTCTTCATGATTCTTGACCTAAATCCATCCACTATAAGTACACAATGAATTCACATGACACAAGAACAAAAATTCTGCCTCTAAGAACCCTAAAAAAAAACAACCGTGTATTGCAAGCTATTGGCAGCCCTAGTTCCAGATCGATTCAGCCAATTCTAAGCATTCCAATACATTCGTGGAGGTTCATTGATTTGTTCCAGATACTCACAAGCCATCAACAAGCCCAGAATCACGAAATCACAGTTTCGGTTTGGTTCAAAACTTTCAAAATCGATTTTGATTATTCATGCATATTTAACATGTTTTGATTGTTTGTTTGTGTTTAGAATGTAGTTTCGAAGCTTTCTGCATTGGTTAATTGTGTTTTGAGTACAGGAATCGAAATCTGCCATGGCTAGGGTTCATAGCTCCGATTTAGGGCTTTGCATTCTAGGAAAAATTGGACAAAACTAAGACCACCATCGTGCTCAGAACGAAATTTCCAGTCGAACCATGTACTCACAATAAATTTATATTGCTTGTATTTGATTTTGGAAATTTGCAGGGGCTTTAGTGACGAACAAGGCCGTCGCTAAAGGTTTAAAAATTTAAACCAAGAAGATGAAGATCTTGGCGCGGTTTTTGGTTTTCAGAAATCGATTTCGTTTATAATACTTTTATTCCATATTGCTAACACGAATGCAGGCTAGCTCAGTTGGTCAGGGAGGCGCGTGTGTATCCAGGATGTCCTTGGTTCGATCCCTGGCATTGCAACTTATTTTTTAACACTTTTCCAAAACTAACATTTTTCTATTTCTTTTCATATTATTTTCCTTTTAATTTAATTCTTTTCAAACAATTTTCTCATGCATTAAAAAATCACCAAAAAATATTTTCTTTTTGCATTTTAATTAGAAAAATGTTTATTTCATTTTTGACATAAAAATTAATATTTTTGCATGCATATTTTAATTAACTGTTAATTAACCATGAAATTGACCTTTAATTATTTTTCCTCATTAAAACCAATTCAGAAAATTCCCAAAAAATTATTCTATCTTCTAATTATCATTACTAACCTAAAAACCTTTTTTCTATTAATTTCTAAAACATTTTGCTAACATTTTCTTATTATTTTGATTATCTATTTCTTATTTCGCATTTACAATTCTAGAAAGGATGTATAGGTCGCAAAGTTTTTATCATGTAATAGCGTAGATTTACATTTTCTGCCTTTTATTTTCCGCACTCCTATTATGTAACTGTCCCAAAGCCATGTAATAGCGTAGAACATTTACTTTCCGCAATTTACTTTCTGCATCCTATAAACTGCTAGTAATTAGGCGTGTATGGCAAGATAAAAACGAACGTAGATCACTTCTAATTCCAAGATAAAATATCTGAATTTGACACACTTTCTTCACACATGCACCCCCTAGAGTATTCTCTTTCGTTGCCTTTCAAATAAATGGTCAAGTCCCTCGAACGTAGAGGTATCCTAGCACCATTGCCTACAAACATATCATCATAGTCCCTTCGATACAAAGATCATAGACCCACGATGTCGCCTACGAATATATGATCTCGTCCCTCGATTGTTGCCTACGAAAAGTGATGATCGTCCCTTCGAATGTGCTAGGATACTCCTACAAGTTACCTTCTATGACCATCTGATGTCCCTTCGAATGTCCCTTCTACATCTGACGAATAGGGTTACCTACCAACTAATGGTATGGATGGCACTATTCTAAAGGAAAGTGAAACAACACGAAAACGACCATTCTGAGTAGGTAATAAGACTTTTAGTTGCTTGCTCTATCAAAATACTTTTCACACCTCACACTTTTGTTAAAGTTCAAAAACTTTTCAAAACAAAACATTTTCGAACACTTTGTATACATTCCAACGTGAATCATTACAAAGTTAAAGCGAAATTCCTTTTCAAAACATTTTTCAAACACACACACAGAAAGCAATTTTAAAGTGAGCTAAAAGCAACTAAGAGCCCGTAGATAACTACGGATGGAAAGGGGTGCTAATACCTTCCCTTTTCATAACCTTCTCCCTTACTCAGAATCTAACGAAGGTCTCTGTTCTTTTCACCTTCCCTTAATTGGATAAAAGAAAAGTCGGTGGTGACTCTTGCTATCCGCAATATTTGTGATAAAAAGCAAAAGAAATTCCAAAGTCAGTTCTCCCACCGTATTACACTCCTTCATTGTCTTGTTGTTGAGGTTGGACCCATTATCAGTGATGATTTTCTCAGGGACCCCATAGTAGAAAATGATATTGTGCTTGGTGAAACGAGCTACAACCTGCTTGGTGACATTAGCAAAAGAGGCAGCTTTGACCCATTTGGTGAAATAATCTATATCAACCAAGATGAAACGATGGCCATTAGAAGCGGTCATCTCAATCTTTCCAATCATATCGATGCCCCACATTGCAAAGGGCCATGGAGATGTCAGAACATTCAAAGGAACAGGAGGAACATGCACTTTATCAGCATACACTTGACACTTGTAACAAACCCTGGCATGATTGTAACATTCTGTTTCCATAGTGGACCAATAGTAACCGGCTCTCAATATCTTCTTGGCCATGGTGTGACCACTGGAATGGGTCCCAAAAGCACCTTCATGCATCTCTTCGATGATCTTTGGCGCTTCATTCTTATCCACACACTTGAGCAACATACCATCATGATTTCTCTTGTATAAAATACCATTACTGAGGAAGAACTTTGCGGCGAACCTCCTTAAAAACTTCTTATCTGTGACGGACGCTTCTTCTGGATACTCTTGAGTTTCTAAGTATCTCTTAACATCATAAAATCAAGGATTACCATCCAGTTCCACTTCCGCTTCAAAACAAAAAGCTGGCTCATCTAACCTTCTAATAGTGATCGAAGGCGCCTCATTAGCCTACTTCACCTTGAACATAGACGATAAAGTGGCCAATGCATCTGCAAGATGATTCTCCTCTCTAGAGATATGCTCAAATGTGATCTCTTCAAAATAAGGAATCAACTTCATCACATGCTCGCAATAAGGAATCAAGTTTTGATGACGAGTTTCCCAATCACCGTTAATTTGACTGATAATGAGATTAGAATCCTCGAAAACCTTCAAGAACTTGATACGCAAGTCAATTTCCGCTTCAATCTCATAAATACATGCTTCATACTCTGCCATGTTATTAGTGCAGTCAAAACAAATTCGGGCTGTAAAAGGGATATGGAAACCCTCGGGGGAAGTGATAACAGCTCCCACACCATTACCCATTGCATTCGACGCTCCATCAAACACCATCGTCCACCACGACCCTGGCTCGGGCCCTCCCTCTGGACTGGGAATATTGCAGTCTCTAATGTACATGATGTCTTCATCCGGGAATTCAAACTTCATCGGTTGATAGTCGTCCACAGGTTGGTGAGCAAGATAATTTGCCAGGACACTTCCCTTAATAGCTTTCCGGGTGGTATACTGGATATCATATTCTGTCAAAATCCTCTGCCAACGGGAAACTCGGTCGGTAAGAGTTGGCTTCTCAAATATGAACTTAATGGATCCATCTTAGAAATCAGATAAGTAGTATGCGTCAACATGTACTGCCTCTGTAACACGGTGGGAGATTTGACTTTGGATTGTTTTGCGTTTGATCGCAAACGTTGCGGATAGCAAGAGTCGCCACCGACTTTTCTTTTATCCAATTAAGGGAAGGTGAAAAGAACAGGAAAAGACCTTCGTTAGATTCTGAGTAAGGGAGAAGGTTATGAAAAAGGAAGGTATTAGCACCCTTTCCATCCGTAGTTATCTACGGGCTCTTAATTGCTTTAGCTCATTTTAAAATTTCCTTTCTGTGTGTGTGTGTGTTTGAAAATGTTTTTAAAAAGGCATTTCGCTTTGACTTCGTAATGATTCACGCTGGAATGTATACGAAGTGTTCAGAAATGTTTCGTTTTGGAAAAGTGTTTTAACTTTGTAAAAGCGTGAGGTGTGAAAAGATGTTTTGATAGAGCAAGCAATTAGGAGTCTATTACCTACTTAGAACGGTCATTTCCGTGTTATTTTACTTTCCTTTAGAATAGCGCTATCCATACCATTAGTTGGTAGGTAACCCTATTCGTTGGATGTAAAGGGACATTCAAAGGGACATTCGTATGGTCATAGAAGGCAACTTGTAGGAGTATTCTAACACATTCGTAGGGACGATCATCACTTTTCGTAGGCAACAATCGAGGGACTAGATCATGTATTCGTAGGCAACATCGAGGGACTATGATCTTTGTATCGAAGGGACTATGATGATATGTTTCATAGGAAACAGTGCTAAGATACCCCCACGTTCGAGGGACTTTACCATTTATTCGAAAGGCAACGAGAGAGAATACCCTAGGGGGTGCATGTGTGAAGAGAGTGTGTTAAGTTCAGATAATTTATCTTGTATTAGAAGTGATCTACATTGTTTTTTAGTCTTGCCATACACGCCTAATTACTAGCAGTATATAGGTGTGGAAAGTAAAGTGTAGAAAGTAAATCCTACACTATTACATGGCTTTGGGCTAGTTACCTAATATAGGAGTGCGGAAAATAAAACATAATTAAAACTATTACATCCCATGAGCAGTTACATAATATTGAAAAAAATGCAAGAGAATAAATAACGGAATAGAAAAACTAATCCTAATATTTTTGATTTTTTTGTTTGGAAATTATGAAGAATAAACCTAAGTCTAATTGATTTTAATTAATTTTAGAGAAAATATTAGTTAATTCTAACCCTAAATTAATTAATTAAAATGAGAGAAAAAATTAGTGGAAGTTGTCTAATTAACCCTAATTATTTAACCAAATTTACTAATTTTAATTAATTATGAAATTAATAAAAGAAACATGGAAAAGATAAATGAAAAAAGAAAGATGCAGAAACGTTTCTGGAAGAAACGCTCCCGAAACTCCACACGGGCAATCCTATTTGGAGGAACCCGAGTTAGAACTTACGGGGTTTCTGTGGGCCTTCAGTAGGCACTACGGGGCTTTTGCTTGTTGGTGCCCAGAAATTAGAATTTTTGGGGCTTTCTGCTGGAGACGGATCCAGAAGTAGGCACTTCTGGGCGTGGCATCTTGTGATGGGGTCCAGAAGTTGGAGCTTCTGGACATGTCTACCTCTGAAGGGATCAGTATGCATACATTGCTGGAAAGGGCTCGGTGGAGCTTACGGGCGTGACTTCTGAGAGCATGCTACGAACACGAAACTCGGTAAAAAAATGGAAATTATGGCAAAAGGCAAGGTTCGAACCCGTGCCTTTGGAAGCAAGTGACTTAATGCGTGCAAGGTTAACCGTTGGGGCGGCTATACATCCATGAATTAATTTACATGGATTAATACATATGCAAGACTCTTTCCCTCGCTGGTTCAAGTCAGAAGCTCTGGATCGGACCTCCGATTGTCTTCTCCTGTTGGGTGCTTTTTCAAACCTGCAAAATAAAGAGAATTCACGCAAGAGAATAAGGCTACCCCCCCTAAATCGACCTCTGCGAGTTCAATGGTGGTATTGGTTTGCCCTAAAATGGCCTGTATTTTCTAGTTCGTAGCTTCATAAGTTTGAAGCCCTAACAATGGCAGATCAAGTTCTGGCCATGGAAAGCTTCATGTGATCGTCTAGACCTGTTCTATGATGTCTCAGGAACACATTGCAACAGTTAGTTTCAGACAAAACACGATAAATATTAGAATACGAATTTAAAAAAAAATGCAAGTATATGTTCATGTATGGCACGATTCAGGGGCATTTGACCATGGCTATTGATCTGTACTTACTCTATCTCACCTCAAGAGCACGATGGAGTACTTGGATTGGATTGAAAACGGATGGAAAATAAGATTCGAAGTTTGCAAGTTTGTATGATTTTTTGAGAGTTTAGGGTTGCTGTTTGAGGCTAGGGTTTCGTCCTTTGTGCTTGTGAATGTATCATATATTTATAGAGCATGAGATTTGATCAGAAATAATGAGAAAATATCCTCTCTTGAATACAAAAATATTCTCTTGTAAATATTCACCAAATCTTTCCAAAAGTGTATTTTTTTCCTCTTTATGGCTTCTTGCACGAGTTATACAGCTTGCACGCGCTATCTTGGACCTCAAGATAAGTAGAAACCAAGCCCAACTTATCTTAAACCTTGCCTTTGTATTTTATTTAATTTAAAATTGAATTTAATGCTTTAAATTCAAAGTAATTAAAATAAATTAGAAAAGGGGCGTGGCAAGGAGCATAGAGATCATGGATAATGTTAATATCTAGTTTGGATCATAAAATTATAAGCCCATTTGAAAAATATTTGCTTTTGTCAAGTATTTTTCTTTGTGCACCTCCTCAAAAATGATCAACATGCACAAATATGTATCTTGCTCAATTTTTAAAATTTTTGGGTTTTCTTGGACTTTTTGGAATGCTGAAGATGTCTTCTAAACAGCCTTTTTGGTTTCATCTTCATTGGAGTTTTCATGCTCATGAACATTTCTTTACAAAAAGTTGACTTTTTGTTGACTTTTAGAAAGAACCTATAATGTCTTGATCCATAACTTCTAAATGAAGCATTTTCTGCCCTAGCTTGTGAAACATGAAGTTGTAGGGAATTGAATTCTCTTTAAAATGAGTTGTAGTAGAAAACTTTCTGATAAAGTATGTGAAAGTTATGCCTGGTCAAAGTTCTGTTGACTTTTGTCTAAGAAAGCCTAATTTAGAAACTTTGACTTCTGATCAGATCTTCACTTTCCTTGAGGAATCATGATCAACCCTTGATCAAATGATGAATATTACTTCAAAATGTTGGTGTTTACCAAAAATTATGAAGTTTGACTGTATGTTGACCACATTTGACTTTTTGTCCAATACAACTAATTTTCAACCATCTGAGCAATTGACTGAGCAAACTTGACTTGTAAGTCGTGAAACTTGACATGGAGATTCTTTGAAGCATATTATGAGGTATGATAACCACTTGAAGTATGGGATGTCCACCTTGACTTAAGAATGGCAAAACCCTAGTTTGGGTTTTATTGCATAGGAGAGGGTTTGTCTGGTGTAACCCTTGTGAAATTCTTGAGTATGGATATGTGAGTTGCCTTGAGAAATGGGAGGGAAAATTTTGGGGTATAACAGTTGCCCCTGTTCAATCTTCTTGTACTGGAAGGGTTATATTGGCATGCTTGCCTTTCGTAGCCTGAAAGTAGAAGATGATTGAACACTTGAGTACACCTAAAAATTTGCACTCGATGTTGGTTGATGATGCGCTGGAATGGGCTTATAGATGCCATTTGGAGAAGTTGTTGCTGGAGGGCGAGTCGTACGCTAGACTCGTAATCGTCTTTTGAATTGGAGGAACACTGGAGATGGGCTAAAGATGCCATCAGGAGAGACTGAGTCGTACGCTAGACTCTGTAGGTGTCTTTTGGATGGGAGAAACATCGGAGATGGGCTTAAAGATGCCATCTGGGGAGGCTAATGTTGAGTCGTACGTTAGACTTCACGCCCGTCTTTGAATGAGGCTATTGGTATGTATTGATTTTTTAACCAAATGTGCAGCATTCTGAAGGTGGAGAGATATCGACAAGTAGTCGGAGATGGGCTTAAAGATGCCATCCGGGGCAACCGAGTCGTACACTAGACTCTGTAGTTGTTGTTGATAATAAGGGAGAGTCAGAATAAATCGTTGTTTTGGCTATTCTCGAGGTGGATATTTGGCAGGATGTGGATAGCTTTCTCGTCTTGCTTCGGGTGTTAATCCAATATATGTTGCCAGGAGACAATTTGTATGGTCTTTTAGATAGGTTTCCTGTCTTGCTTCGGGCATTAATCTTTGACCAGTTGTTTGGAAGTGACTTTTCATGGTCGTTCAGATAGTTCTCCCGTCTTGTTTCGGGTATTAATCTTTGACTTGTCGTTTGGAAAATAACTTTCCTGGTTGTTCCGATAGTTCTCCCGTCTTGTTTCGGGTATTAATCTTTGACCTTTCGTTTGGAAAAATAGCCTTTACCTGTTGAGGAGATAAACTTTTGACAAGATATGGTTAGTCTTATGCAAATTATGATGTATGCGAGTGTATGACAATATTACTATGATGCAGCTATATGAATATAGATGTATGAATGCAGATGTATTTCAAAACATATCCATCTTGAAGAAGATGGAAATGCCCTGCTGGAGATTTCTGGTGCTCGCTCAGGGATAGGGTTGCTATAAACCCTGACTCGGGGGAAAAGAGATGTTTTTGATTCCTCAGATGCACTATCTGACCGAGTTTCGAGTCTGGATATTGCTGTTGTTGGAAGAATAATCATTGGGAGATACTCTGTTGGGGATCTTGTGCGTAGATTTTGTTGGGGAATATCTGAGTACTGCTTGGAGATTGACGTAACGTGGCAAAGTTGATAAGGACATTAGAGCTGACGAGGCTCGAAGAATCCTTTGAGGTGATGAATCTGAAGTTTGTTGACACCTCTGACTAGGGAATAAGAGAGATGCAGATTCCTCCGATGCACTATCTGACCAAGTTTCGAGTCTGGATATTGCTGCTGCCAGGGACTGACAATCATTGGGAGATACTCCGCTGGGGATGAATATCTTTGTGTATGAGCCAATATTGGGGGAAGATGTGACATGGAATGACCTGCTACTGCTTGGAGACTGTTGTAACGTGGTACCTTGAGAAGGTAGATAAGTTTGCTAGGATCACCTGCTCGGGGACTAACGTGATGACGCTGGAATACTTGCTGGGAGAAGATTAGTACTTCGTCGGAGAAGGTTTGTCTTTGATAGGGAGAGCGATGGCTCCGTGGGGATTGTACTCTTGTGAAAGTAACCCTGTGAAAATGACTCCGCGGGGGATGTATTAGTGACTTTAGTCGTCATCTCAACTCCTAGAATGTGTAGTAATTGTTTTTGTTCGTTCGCTTTTTGTATGTTTGTGAATAGATGTTTAAATTCAAATGCATATAATCATTCAAAGCAATCATTGGACTTTATGCAAAACCACCATAAAAATTAACACTGTAAAAAGGAACTTGTATTGATTCGGAAAAGTGGCGTATGGCCAAGCAGTTTGTATACAAGAGACGAATAAAAGCTATACGGAAATAATCTCATCGAGTTTCAACTATGCTATTGCTCATATATTTCGACTATCTCATCTCCTTGCTGTCAGTAGAAAACAAGTGAATTGATTTTCGCCATTTGAACCTTCAATGCTGATAGTAGTATAGTCTGTAGGTAGGTGATCTGGACGAGACATAATCATAAGCTTAAATCCCTAACTTTTGCCTAGATCGCCCTTTTGGGTTTTCAGTCTACCGGGATACCCTTTTTGGCCCAAGCCGCCTTTGTAGGTTTTTGACTTGCTGGGTGTACATTTTTTGTATATATCCTTAACTTTTGCCCGAACCTTTTGGTTCGCCAGGATGCCCTTATTTCCAGTCAACCTAGCGGGTCTTGTTTATGCGTAGTATTTTTTTACTATGTCTGCGTTCACAGGGTGCGGGAAGTCTTCTCCATCCATAGTGCTTAGTATCATGGCTCCGCCGGAAAATACTATTTTGACCATAAATGGTCCCTCATAGGTGGGAGTCCATTTGCCCCTGGAATCACCTTGTGGAAGGATGACACGCTTGACTACTAGATCACCGACTTGGTAGACTCGGTGCTTGACTTTCTTGTTGAATGCTCTGATCATTCGCTTCTGGTAGATCTGTTGGCAGATGGTTGCGAGCCGTTTTTCGTCGATCAAGTTGAGTTGGTCAAGGCGAGTCTGGACCCATTCGTCTTTGCCCAATTCTGCGTCCTAGAGGACTCTAGTTGAAGGTATCTGAACCTCGATTGGTAGGACTACTTCCATACCATATACGAGAGAGAAGGGGGTTGCCCCTGTAGATGTTCGTACTGTAGTGCGATAACAGTGAAGAGCAAATGGCAACATCTCGTGCCAATCCTTGTAAGTCACTATCATTTTCTGTATGATCTTCTTGATATTCTTGTTGGCGGCATCCACTGCGCCGTTCATTTTTGGCCGATATGGAGAAGAGTTGTGATGTTTGATCTTGAACTGCGTGCAGAGTTCGGTGATCATTTTGTTATTGAGGTTGGTACCATTGTCTGTGATAATCCTTACGGGGATGTCGTACCGACAAAAAAGATTATGCGTGATGAATCGAGCCACGACATTCTTGGTAACAGATGCGAACGAGGATGCTTCTACCCACTTGGTGAAATAGTTAATTGCCACAATGATGAAACGGTGTCCATTAGAGGCAGTAGGTTTGATTTCTCTGATCATGTCAATGCCCCACATTGCGAAAGGCCAAGGAGCAATCAGAACATTCAATGGTACCGGAGGTACATGCACTTTGTCTGCATATACCTGGCATTTGTGACAAGACCGAGCATAGCGGTGACAATCATCTTCCATGGTGGACCAATAATACCTGTACTCAGAATCTTTTTAGCCATTGTATATCCACTGGAGTGGGTACCAAATGCGCCTTCATGTAATTCTTCCATGATCCGTTCCGCTGTTTTCTGGTCTACACAGCGAAGTAAGCACAAATTGTGATTGCTCTTGTATAAGATGTCGTTGCTGAGAAAGAATTTGGATGTGAATCTTCTTAAGAATTTCTTTTCATTGACAGATGCCCCTGCGGGATATTCTTGAGTCTCGAGATACTTCTTCACTTCGTAGAACCAAGGTTTCTCTTCTGTATCAAGTTCGCAACAGTATGCTGGTTCGTCAAACTTTTCGATGATGATTTGGGGTGCTTCATTGTCCCATCTGACCTGGAACATAGATGACATAGTAGCTGACACGTCTGCCAACTGATTCTCTTCTCGTGGAATATGATCGAAAGTGATCTCTTCGAAGTAGGGGATCAGACTCAAAACATGCTCTCGATATGGAATGAGATTCAGATGTTTCTTATCCCACTCTCCTTTAATCTGACTGATCACTAAATCTGAGTCTCCATACACTTGCAAGAATTTGATTCTTAAGTCAATAGCATCTTTGATACCCATGATGCATGCTTCGTATTCGGCCATGTTATTGGTGCAACTGAAACATAATCTGGCAGTGAAAAGAGTGTGTCCGCCTGTAGGAGATGTAATGATGGCGCCAATGCCATTGCCGAGTGCGTTTGAGGCTCCATGAAAGACCATGGTCCATCGGGATCCCGGTTCAGGTCCTTCGTCTGATCCTGGTTCTTCGCAATCAGTGACTAGCAAAACATCTTCGTCGAGAAACTCGAACTGCATAGGCTGATAGTCATCTACGGCTTGATGGGCCAAATGGTCGGCTACTACACTTCCTTTGATCGCTTTTTGAGTAATATACTGGATGTCATATTCGGTCAGGATCATTTGCCATCTTGCTATTCTTCCAGAGAGAGCAGGTTTCTCGAATATGTATTTTATTGGATCCATCTTAGAGATCAAGAAGGTAGTGTGAGTCAACATATACTGTCTTAGTCGTCGAGCAGCCCAAGCCAAAGCGCTGCAAGTTTTCTCGAGCTGTGAGTATCTTGTTTCACAGTCGGTAAACTTTTTGCTAAGGTAGTATATTGCATACTCTTTTCGACCAGACTCATCATGTTGCCCCAACACACACCCCATTGAGTTCTCTAATATTGTTAAGTACATGATAAGAGGTCTTTCTTTGACTGGTGGCATCAGGATAGGAGGATTTTGTAAGTACTCCTTGATTTTGTCAAAAGGTATCTGGAAATCGTCGTTCCATTCCACTACTTGATCTTTCTTCAGTAACCTGAAGATTGGCTCACAAGTAGCAGTTAGATGTATAATGAATTTGGCAATGTAGTTCAATCATCCCAAGAAACCTCTAACTTCTTTCTCGGTGTGGGGCGCTGGCATTTCTTGGATAGCTTGAACCTTGGCGGGGTCAACTTCAATACCTTTACCAATGACTACGAACCCTAAGAGCTTCCCAGATCTGACTCTGAAGGTGCACTTGTTGGGATTAAGTCTTAGTCTGTACTTCTTTAGTATATCAAACAGTTTCCGCAAATGATCGAGATGTTCTTCTTCAGTTTGTGATCGGGCTATCATGTCATCGACGTATACCTCGATCTCGTGATGAATCATGTCATGAAATAGAGCCACCATGGCACGTTGATATATGGCGCCAACGTTCTTCAGACCAAACGGCATGACCTTGTAGTAGAATGTGCCCCACTGTGTAACGAAAGTAGTCTTTTCCAAGTCTTCAGGAGCCATTTTGATCTAGTTATAACCGGAGAAACCATCCATGAAGGAGAAGACCTTATGTTGAGCGGTGTTGTCGACTAGAACATCAATATGAGGAAGTGGAAAATCGTATTTCGGAATTGCTCTATTCAGATCTCTATAATCCACACACATCTGTACTTTGCCATCCTTCTTAGGTACGGGTACCACATTTGCAACCCACTGTGGATAACAAGCAACGACTAGGAAACCAGCATTGAACTATTTCATAACTTCGGCTTTGATTTTCTCAGACATCTTAGGGTGCATACGACGAACCTTCTGCTTTACTGGGAGAAAACCTTCTTTCTTCGGTAATCGGTGTACCACAATGTCAATGTCTAGTCCTGGCATGTCTTCGTAGGACCAAGCAAAAACCTCGATAACAGTCTCGTAGCATCTGGACCAATCTCTCTTTGATACTGTTCTCAAGACCTGCTCCTATCTTGATTTCTTTTCTGTCTTCGTCAGTACCTAGATTCACAACCTCGACTGGCACTTCGTGTAGATGTATACTCTATTCTTCTTATTGTAACAATCTGACAAGTTCTCCTGGCACTTCACAATCTTCCTCACCTTCGTCTTTAGCTTGGTAGATCGGATTATCAAATTCATATTTAGCAATAGCAGAGTTGTTATCAACGACATTCAGAGCGAATCTGCAGTGTATCACATGGGTGTGTGTAAGAACACATAGCTTTTGAAGGGGTAATAGAGTAAAAGAAAGGAACGAAAACAGTATTTAAATGCAAAAGTCCAATGATTTTATTGAATGAAAATATGCAAATGACAGATAATAACCCTCACAAACGACCCGTGATGCCCCGGGCAAGGAACTAGGCTTTTAAGTTTTATTGTTCAAAGTGTAGAAAACGAAAAGCATAACAGAAAAAAAAGCAATTACACCTGTCTAAAGGAGATTGGTATGACGTCTTCAGTCTTCCAATTGCTGCGTCCGTTGTCGGGAGTTGGGAAGATCCAATTGCTAATGTCGAAGTCGCTGTCGTCATCTTCTATAACATAGACTTTGTTCTTACTAATGTGGAAGGGAAGTCTGTCGGCACGTTCATGGCGTATCATCTTCTGTCCTTTGATGGTGAAGCCTAAACCAGTCTTATCAGATTTGAAAGGAAGATCAGGGAGCTGACCCCAAATAGTGCGATCTCCTTCTTCAACTGTAGCTTGGGCGTCCTTCAGTGAGGCCATTCTTGGTGGAACTTTAGTAGCTTCAGGAGTGACAGGAGAGTCAACAGGCATGACTCTTGGAACTGTTTCGAAGGCTTGACAGGGAGTTTCGAAGAATTCACCTTCCATTTTAAGGTATCAGAATGATTGCAGATGGCTTACCATGTATTCTTCCTCACCGCATATTGTAACAATTTTCCCCTTCACTGTGTACTTCAACTTCTGATGCAGGGTAGAGGTAACAGCGCGGTAACAGCGCCTGCCCCATGTATCCAAGGGCGTCCAAGTAGGCAAGAGTAACCTGGATGGATGTCTATGACAAATAAAGTGGAGTCAAAAATCGGGAATCGACTTTAACAGGCAGAATGAGCTCTCCAAGTACTCTTTGTTTAGAACCATCAAAAGCTCTTACAATTATGTCGCTGGGCTTCAAGACCAATCCTTCAACATCAAGTCGGTTGAAAGCAATCTTTGGTAGGATATTTAGAGCAGAACCAATATCCCCCAACACGTGAGACAGTGTAGTGCCTTTGCATTCAATAGAGATGTGCAAGGCTTTGTTATGTTTCCTTCTGGCAGAAGTTAAATCAGCATCAGAGAAGACTAGACTGTTGTTGACAGCCAGGCTAGCAATACAACCTTCAAATTGATCAGTAGTAGTGTCTTGCTGTATGTGAGCATTCTTCAGAAACTTCACTAAGGCTTTAGCATGAGCCTCAGAGCACAGTAACAGAGCTAACATGGATATCTTGGATGGAGTTTGTCCCAACTGTTCCACAACATTGTAGTCACTCTTCTTGATGATCTTCAGAATTTTGTCCATTTCTTGCTTGGAGGTGTCCTTAGAAACTTCCTTTGGCACTTCTGTATGAGCAAGATGAGTTACTGGTGTTTTCCCTCGCGCTTCGGGAACTAGTTCAATAGCTGGAATGCAAGCTGGAGTCGCAGTGTCTTTTGGTGGAGAGATCTCTGAAGAGAACACTCTTCCGGTCCTGGTTACTTTGCTTGATCCGGTGATGTTGTCGATGTCAGGATTAGAAACTTTAACTGTAATGTCTTTTATGGTTAACGGGTCTTGCTTGACACCATGATAGTAAACTTCAACTCCATAATTCCATGGTATAGTTTTGTTAAAGGAATATGGAATTGGTCTGGGAGAAGTAATGATAAGAGGTGCCACTCTAGGTGTAGGATCGACAAAGGAAATTCTTATTGTGTTTATATCAGCATAGTCTTCTGGGAAATCGTCCCCCTATCCGGTCGCCTTGACATCTTCAAAAGGAATCTTGTAGCTTTCAGGAACGATATACTTCACCATGAAATCGAACTTCCCACTTGGTTGCCCCAAGGTATCCCAGACTTCTGGTAAGGCTTCGTCTACGTCTTCAACCTTCAGATTCTTAGATATGTCTTCACACAGATTCTCCACATATGGAGGCTTCAGAAATAGAACTTCTCGGTTGTCCATCATGCATTGAATACACATTCTCAACCAGGCACATTCGTCAGATTCAGATGCACACAAACGACAATTATTCGGGCATCCTGGAAATACCCCGGCTTGCAGCAAATCTTTCTTGACAGTCATCAGAGGAATAGTCAGATTGTTCACATCATACACATAGGAGTCTTCGTCAATAGCATTGGAACTTTTACCGTGGTTAGGCATTGGTGCGTTGATCACATTAGGAGTTTCGACAGAAGGGTCAAACTCAATTTCTTTGGCTTCAATCATGTCTTGAACCTTGTTCTTCAGAGCCCAACAGTTGTCAGTGTCGTGCCCTGGGCTGTTGGAGTGGTATGCACACTTTACATTAGGATTGTATTTTAGAGAGGAAGTGTTGATGTGTTGAGGAGGATCCCTCAAAGTAATCAGCTCTGCCTTCAACATTTGTTGCAATGCTTGCGACAGTGGCATGTTGATCTTCCTGAATTGTCTTTTTGGCGCGTTCTGGTTACGCGCGTTGTCTCGTTGAGGTTGCGCTGGCGTAGGATTGGAGATCACAACTTCACCCACAGATTGAGCACGGTCAGCTTTGACACAGCTTTTCTGACCATATACATCATTGGCTTCTTTCTTACCACCAAAAGATCTCTTCGTAGTATTTGAAGATGACTCTACCTATATTTTCCCGCTCTTGATTCCATCTTCGATGCGCTCTCCTATCAATATCAACTCGATGAATTCGGCTGAAGTGTTTCCAATCAGATGATTGAAAAATGATCCTGTCAGTGTTCCCATAAACATATCCACCAACTCCCTATTGGACAAGGGTGGTTGAACTCTGCCTGCTAAATCTCTCCATTTCTGAGCATATTCTTTGAACTTCTCGTCATGACCCATAGACATGCTTTGTAGTTGCATGCGGGTGGGTGCTAATTCAGCATTGTACTGGTACTACTTGTAGAAAGCATCTGCTAAGTCATTCCAGGTATGGATGTGGGTATTCTCTAGCTGATAATACCACTTCAACTGAGTTCCAGATAAACTCTCTTAAAAGAAATGGATCCATAGTTTCCTGTCTTCAGTATGAGGATGGATCTTCTGAACATAGGACTTCAAGTGCAACTTCGGGCAAGAGATGCCATCATATTGGCAAAAGTAGGAACCTTGAACTTGCGGGGAATTACCACACCAGGAACAAGACTCAGATCATCAAAATTCAGCCCGGACATTTTCAGATTTTCCACAGCATTCAGACGGTCTTCAAGTTGCTTGTATTTGTCATCATCAGGGGGATACTACTCACTCAAGTAGTCTTCTTCTCTGTTTTCATACCTCTGACGGCTTCCTTCGCTGTTCTTGATGCTTTCTTCGGTTTCACCACTTTTGTCTGAGATTTCTAACCGGCTGACCACCCTGGCTGGGCCCTTGTGATTTCTTCCCATGTTGAGAATACCGATAGTCTTCTTCTTTCTGGTGATGAGCTTCTTCAGGTCCTTCTGGCCTTGGACCCGGTTGGTGAACATCTCCTGGAATTGAGCATTCTGAGCCTGGAGATCTTTGACAGTCTGTTCAAGAGCCATTTTTGCTGAAATAAACAGCGAGAGGATAAGAAAACCGATCTTTAATGTACCTGTTATGAAGTGTTATGCCATGATATGCGATGTTATGCAATGCAATGTTTTCAAGGACCTTAGGAATTTAAATTTGTTAAACAAGCATGAACAAACTTTTATTAGTTTCTTTTTTCTTTTTCTTTTTAAGTAGAAAAAGATAGTTTTGGAAAAATAAGAAAACAAATTCCTAAAGCTCTAAGTCTCCCATGGGCGCTTCCTCTTAGTGTTGAAGTAGGTGTTGATTTTTCGCTCCTCGTGTAGTAGCTTCGTCAACTCTAGTACCTTCTTCTCGCTTGCATAGCATTGTGCTTCGAATGTATCCCTTTCTTCTTTGAGCTGAATTCAAGATCTCTTCAAGTCTTCGAAATCAGTAGGCATGTTTGGATGGAGAACGGTATAGGGTTCGTCACCTATAGCAATAGGTTCCATGATCATAGGTAGGATAGGCGTAAATGGAATCATGAGGTTTTGAGCTCGAGCTCGCACCCATTTGAGGTAAGGTTCCCAAGGAATGGAATTTCTATGTCCCAGAGTCTTGGTATCAGTCTTCTTTACCATGCCCCAAGCGTGCACAAATCTTCGATAGTAGTTTTGGAGATCGCTGTTGTAGTCAAACACAATGTCTTGAAGAAGCATATCATGAGGACCATCTCTTCGAGCATAACCAAACTGACGTAGAGCTAGAGAAGGGTTGTAAGTGATACCTCCCCTTATGCCAAGGAGTGGTACGTTAGGGAATTCCCCACAATGCTCAATGAATGTGAAGTCCTTTTGAGAGAAGAGACACCAACGGATATCTGAATGAGACAGTGACATTAGTCTTTGAGACCACCTCAATCTTTGCTCGTTCTTCATTACTGATTGAGGAAGGTGCGAAATAAACCACCTGGAAAGTAACGGTATGCAACACATGAGAGTTCCTTGTCGTTTGATGGTGCGAGTGTGGAGAGAATGCAGGATGTCTCCAAGTAAAGTAGGCACAAGATTATGAATAAGGAATATCTTGATGGCGTTCATGTCTATGAACTGATCTGGATTAGGAAATAACACCAAACCATAGATTAACAAAGCCAAGATGTCTTTGAATGCATGGAAACTCATAGCTTTGAGGAATTCTCGAGCTTTCTTTATCATAAATTTAGCAAGTAAACCCTTAACTCCACTTCTTATTTCCCAATTGACTTCAATGTCTGATCGCTTTTGATGTAATGTTGATGCGATGTCTTCGTACTACAGAGCTTTTTCTGAACCGGTGAATGGCATCTTATCAAGGATAGGTATCCCGAGTATCTTAGAGAACTCTTCCAATGTAGGTACCAATTGATAATCTGGGAATGTAAAGCAGTGACGCTTCGGATCGAAGAATTGGAATAAGACGGGCATCATATCTTCTTCAAAACCGGAGATAACCAAGTCAAGCAGATAACCATGTCTTTTGATGAACTGAGCATGATCGGGAAGTTTTGAAACCAATTCTTTGAGTTGAGAAGGTATACCCATGAAGTTGATTCGGATAGTCTTTCTGGAAGCCATAGTCCTACAAAAAAGAGCAAAGATAAATTCCTAGGTCCTTGAAATAGTTAGAAATGATATGCAATGTCATGATGTCATTGATTACCCTACCAAAGTTTGAGTGGGTTCATCCTATCCTACAATAGTAACCGAGTTCTAGGAATCTCATACCATTGATCTTTCTCGTAGGCTTTATTTCAATATGACTACCAAGTGGTCGACCGAAACATCCCGAAAGTCGGATCTTAATGAGTGTAGCATCGAGTATCAACCAACCTCAGTCTATACCAAAGTCGGCCATCTCACTACCTTCTAATGGCCAAGATGGGTCAATTAGGGTTCTAAAAGTTGAGTTAGTGTTGATGACACCACGCAGACGCCAAATACTTTCCTCAACTTAACATGAGGAGCATCGAGACATCCAAAGTGTCACACTAACGTAGCCATCATGTTGACCGTTTTGGTATACGCCTAACGGTCGCGACGATTTATTTCTACTTACCTAAGGAAACCTGGATCCGGGTGTAGGATCCCCCACAAGTATAATACCCAAGCAACCCTTAAGATAAAGCATACAAGTTAAACAGAAAGTAGTAAATGATCTAAAATCCCTAAGGTATTCTCTCTTTAGGGTGTTTCCCCAGCAGAGTCGCCAGTTCTGTAACACGATGGGAGAACTGACTTTGGATTGTTTTGCGTTTGATCGCAAATGTTGCGGATAGCAAGAGTTGCCACCGACTTTTCTTTTATCCAATTAAGGGAAGGCGAAAAGAACAGGAAAAGACCTTCGTTAGATTTTGAGTACGGGAGACAGTTATGAAAAGGGAAGGTATTAGCACCCTTTCCATATGTAGTTATCTACGGGCTCTTAATTGCTTTAGCTCATTTTAAAATTTTCTTTCTGTGTGTGTGTCTTTGAAAATGTTTTTGAAAAGGCATTTCGCTTTGACTTCGTAATGATTCACGCTGGAATGTATACGAAGTGTTCAGAAATGTTTCATTTTGGAAAAGTGTTTTAACTTTGTAAAAGCGTGAGGTGTGAAAAGATGTTTTGATAGAGCAAGCAATTAGGAGTCTATTACCTACTCAGAACGGTCATTTCCGTGTTATTTTACTTTCCTTTAGAATAGCGCTATCCATACCATTACTTGGTAGGTAACCCTATTCGTTGGATGTAAAGGGACATTCGAAGGGACATTCGTATAGTCATAGAAGGCAACTTGTAGGAGTATCCTGGCACATTCGTAGGGACGATCATCACTTTTTGTAGGCAACAACCGAGGGACTAAATCATGTATTCGTAGGCAACATCGAGGAATTATGCTCTTTGTATCGAAGGGACTATGATGATATGTTTCATAGGCAACAGTGCTAAGGTACCCCCACGTTCGAGGGACTTGACCATTTATTCGAAAGGCAACGAGAGAGAATACCCTAGGGGGTGCATGTGTGTAGAGAGTGTGTTAAGTTCAGATAATTTATCTTGTATTAGAAGTGATCTACGTTGTTTTTTAGTCTTGCCATACACGCCTAATTACTAGCAGTATATAGGTGCGGAAAGTAAATTGCGGAAAGTAAAGTGCAGAAAGTAAATCCTAGGCTATTACATGGCTTTGGGGCAGTTACATAATATAGGAGTGCGGAAAGTAAAACCTAATTAAAACTATTACATCCCATGAGCAGTTACATAATATTGAAAAAAATGCAAGAGAATAAATAACGGAATAGAAAAACTAATCCTAATATTTTTGATTTTTTTGTTTGGAAATTATGAAGAATAAACCTAAGTCTAATTGATTTTAATTAATTTTAGAGAAAATATTAGTTAATTCTAACCCTAAATTAATTAATTAAAATAAGAGAAAAAATTAGTGGGAGTTGTCTAATAAACCCTAATTATTTAACCTAATTTACTAATTTTAATTAATTATGAAATTAATAAAAGAAACATGGAAAAGATAAATGAAAAAAGAAAGATGCAGAAACGTTTCTAGAAGAAACGCTTCCAGAAGCTGGAGCTTCTGGGCAATCCCTTGCTGGAGGCACCCAGAAGTTGGAACTTCTGGGGTTTCTGCGCTGGAGGCGCCCAGAAGTAGGCACTTCTGGGGCTTTTCTGGCTTGGAGGTGCCCATAAATTGGATTTTTTGGGGCTTTCTGCTGGAGACGGATCCAGAAGTAGGCACTTCTAGGCGTGGCATCTTGTGATGGGGTCTAGAAACTGGAGCTTCTGGACATGTCTGCCTCTGAAGGGATCAGAAGTATGCACTTCTTTGGAAAGGGCCCGAGCTCTGGGCGTGACTTCGAACACAAGAGTAAAAAATTGAAATTATGGCGGGGTTCGAACCCGTGCCTTTGGAAGCAAGTGACTTAATGCGTGCAAGGTTAACCGTTGGGGTGGCGATACATCCATGAATTAATTTACATGGATTAATACATATGCAAGACTCTTTCCCTCGCTGGTTCAAGTCAGAAGCTCCGGATCGGACCTCCGGTTGGGTGCTTTTTTAAACCTGCAAAATAAAGAGAATTTTTGCAAGAGAATAAGGCTACCACCCTAAATCGACCCCTGCAAGTTCAATGGTGGTATTGGTTTTCCCTAAAACGACCTGTATTGTCTAGTTTGTAGCTTCATAAGTTTGAAGCCCTAACAATGGCAGATCAAGTTCTGGCCATGGAAAGCTTTATGTGATCATCCAGACCTGTTCTATGATGTCTCAGGAACACATTGCAACGGTTAGTTTCATACAAAACATGATAAATATTGGAATACGAATTTTAAAAAAATATGCAAGTATATGTTCATGTATGGCACGATTCAGGGGCATTTGACGATGATGGAGTACTTGGATTGGATTGAAAACGGATGGAAAATAAGATTCGAAGTTTGCAAGTTTGTATGATTTTTTGAGAGTTTAGGGTTGCTGTTTGGGGCTAGGGTTTCGTCTTTTGTGCTTGTGAATGTATCATATATTTATAGAGCATGAGATTTGATCAGAAATAATGAGAAAATATCCTCTCTTGAATGCAAAAATATTCTCTTGTCAATATTTACCAAATCTTTCCAAACGTGTTCTTTTTTCCTCTTTATGGCTTCTTGCACGAGTTATACAGCTTGCATGGGCTATCTTGGACCTCAAGATAAGTAGAAATCAAGCCTAACTTGTCTTAAACCTTGCATTTGTATTTTATTTAATTTAAAATTGAATTTAATGCTTTAAATTCAAAATAATTAAAATAAATTAGAAAATGGGTGTGGCAAGGAGCATAGAGACCATGGATAATGTTAAGATCTAGTTTGGATCATAAAATTATAAGCCCATTTGAAAAATATTTGCTTTTGTCAAGTATTTCTCTTTGTGCACCTCCTCAAAAATGCTCAACTTGCACAATGTGTATCTTGCTCAATTTTTAACATTTTTGGGTGTTCTTAGACTTTTTGGAATTCTCAATATGTCTTCTAAACAGCCTTTTTGGTTTCATCTTCATTGGAGTTTCCATGCTCATGAACACTTCTTTACAAAAAGTTGACTTTTTGTTGACTTTTAGAAAGAACCTGTAATGTCTTGATCCATAACTTCTAAATGAAGCATTTTCTGCCCTAGCTTGTAAGACATGAAGTTTTAGGGAATTGAATTCTCTTTAAAATGAGCTGTGGTGGAAAAATTTCTGATAAAGTATGTGAATGTTATGCCTGGTCAAAGTTCTGTTGACTTTTGTCTAAGAAAGCCTAATTTAGAAACTTTGACTTCTGATCAGATCTTGACTTTCCTTGAGGAATCATGATCAATCTTTGATCAAATGATGAATATTACTTCAAAATGTTGGTGTTTACCAAAAATTATGAAGTTTGACTGTATGTTGACCACAGTTGACTTTTGTCCAATACAGTTGATTTTCAACCATCTGAGCAATTGACTGAGCAAACTTGACTTGTAAGGCTTGAAACTTGACATGGAGATTCTTTGAAGTATGTATGATAACCACTTGAAGTATGGGATGTCCACCTTGACTTAAGAATGGAAAAACCCTAGTTTGGGTTTTATTGCTTAGGAGAGGGTTTGTCTGGTGTAACCCTTATGAAATTCTTGAGTATGGATATGTGAGTTGCCTTGAGAAATGGGAGGGAAAATTTTGGGGTATAACAGCCTCAAACGTTTAGAAGCCCATGCTAGTGCACAACACATCTTCTCAAGCAAAGAATACCTTGACTCACACTCAGTGAACTTCTTACTTAGATAATAGATGGCTTGTTCTTTCTTCCCGGTCTCATCATGCTGACCAAGCACACAACCCATGGAATTCTCCAGAACTGTTAGATACATGATCAATGGATTTCCCTCGACTGGTGGTACAAGTATCAGAGGCTCTTGCAAATATCCCTTGACTCTATCAAATGCCATCTGACAATCATCATTCCAAACAACTGCTTGATTTTTCTTTAGTAGCTTGAATAACGGCTCACAAGTAGCAGTAAGATGAGATATGAACCTGGAGATATAATTCAATCTCCCTAAGAAACCATGAACTTCCTTCTCTGTCCTCGGCTCAGGCATTTCTTGTATCGCCTTCACTTTGGCAGGATCAACTTCGATACCTTTCTCACTCACAATGAAGCCCAATAACTTCCCTGACCTAACCCCAAAGGTGTAGTTACTCGGATTCAACCTTAGCCTGAACTTCCTTAATATTTCAAACAATTTTTGCAAATCAACTAGATGCTCTTCCTCTGTTTGAGATTTAGCAATCATATCATCAACATAAACTTCAACCTCTCTATGCATCATGTCATGAAAGAGAGTGACCATTGCACGCTGATATGTTGCCCCTACATTCTTCAGACCGAAAGGCATGACTTTGTAACAAAAAGTTCCCCAAGGCGTGATGAAAGTAGTCTTTTCCATATCATCAGGTGCCATCTTAATTTGATTATAGCCAGAAAATTCATCCATGAAAGAGAAAACTTGGCTTGAGCAGTATTATCAACCAGAATGTCAATGTGAGGGAGCGGAAAATCATCTTTAGGGCTTGCCCTATTCAGATCCCTATAATCAACACACATTCTGACCTTGCCATCTTTTTTAGGTATCGGCACGATATTTGCAACCCACGACGGATATGAGATAACCTTCAGAAAATCGGCATCTAACTGTTTCTGTACCTCCTCTTTGATCTTCTTGGACATCTCTGGATGAGGTCTTCGAAGTTTCTGCTTAACTGGAGGACAATCTTCCATGAGAGGCAGCTTGTGTACCACAATATCCGTGTCCAAACCTGGCATATCCTTATAAGACCATGCAAACACATCAACATACTCTCGTAGCATATCTATCAGTCTTGCCTTCACACTTTCTTCCAAATCGGCCCCTGTTCTGATCTCTTTCTTTGCTTCATCTATGCCCAAATTAACCAATTCTAGAGGCTCTTCATGCGGCTGAATAACCTTCTTCTCTTCTCGTTCTAGTAATCTGGCTAATTCTGCAGGGAGTTCACAGTCTTCCTCACTTTCCTCCTCCGCTCGGTGAACCGGATTATCAAAGTCATAATGAGCAATAGCAGAATTTTGATCATTGGTATCTGGTGTGGACATGTATCTGCATGATTAATTTTTGTTTTAATGATAGTGTGTGAAGAATAAAAACATTGCCACATTTTCTTTTAAATGGGAAAACAAATAAATGATAAAAGTGAAAATGAAAATAAAATAACACAAAAGTTTTGAATAAAACGTCCTTTATTTTATGATGAAAACTGCAAGGTGGAACATGGTGGCCCTACACAATGATTCACTATGCCTTGGGAAGAGCGTAGGAATTATGGAATGATAAAGAAAAACAAGAAAATTACTCCTCAGCAGTTGTAACTTGAATGGTGTCCACAGATGTCCAATTCTTCAATTCGCTGCCAAGGATGCATGGGCGGATCCAATCATCTATGTTAAACACATCATCTTCATCATCAACTACATTGACTTGATCCTATTTTCCAATGCCAGCACTTGCAAACTTGACAGGGGTGGATGAATCAGGACCTTTGAGAATCTGCCTTTGCAAAATAGGATCAAAACCCAATCCAAACTTGTTAAACTTCGGGATAACCTCCACAACACTGCCCCAACCTTCAGGGCAACCGGCCTCAACTAGGGCTCGAGCATCTTTCAACGAAGCCAAAGAGGACTCAACTTTCTTCTTATCCTTAACAGGCGGAGTCTTGATCATCTAAACGGTCTCAAAAGCTTGAAACAGAGTCTCATGTATTTCTCCCTCAATTTCCACATAGCGGAAATAAGCCAAATGGCTCACAATGTACTCTTCCTCGCCACAAACAGTAATTGTCTTTCCATCAAGAGGATACTTGAGTTTCTGATGAAGGGTAGAAGTGACCGCACCAACCTTATGGATCCAAGGACGTCCCAAAAGACAACAATAAGCCGGATTAATATCCATCACATAGAAAGTGGAAGTAAAGATCTTCGGGCCCACCTTGATCGGTAAATCAATCTCGCCAAACACATACCTGTTTGAGCCATCAAATGCCTTTACAACAAGGTCACTAGGACGCAACTCCAAACCAGCATAATCAATCTTCATGAGTGCCTTCTTGGGTAATACATTCAATGACGACCCGGTATCTACCAAAACCCTTGACAAGGTTGTGCCCTTGCACTCCATAGAGATGTGTAGAGCTTTGTTATGATTACGGCCCTTGGGTGGAAGATCGAAATCTGTGAAGCCTAGCCCATTTCCGGCTGATATACTAGCGCATATTATTTCAAAGTGACCCACTGTGATCTCTTGGGGAACAAAAGCATTCTTCAACAGTTTCATCAAAGCATTCCTATGAGCCTCAGAATAGATTAACAAAGACAGCATAGACATCTTAGATGGGGTGTGATGTAACTGCTCAACAATATTATAGTCACTCTTCCTTATCAATCTCATCAATTCTTCGACCTCGGCTTCTGGAGTCGAAGACACATCAGGTGCAATAAGAGGCTTAGACACATTTACCTTCTCAAATCTTTGGCCCTCGATCATCACTTGTTTTCCTTTTGCCTTAGCTAAAGCATCTGCATTATTCTGAACATTTGGAGGACTTTAAACCCTTCCACTTCTCATCACACGACCTTCACCAGAAAAGTTATTGACACCCACATCATTATCTTTCACAAAGCTATTTTCAGATGGACCAGAGTCTTGTTTCACCCCATGATAGTACACATCAGCACCATAATGCCATGGGATTTCCTTCTCACTATCATACGGCATAGGACCAGGAAGAGGAATCATCAATGGTACTGGCTTGGCAGCAACAAGAATACGCCTTGGATTAAACGGAATGGAAATCACCAAAACATCTGCTTGAGTCACCTTTCTGTACTTCTTGCCTCTACCAAATTGAAGAGAACCATCATTCACCAATTCCTGAATGCGCGCCTTCAGGTCATCACAACCTTTTGGTTGTTCCGCACACTTGCAACAAACTGACCACAACCCGGGAAAATACCATTTTCACTCAAATACCTCTTGACATAAGGAAGAGAAGTAGTCACATGATTGACATCCATAACCAGATCCAACCATTCGCCATCTTCAGTGATAGCATTAACAGTTGCGCCATCATGTGATGGCATAGGATGCTGAATAACATTTGGTCCCGCTGCAGCTTCAAACTGAATATCCTTGGAATCGAGCAAATCTTGGATCTTGCACTTTAGAGCATAACAATTCTCAACTGAATGACCCACATCACCAGAATGGAATTCACATCTTGCATTGGCATCATAATTAGCTGGACGACGATCAGGATTAACAGGCATCTGTCTCAGACTAACCAACTTCAAATCAAGCAGATGTTGTAGGGCTTGGGCATAACTCATTGGCAACAGATCAAACTTCCTTGGTTGCCTTTGTTGATAATTGTTGTTTTGCCTCGGAACATTCTGTTGTCTAGCTTGTTGTGGTTGCTGCTGTTGAGGAGAATTTGCAGGAATATTGTCTCTTATTTCTTCTCTCGTAAGCATGGACATAACTGGTTTCCCCTCTCTCTTCTTGGGGTGAGCAACAAACGGCTTCTTACTTCCACTCGAAGAAGTTCCCGAACCACTAACCTAAATCCTCCCTGTTTTCATTCCGACCTCTATCCTTTCTCCTGCCATTACCAATTCAGCAAACCCTATGGATGTAGCCCCGATCATATGATCGTAGAAAGACCCTTGTAGAGTATTCATAAACATATCAATTAGTTCTCTCTCCAATAAAGGAGGTTGAACCCTTGCATCCAACTCGCGCCACTTCTGCGCATATTCCTTGAAAGATTCATTCGGACCTTGTGATAAACTTTGCAACTGAGTACGGTTAGGCGCCAGATCCTTATTGTAATGGTAATGCTTAACAAAAGCACGAACCAAGTCATTCAAATAGCGAATGTGGGTCCTTTCTAGCTTCATATACCATTCCAAGGATGCACCAGTCAAACTATCCTGGAAATAGTGAATCAATAGCCTTTGATCGTGAGTATGAAATGACATCTTTCTGAATTAAGTGGTAGCATGTGTTACTTGACAAGACGTACCATTGTATTTCTCAAACACCGGAGGCTTGAACTTTGGGGGAACCCTCACCCCTGACACCAACCCAAGATCATTAGCATCCATGCCAAAGATGCCTTCTCCTTCAACAGCCTTCAAATGTTCCTCCAACTGACGGTACCTCTTGTCTTCAATAGGGAAATCTAGGTCAGAATGCACAGAAAAACCATCTTCATCCTGCTCAAAATCATGATCACGTTCCTGATTACCCCTCACCATAACTGGATTTCCCCTACGATTCCCCACGAGCTGAGAGCCCGGAGGTCGGGGGAAACTGCCCCTGGTTAGCACCATGAAGATCAAAAGGATTTCCTTGAGGTCCATGAAGATTCACGAAAGCCTGGACTTGCATATTATCCCGCCCGACAGAAACATTAGCAAACAACCCCTGATTCTCAGCATCAGTAGGTTACGAACTTGATTGTTGACCAGAGCAGTCAACTCATCCTGTCTGCGGTTCAAATTCGTGATCGCCTCCATGAACTGAGTCATCTGGGTAGCCATCTGGATCCTTAAGTCAGCAAGCTCTGCTTGTACTTGCTCCATCTTCCTTAGAAAATTACTTCGGATAGAGTAACGGTGAATTGTCGTCTTGAATCTCCTCTGATAACAAAGGTAAAGTCAGAATAAGAACACCAACCAGAAACCTGTTATGCATGAGGTATGTATATGCATGAATAATATATGCAATGCATGCAATGACATGTTTATATATTCCCAGGATTCTAATACTCGTAGCCAAGTTTTTTTAGGCAATAGCACAAGATGAAGTGACGAACACCGATTGAACCAAATCTCATTAGAAAAATATAAACAAAGATACAAATAGTTCCACAAAGTACTTCAACAATAATACAAACAAAGATGCTAAAGATTCTGACAATAAAATGTAAATAAGTGGAAACCCATCAACAAGCCTGATGGTGATTCTCTTTTGAAACATAAGACAAAATAATAAACCTAAAAATCTGACATAGGAAAGCCTGCGAACTCCTGAATTCCCAACTGGATCTTGAGCTGCCCAATTTCTTCTATTGCCAAAGATAGATGAACATCCTTCTCTCTGAGCTGGTCTTTGAATTCTGCTCTTTGAGTGGTTTCCTTTAGAATCTTCTTTTCTAGACTTCTGATCTTTGCTTTATGCTTCTTCTCCAATTCAACCTTGGAATCTTTACTCTTCTTCTCAATCTCCGCTATAGCTCTCATGTGATCTTCCAATGACATCATCCACCCTTCAAACCTAGATCTCTTCCTTGCAGCGTCAGACGTTTCTCCCTCAAACTTCTTGAGCTTGTGAGCCAACTGATTCTTCTCTTGGGTAGCAACCAAACATCTCACAGTCAGAGTCTCTTTTTCTTCTAGTAGAAGGCGGTTTTGAGCGTGCACCGGCTCATAATCCCCTTTGGGCACGACATCTGGAACATTAGTAACTTGAGGATTGAAAGGTGCAACTCCGGTAATAGAAGGCCACTATCGATCTTTATTTCTTCCCTCAATCCACTAGATAAATGATGCATAAGCCGTAGGATCCTTCTTACCGAAGAATTGTCCTCCTTCATGGTGAATTCTCTTCCAAGCTTGAACAGCTCTTTCCAAAGATCCGGTAATATCTGGTATGTCAAAACACAAAGTCTCTCGCACACATTCTTCACTAGGAGGGCCTATCAAAGCATACCCCAATTGTCTCAAAGTAAGGAATGGATTATAGTTTACACCACCTCGTATACCTATGAGAGGTACATTAGGGAACTCTCCGCAACGTACAATTATACTTTCTCTATCCGTCTTAGTCACAACATGCCTATACCAACTGATATCCTGAGATGTGAGAGCCATCAGGCGAGGCACCCACCGCATAGTATGCTGAGTACCCACAAAAGCACCAGCACGAGGGAGGAAACTTTGGAACCACTGGTACAAGAGTGGAGCGCAATAATAGACTAAACCACCCTTTTCTTCGTAACTCTTTGAATGAATAGAATGATATAGATCTCCCAAGAGGGTTGGAACAGGATTCTTCTGAATGAACAAAGTGATAGCATTTTCATCAATAAATTTGGGCTCATTTGGGAACAAGACCATTCCATAGATACAACAAGCCAAGATGGCGTTAAAACCTCTCCAATCAAACTTTGCAGCTTTAGCATTAGCTTCTCTCAGTAGAATTCCTAGATGAAAACCTTTCACCTCCCCCTTTTTTCGCGGCATTAGTTGAAATCACCGACTTCTCTAAAAACAAGGCAGCAACAACCTGATCATCAGTAGGTTTCCCCATAGCAATGTGAAAAGGCACTTGGTGAAGCATTGGAATGTCCAAAAGATCAGAATATTCTTCTAATGTAGGCAACAACAGATAATCTAGAAACACAAAGCATCTTAACTCTCAGTCGTAGAACTGGAACAAAGCTTTAAGACCATCTTCCTGGTATTCACTGAGAGGGTACTTCAAATATGACAAAATCCTTCCATAATCCTTGGTAAACTCAACAACAACCTCAGGAGGGGAACTCTTGGCCAACAAAATCAAACTCTCAAGAGCTGGAGCGGGGAACTTGTACACTAGGTGACCTCTGTAATTAGTCTTCTTTTCAGTATCCATCTTTCAGCGGTGACCCAACAACCTGACTCGGAGACTAGTAATCCTGGAAATGATAAAACATGTATGTTAAAAAAAAGTGGATGCGGTTTACAAAATGTTTCATGAATGCAATAGGACCCAAGCTCCATTTCTGAACATTGTTTTACTGGTGAAGTAAACCATAGGTGACAGAACCAATAACCAAAGAACCCAAGTAACATAAGTCAGCATCTGTACCTGTCCCAACCCAACCTCACGGGTAATTCTAGACACAACTGGGTACCTAATGATAAATAGAGTCGATGGTTCTTTATCGAGCACTTCGCTTGCTACACAAAGGATGTAGGGCGAAAGTACCGTCAATCGAACCTCGTCTGAGTTTGGTACTTCATGCCTCCTCACACGCATCACGGGATGCGGGATTCGACATGAACATCCGTCTATCCTATATGTCACTGGGCTGGGTAGTGGGCCTTTTACCTCTTGTAACTCCTACCCACCAAAGAAACAACAACACAACAGCAGACAGAATAATATAGCCAGATGCAGATGCATGCAAACATGTACAAGTATACATATACAAATAATAAAAAACAAGCTATAAAGAAATAAACAAAAAAAATTAATAAACACCTAAAAGAAAAGAAAACAAAAGCTAGGATCGACTTCTGATCGGACCAGCATGAGGTCTAGACGATCCCCAATGAAGTCGCCACCTGAAACACCCTGCCGAAAAATCAAAGGATATAACTATATATCAATGAAATCACCATCGAACGTTTTTTATTCCTCCAAGAGGGAAAGGTAAACATCTAGTAAACCTGAGACGAAGAAATCACGATCTTGCGACCGAGAGATCGGGTAAGGAAGTCTGTTACGCGAGGGGAAGGGATTAGCACCCCACACGTCCGTAGTACTCTACGGTATCCGCTTTTACTTTCTATCTAATGGGTGTAAAGGTCTAACTATATCTGTATGTGGTATAATGCATGCAAAAAGAAAATAAGAATAAAGAAAAAAAATAAAGGAAAGAAAACACGGGAAAAAGAAGGAAATGTTTACAAAGGTTGCTCGATCTAGCCCCGCGATAAGATGCTTACGTATTCCCTCGTGCAATGGGAAAGTCATAGCGCCGTAGTTCGGCTCACTTGTTTTGGTTGGTTTGTGTTTTTTTAGATTCCCAAACGAAACAGCAGATGATGACGAAACATCAGCTACAGACGGGATGACGAAACATCAAAAGCGGGATGGAGAAACATCGGAGGATGAGAAGGCGAAACATCAGAGGATGAGATGACGAAACATCAGAGGATGAGATGACAAAACATCAGCAGTAGGATGACGAAACATCAGCAGCAGACAGGACGACGAAATATCCTAAAACTAATTGGTTTGTATCTTTTACTTTGGAAAAGGTTTCAGATTATTAGAGTGTTTTAATGCACTTGGAAAAACAAGATTTTAGTATTTAAGAATGCAAAAGGATAAAGGTAAAATTGCTAGGGGAAACTAACCTATTTCTAATCCTAATGTTATCATACAAAGTTGATCCTAAGTTAAGGGTATAAACAAGGGGAGGAATCTACCTAAAGTTATCATACATGGATGTCTAACTTAGTGTCTAAACTCGATAACTAACCTAATCGAGCAAACCTAAGGGGAATCTATAAAATCAATCATCTTGGTTGGAAAACCAAGTGAGAAAGGGGGTAAAATCAAGTAAAATGCTTTGGCAAAAGCACACAAACTAAGCACTAACAAGTGCTAAAAAGGAAAGAAGAAGGAGAAGAAGATGCAATGGAATTTGAGTGAATGATGTTCATACAAAGTGTCATGTGAAGTGAGGTCAGTAGACACAACATTTATTTACAAAGTTTATACAAACCTTTAACAAACACTAAACATCATTATAAGCACACACAAACAAGTTTATTCACAAACTAGGTCGAAATTAGTCCTGAAAGCATATAAAGAGCTAATTGTGCGAAGCGTTAGACTTAGATGAAGTTAATTTACAATTAAATAATAAAATGAAATAAAAGTAAGTAACTAATCATGTTAATGTTCATATACATCACACCAATAAATCACAAAGATTCAAAAGCAAAAAACTACCAAAAAGTGCACAAACAGGCAACAAACGCGTGTAGTGAAGTGCATCTAAGTGTGCGAGGCTTACAACATGCAAAGAAGGTGTCAAGATGAATAGGTTACAGTACCAACATCATATAAAAGAATTAATAACCAAATCATAAAGGGAATGTCATGAAGATGCAATTACAACGTTAGTGCAAAAACTAGTCGAAATGCATAACCTAGGAAGTGTTTACAAACTAAAACAAGCCATGGAAAGGCAAAGATGAAGAGAAATGGATCAAGAAATATTAAAATAAACAGGTTACAGTAACAAACATATTATGTCATCAACAAGATCATCTAAACATGCATTCAAAGAATTCACAAGCAAAACACTCAAGAGAAATGCATTCGATTCGTGCAAGTGCGGGTAAACATGTGTGTGCACGTGTGTGCGTGCGTTTGTGCATACATGTGCTAAGTGTACAATAGTGGTGGGATCAGAATCAAAATTCAATGAAGAACTACTCAAGTTATACACTATCAAGTCACAAGATGCTTCAACTTGCACATATACAACATCTACACTAAAACTAGTCAAAAACTCGACCTAGAATGTAACTAAGGATGGGATGAAGCATGGTTAATACGTGAAGGGAAAGGAATGAACCTCATAGCATACAAAGATTTGGAAGGCAGCAGCTAGCATGTTAATAATGCATTATTATCATACACATGACCATCATGAAGATTCACAAACAAAGGCAACTAGGAAAGCCTAAGCATGCATCTAGAAATGTGTGGTGAAAATGTGCATAGATGTGTGATTGTAAACATGCCTTGTGGTGTCATTTTTGAGTTAAGTAAGTAGTGGAAATATAGATATTACATACATGTTAGACATAAACAAATTACAATCATCTCAAAAGAAAATCTACACAAAACTAATACAAGAAAAACTAGTCAAGGATTTGTCCTAAACATGCACCTAGGGGTCAAATGAAACATGGCATGGCGTAGGTGAAGAGGTATAAAATTTAGAGGATGTAAAATGATAAAAGTCAGTAGTTATAATGGTAGGGATACACTTATGTCATATACACAATCATCATAATCTTTTCATAAGCAACTTCCAATAGGAAAACATGAATGCGCATCCTAAAAAATGTGTGATGGAAAGTGCTTATGTGTGTATTCAAACATATTTGTGTCAAGTGTTATATACAAATGAGATGAATGGTAGAACATAAACATGATTCTCACACAAACACAAAGAAATTATCAATCATCATGCCTTGCAATCATTCATGGTGCAAAAATTAGTAATGGAAAGGAGCGATTCTAAACCCTAGAGTTAGTCTTAAGTAAGCATACAAGTTAAAGAGTCAATCATGGTGAAGAGGCAAGATGAGAAATTAATGGGACACACAAGGTCAGTAGCTTAAGACCTAAGTAAACCACAGACATAAGCAATTCAAACAAAGTAAAAAGCTTACATACACAAGTACATTGAATTAGGGTTTGAAAGCATCTAAACTAGTTAAACATGACACTTAAGAAAGGTTTAAACAAAATAGTTTTAATTAGAAAATTAAAACCATGTGTGACTTGTGTCATAAGTTTAACTCAAGATATGATTCATGAGCAAACAAATGTAGAAGATGAAGCTTCCATGCACAAACAAGTCACCTATTTGATGAATGAAATCATCTAAAGTAAACTACCACCTATCTTAGATCAAACGACATTGATTAAGATTTATAGGAAGGGAATGATGTCTTGTATGTCATGGGGTGATGATAGAACCCTAGCAAGATGCTTATCATAAGCTCAAGGTAAGGTTAATTGAAGTTACATACCTCAAACATCATGAACCTATAATCCCTTAAGGTATGGTCCAATCAAACAATAGAAGAGAAAGAAGATCTAGCTCTTTTAGGTCATCATGATGACATTACAATTGGGTGCAAGTAAATGAATCAAAGAGCATTAAATTATTGATGACGTAATTCACAAATTCATAAGTGAATATCAAGGATCCAATTGGAATTAGACCTCTAAAACCATGCATGATGCACATGACACAAGTAATACAACCATAACCATAAGATGGTGACACTTTAACAACAAAGTTAACAAGAACTTGAGAAAATTAGGGGCTTAGATGAGTCAATCAGACTGGAATCAAGGCCCTAAATATGCTATAAGGATGAAGTAAGGAAATGAGAAGTAAATTCCCAAAGGATTGCATGAATGCATTCCTCACCCCATAATCCATGCACAAGGATGCAACAAGTGAAACAAAGATCAAACATCTTCTAATTAAAGGATCAAGATGATCCCATGAGGTCAAATGTCTCTCAAGTATTTAGAATACTATCCTTGAGGTTATCATACCCCTAAACATCAATTAGAGACACAAACTATACAAGAACATAGTCTAAGAATCAAGATACCAACAAAGTAGGGTTTTGGGAACCATACAAACTTTATGCTCAAGGAATAATCCAAATGATCAACATGTACTTTCTAATGAATGAAAACATGTTTAAACATCAATAGAGAATTCAAATTATCATCACATACCCAAAGTTTGGCCTTAAATCATGTCCACAAACTTCAAATTGAAGCTAGACTCAATTACACTAGGCCAAAAGGTGTATTCACTTTTGAAATTCCAAAAAATAGAAAAATGAAAGATAAAATCTAAGAAAGAATGAACTAATGAGCTCAAATCCCTTACAAGTCAGAGACATATCCTTTCTCAATTCAAAAGTCCATGGAAAGGTCAAGATAAAATCAAGAAGTCAACACTAGTTCAACATTTATGCTTATATGACCAATAAACAAGAAAAATTTGTAAAAAAATACAAAAGTCAGAAATGAAAATCTACAAAAATTAGAAACAGTTACCTAACATCTCAAACATGATCAAAACTATTTTTGTCATTTTTTATTTTCAAGGAAAAATGAGAAAAGCAATAAAAATGCAAAATATATAATGCAAATCATGTATTTAATGCAAAAATTGATTTAGTTATGAAAAAATGACAAAATTATAAAATGAAAATCATAAATGGGTGATGTATGATTTAAATGAGCTAAAATATTTTTTATGCATTTTTTATATGTAGAAAAGTATTTCAAATAATTTAAATACAATATAATGCATGAAATTATTTAAATATAGAAAAAATGCAAGAATGATGAAATAAAATTCAGAAATGCATGGTGCATGATTTAAATGTACCAAAATATTTTTTATGTATTTTTTATATGCATAAAAGTATTTTTAATAATTTAAATATGCATGAAATGCAATATAATGCATGAAATTATTTAATTATGCAAAAAATGCAAAAATTATGAAATAAAATTCAAAAATGCAAAATTAACCCCTTAGAGGATTCATAATATTTTTTGTGGAATTTTTTCAACATGAAAAAGTATTTTTATAAATTTTTCAATTGAAACACAATTAATTAATCTCAGAATTTATTTAATTGGTCAAAACATTTTTAAAAATTTGGAAAAAATTTCACAAAATATTTGAGGTCAACATGAGTCCGTGGTAATCTTTTTGTAATTTTTGGATGATTTTTGGATGTAAATTTTTTTTTATTAAAGATGCTAATTATAAAAATAATTAATTGAATATTCAAAATGCCAACAACCAATCAGATGATGCCACGCATCACCTTCAGCCAACCCTAAAACGCGTGTATGTATCAATTTCATGCAAGTTACTTCTAACACTCATAACTACCTCGTTTCTCAACCAAATCAAGTGATTCAAAGCTCAAATTAAAGTTCAAATGGCAAGCTACAACACACAACTTGTAAAAAATCAAATGATCCATCACACATCAAGAAATCAGCAAGAGAAAATCACAAAAATCATCCAAATCTGGATTTTCAGAACATCATGCTATGCAATATTCTTCAAAAACAGATGCAATTATACATCAAACCTATTGTTTGGCCAGCTAACCACGCATGTATAAGCTCATATTCATCAATTGCAAGCTATAAATCCAGATTCAAAGTTTAAATGTTACCTCTTGATTTGGAAAATAAATCCAAATATGCCTCTGGAATTGAAGAGAAAATACCACTTTCTTGCTCTTGAGACTTCAATGAAGCTAGAATGATGAAGAAAATCCTCTACAAACACGATTTGCAGCCACTTCAAATTATGAGAAAATTGAAAAAATGCAGAGCAATGTGTGGATCTGGAAATGAGAGAGAGAGAGCCCCTGAGCAAATAGGAAGCTTCCTACTTATAATGTGTGAGCTTAGCAAGGGTACATTGGTCCTTTTTCTTCACAAATCCGTTAGAGCAAAAAAATGATAAAAAATGGTGTTATGAAGGCAGCTTGCGTTTTATTCCTTTCTCACTATCCTTGGTTGCGTTTTGATGAGCTGGCTAGGTGGTGAGAATATGCTCACGTGATTTATTCCTCAACCTTACTTGATATAGCAAAAAATAAAATGGTGCATGGCATGAGTGTGAGGGAAATATGCTCAAACTGTTTGGGCTTTTTGTGGCAAAGAAACTTGCTGGCAATGCTTGCTTCGAATCCCAGCTTGCTTGCTTCAAAACAAACTTGCAAAATCAACACAAAAATATGCAAATACACCTCTGCACAAAACAGCCTTGGATCACCCTTTTCTCTTCCAATTTTCTCACAAATGGCTCGTGCGTTTCTTGGCTTTTTGAGGCCTATCAATAGCTCTTGGAATGAGGATTAAAATGAGCTTTGGTTCACTGAAAATGGAGCTGAAATGAGTGAGATATGGTTGTTGGAAGTTATGCACAAACAAGGAAATTTTCAGGGCAACCGCGCGCGTGTTCTGGCTTGCATTGTCGTGCATGGATTCAGCTTCATGACCTCCACTTGTGAGCTTTGTAACTTACTCAATTTTGAACCAAATGATGTGATTCAAAGTTCCAATTAAAGGTCTCATGGCATACTTCAAAATGCACGAAGTAGATTTCTCAAATTCCATCTGAATCAAGAGATATAAGCTTCAATAGTATGCCCACCACCTGTTTGTGAAAAGTACGCACAGAAAATGCCCAGAAATTGCATGCTTGCCCAGCCTTGGTCAAAACTTGTGCATGAAACTTCTAACTCAAATATCTCTCAAATAGCGCATTTTTGAGAAATTTTACACATTGACAAACTTGTAGGAATTTTTCCAAGCTTTCCAAAAATGTATAGTATGCAACCATTGGATAAAAATTGAGAAATTTATGACATGTCAAAGTTTCATAGGGTGGACACTTAGAAAAAAATTTATCTTTAGATAACTACAAGAAAAAGTTAACCCTAATTTCATCAACTTTCTTGGTTCAATGGTGAATTTGACCATGAAATATGAAAATCTGATATTTGAATTGATGGTTGACCAAAAGTCCACTTGGTCAACTCCTGATTTTGACTGATTTTGACCAAAACGACCATGTTGCCCCTTGTGATCAATTGACGTGCTTCTACTCAAAATTGATCCTCATATTTCAACCGTGGATGTCTAACAACATATAGAAACTAGTGAAATCAAGTTTGAGTGAAAGATCTGGAGAAATCCTGATTTTACCCAAAACCCTAATTTTACACCTTGTGCTAGGAGGTAGCCAATCCAGCTTCAAAACCTCAAATCTTCTAAAGGTATTGAGCAATTCTTTGAACCATGATAACTCAAATGATAATAGGGAGATAATACTTCAAGAAATTGACTTATCCAAGCTTCAAAGTTCATAGAGGGCCAAAACCCTAATTTCATCAGATGAATTCCTCATCAATTCTTTGCAAAACTTCAACTCTTGAGGAATCAATGAGACAAATGGAATGTCTTGAGATGTAATACATCATTGTGACTTGAAAGATCCAAATATGTGAGAGCCTAACATTCCCTCAAAAGAGAATACTAACACAATCAACCTCCATAGCTTGCAGAGGACTTGAGAACCCAAATATGTATGAATGTAATGCAATATGATGTTTATGATGAAACATAAGCCTAAATCAAGAGGGTAAATTTTGGGGTGCATGTTGATAGTCTTTTTTAAAGGTACCTATTTCCTTGTTGTAGGGTTGGGAAGTTTTAGTCTCATAAGTATTCTTGGGATTGTTGTTTATGTAGCAGGGTGGGAAACCATGCTTGAAGTAGCATGTCTCGATGGTGTGGTTGTTTATGTGGTAGTTGGTGTAGAGCATCGAGGTTTTTCCCCATGCTAAAGTAGTGGAAGCAGCAAGAGTGGTTGGTGAAGGTGTGACAAAGGCAGGTAAGGTTTTTTGTTGAGCGGTGAGAGAGAGTAAATAGGGCTAATGTTGGGAAGAGGGTCGAGCAAGAGAATTTGCGTGCAAATATTGTGGTAATTGCCATTAAGACCTTTGAGAAACATGTAATGTACTTCATGTGCTTGTAACTGCACACAACTTTAGCAAGATCACAAGTGCAAGGTGTAGGGCAAGTGCAAGAAGGAGTAGGTCTTAAATCCTCTAATTCGTCCCAAAGAATTTTCAAAGCAGAGTAATATGCAGATAAAGATCGATCGCTCTGTTGTATGGAATATAATTCACAAATGAGATCAGAAACTCTAAAATGATTACCTTTTGGGAATCTTTCACGAAGATCCTCCCAACGTTTAAATGCTGAATCGGAGCAGATAGTACTCTGAGCAATATGAGGAGAAAGAGTTTCGTTAATCCATAAGAGAACCATGCTATTAGCGTGTTCCCAAAGTTCATAACTGGGGTAAAAAAATGAAGGTTTTATGAGTCATTGAAAGATAGCTTGTTCTTGGATGTTAGAGCACGACGTATCGAACGACTCCAGTTATGACAGTTGTTGTCATCGAGGGGTGGTGCGACAATGGTGGTTCCGAGATTTTTGCCGGGATGAACATACAAATGATCACTAGGGTTAGGGATAAGATCATTGGTGTTGTTTTTAGAGTTTTGTTTAGGAGTGCCTAGAGTTGTCTCATTAGTTGAAGACATAGATGAAGGAAGAAGAGAAAAGAAAACAAGAAAGGTTGCAGATATGGGTTTCAAGGAAGACGATAAAGACAAATGTTGCGGAAGATGAAGGTGGAGATGTATGAATGGTCTACTGATACGATATTGTAATTGTATAACCCATCTTGAGAAGAAGAATGAAAAGAAATTTGAATTGGGATAATTTCGGCTTTTCTGATTAAGCAAGGAAAGATGCAAATAATACATAACATATAAAGTCATATAAGCATATGAGTGTAGACCTAAAGTCCAATATAACTACCTAAAGCCTAACAAGACTTATGTATCTAATATTACCAGTTCCTGAATAATTTATATTATTTCTTTATTAGGTCAATTATGCGTTATATTTGTCTTAGACATTAATCCATTACACATTAATCCAATATGATGTCCGATATCTTCTTATCCATAGAACATAATTTTATATTGTTGTCTCGTAAGGATGAATACATTGAAGGTACCGTTTAGTTCAATTGGGTATTATTATTTTCATTCAATAATAATATTCAATTTATGTCATATTTTAGTAATATTTAATTTAAAATTCAAATTATGTCACTTATCTTTATTCTCACCATTAAATTCACTAAAAATGAAAGGATTAAATATGGATAAATTACATATTAAACAAAAACTTTAAAAATCAAAATTATATCAAAAAAAGAATATGAGTTGATTTTTAAGTAGTAAGATGCGAGGATAATAATTTTTCTATTGGATAAAGAAAAAGATTTTGAGTATAATTTAAATAAAAAAATATATGAATTTAATGTCTTAAAATTTTGTGCTAATATGTAACTTTTAAAAATAAATTATGTGATAAAATTTCATTTATATAAATCATTTGAGATCAATTACCTCAATTCTATAAGGGTAACCTAAACCTCGTCTTTATTAAATGAAAAATACCAAACAAGTGAATTTAGTTTAGGAGATTCGAAGTAGCCGAGTGAAAACTTGTTAAACTAGAGATAGTAAACAAGTCAATTTAGCTTAGGAGATTCGAAGTAACCGAGTGAAAACTTATTAAACTAGAAATAGTAAACGACAACAAGATAAGAAAATATTTCTAAACATTACAAAGAATCACTAGGTGACTACTAACCACAACATGCGCCTCCACTCTCATCACCAATCACCATGCACCCCTATACATACATTTTGTACAGTTGTACAATTTTGATTAAATGATTAACCAATCTTAAATGAATTGAATAATTGCATCTACAAAGTGAAACATGGTAGAGAAGTGTTAGGGGAAAATGCAAGAAGGTAGCATATATTTTGAGACATATTTTTGTGAGATACATACTATATATTTATCTAAAATTTGAAAATAATAGATGCGAGGTTTTTTCACTTATATAGTGTTTAATCTTCCTTTTTTTTTAATTAATGTAAAATTTCTTTCTTACACTTAATTCTCAACGAGAACAACAAAACAATGATACCACCCAAAAATTGAAGATTGTTGACAACAAACAATTTGTGTAACACGAGACAAATAAAAAAAAAATTCTGTGAGACAATAATTTCTATCTAAATATAAAACAAATAATAGTAACCTATACAAACAACACGAGATAATTAATTGTATTTTATATATAAACTTTTTCATATGATACATCTAAAAAATAGTTGGAAACGCGTTATAAGATTTTGTAAAGATTTTTTATTTCTTAAATATGATTCTTTTTATATAGTTTAATATTAAATCTACATATTCAACATAAAACATTAGAAAATCGTTTTTAATGACAACAAATTAAACAAAATCAAACTGTAACCCATAATAATATTTAACATTGATAAAATATTTTAAAGTAAAATATTTACATTAAATTTTGTTTGTTTCAAACACTAGATATGGGCATCTTTGTTTCGACTTTAAAAGAATAATATTTTTTTTATTTTTGAAAATAAATTTTAAGAAACTGTTTTTTAAAATATTACAATTTTTTTTATATTCGTTTTTTTTTAATTTAAACATTAATTTTAACCTCCTATAACATAAACATACATTATTAAAGGTCATCACATAGTCAACATTGTAATTTTTGTAAAAATATTTTTTATGAAAATTTAATTGAAATATGTTTCAAAATTAAGTAATTTTTTAAAATATATCCAAAAAAAATTCAATAAAATGATTAAATATCTAAAATAACATTTTAAGAATACTATTTAAACTAAATTTTTATTTAAAGCATTTATAAAAAGTTTCTTTGAAAATTTTTATTACACTATAAAAATCATTAAAAAAACAAAATAAAAGATCCATAATTCTAATAAAAAATTCATTAAATTAAGAAAAAACACTAAATATAATTTGAGATTAAACGAAATATATTCGCTACTAAAATATCAATTAAATTTTGAAATTAAAAGAAATATATCCAGTACTAAAATGGATGAGAGGGACGGACCTACTCCTACAGTTACGTGGGCAGTGGCCCCATTTAAATCTAAATTGATTTATATGATAAATTGGTTCCATAATTTTGCAGAGATATATATATGCATTCAACATTTTATACTAAACCGTATAGACAAGACTCTAGTTGAAACATAGGCTAAATCTAGTTATCGGTATGTAGGGTCACATAGCCAACGGGGTTTAACAACTTCACTCGACTTATCTTATTTTTGAAAGATTGATTTTCCGGTTTCAATTATTAGTAATTAATGCAACTGTTTTGCTACGAGAGTAAAACACAGATTAGAAGTTAGGATCAATAAAGCGAGAGTTTGAGATTTTAACTAAACATTAATAATTGAACATCAACTTAAAATACAGTGAGAGCACTCACTTAGGTTTTATTATAGGATCTGAATCAATAAACACGAGAGTCTGAGAAGAGGATTTTTAAACAAGTACTTTCTATTGAAATACATTCTGATAATGCAATTTAAGTCGATAAGTCGCTAAATCCATAAGTCCGACAATTACACACCGATACTCCTATTCTGAATCTAAACTAGATATTAATCAGTTAGGTTCCCTAACCCAAACATCATTTATATTACTAGCCTTAGATTTACGTAGTAACCTAAGATAGCGGTAGGTTAACATTTAGTCTTTGTGGATTCGATAATCTTTAAAACTACAAGCGATAGGAATGTATACTTGCAGTCTAGATTTTATAAGACTATAAAGTCGTGATTAAGTTCTTGGCGCCATTTCCGGGGACTAACAAGTTGATATCGTAACTCTTAAAGTTACGCTGTAGAGACTAAGGCACCATTCCCGATTGTATGCCAAGTACTCGCTCTAGAAGTGAAGACTTAGTGCTACCAATTCCCGAACTCGAGCATTCTATCATTAGAAGACGCCACATACGAGTACCTCGTACTAATCAACTATATTCTCAATCTACAATTTCTCCCAAACCAGTCGAAGAACCAGACATTCATGATCAACCACGTCCGCTCAAATCGTATGCTATTCCTTCGCAGGAAGAACCACACAATAGCATGGTTGCCCTAGCCATAGAGGCTAACAATTTCGAACTTAAACCTTTTTTGTTGTCCGCTATACAATAGAACCATTTTTCTGGTGGATCAATGGACGACCCTAATTTACATCTATCCATGTTTCTGCAATATGCAGATACAGTTAAAGCTAATGGGGTCAGACAAGAGGCGATAAGACTTCTTCTTTTCCCTTTTTCGTTAAGAGACAGAGCCCGAGCTTGGCTCCAATCTCTACCAGCTAGCTCAGTTACCTCTTGGGATGAGTTGAAGAAAGTCTTCCTTGCCCGATATTTCCCGCCCAGTAAGACAACTATGCTGAGAGCCCAAATAAGCGATTTTCGACAAAAAGACAACAAGTCTCTTTTCGACGCTTGTGAGAGATGTAAAGACATGTTGAGGCTTTATCCACATCATGGGTTAGAAGAATGGTTAATAATCCATACCTTTTATAATGGTCTCCTGTATAACACAAGATTGACAATAGACGCCGCAACGAGTGGTGCTCTTATGGATAAATCCTATACCGCAGCTTATGCACTCATAGAGAGTATGGCTTAGAACAACTACCAGTGGGGAAGCGAGAGAGGTCAAATAGAGAAGGCTTCTGGAGAGAAGGCACAAACAAAAGGAGGGATGCACGAGATTAGCAATCTCGATAGCGTCCATGCTCAAGAAAATGGATTGCTTAACCGCAATACCTCCAGCCACTGTGTTGCCATAACTCCCAACTGTGAGATATGCGGAGTACCTGGACATGTTGTCGCGGAATGCTAAGTCTTAGCAGGAGCTCCCACCGACCAAGTGCATTATGCTCAAGGAAATCCCTACTAAAACACATACAACCCTGGATGGAAGAATCGTCAAAATTTCTCGTATAAGAACCCCAATGCGTTGTATGCACCTGGACAAGCACCAGCTATACCACCTGGATATCAAAAGGCACCTGTAGCCGCACCTAATGTGCCTAGGAATTCCAATCTCAAGCTGATGATGGAAAACTTTGTAGCTAATGAAGCTCAAACCAATAACGAGTTCCTAAACCAAAATATTCACACCAACGAGAAAATCAAACAGCTTGTGAATAAGGTGGAGGCTTTAGCCATACATAACAAGATGTTAGAAACTCATATTTCATAAGTGGCCCAACAACAAGCGCACACAGCTGCACCTGCCGGTACATTTCCTGGTCAGCCTCAACCTAATCCGAAAGGACAGGCCCATGCTGTTATATTGAGAAGCGGAACTGATTACGATGGACCAGAAGATCCTAGAGCTAGGAATCCGGCCATGACCCAAAGCTCTAGGAAAGCAACTGACAAAGAAAGCGAGTCGAAAGAGAAAGAGAGAGTAGGCGATGAAGAACCAATGTAAAAGGAAAAACTTTATGTTCCTCCGCCACCTTACAAACCCCCTACCCCTTATCCTTAAAGACTTACTCAATCTAAAAGTGCGGGGAAATTCAAGAAATTTGTGGAACTTTTAAAACAATTAAATATCACCATACCATTCACAGAAGCAATCACTCAGATGCCCTCATATGCTAAATTCCGTAAAGAAATATTATCTAACAAGAAAAAGATAGAGGATAACGAGACGGTTACACTCACCGCTGAGTGTAGCGCCATTATTCAAAATAAAATGCCGCAGAAGCTGAAGGATCCCGGAAGCTTCTCTATTCCCTGTAATATAGGTAAGTTTGTCATAGACAAGGCTCTATGCATCTTAGGTGCCAGTATTAGTGTAATGTCCCTGTCGATATCTAAGAACCTCGATATGGGATAATTAAGACCAACCAAGATGTCAGTACAACTCGCGGATCTTTCGGTCAAATACCCCGTAGGAATCCTTGAAAACGTCCCAGTACGAATAGGTCAGTTCTACATTCCTACGAATTTCATCTTTATGGACATTAGAGAAGATAGTGTCACCCAAATCATTTTGGGAAGACCATTTTTAGCCACTATCGGTGCCATAATAGATGTTAAGAAAGGAGAGCTGACCTTCGAAGTTGGAGAAGAAAAGGTCGAATTCATCTTGACATAATTCCTACAAGCTCCAGCTATCGATGATACATGTTATCTTTTGGACATAATAGACGAATATGTCAAAGAGATGGAGTCAGTAGAGGAACCCGATTCCGAAACTATGAAGATTCCAATGCCCCTAACCTTTGAAGATGACAATTGGTGTCCCGAATATCGTGATGATAATTTAAGTGAATGTCTAGCACTAACACCAGATCATATGCCCTGTCCGAAGAAACCAGACTTAGAACTTAAAGTATTATCCAAAACCTTGAGATACGAATTCCTAGACGCTGAATTCAGAAAACCAGTGATAATAAACGCAGACTTAGGACAACTCGAGACAGAGAAACAGTTACATGTTTTACGAAAATATCTGTCAGCCTTAGGATATAACATTGTTGATCTTAAAGGGATAAGCCCTTCCATTTGTATGCATCGCATCATGTTAGAAGATGACTGTAAGACATCCAGGGAACATCAGAGAAGAATTAATCCGATCATGAGCACTGTAGTAAAGGACGAAGTAACCAAGCTTCTGAATGCAAGAATCATATACCCGATCTCTGATAGTCAATGGGTCAGTCCAGTCCACTACGACCTAAAAAGGGAGGATCACAGTCACGACAAACAAGGCTGGAGAACATATAGCCGAGACAGTCGTGAGTGGAGCCAGAATATGTATTGACTATAGGAAACTAAACAAAGCTACTCGTAAAGACCATTTCCCTTTACCATTCATTAACCAAATGCTTGAGAGATTGGCTAAGCATTCCTACTATTGTTATTTGGATGGTTATTCAGGATTCTTCCAAATTCCTATTCACCCTGACGACCAAGAAAAGACAACATTCACATGCCCTTATGGTACGTTCGCTTATAGACGAATGTCGTTTAGATTATGTAATGCGCCTGCAACGTTCCAAAGGTGTATGATGTCCTTCTTTGCTGATTTCATAGACGATATCATGGAAGTCTTTATGGATGATTTCTCTGTGTGCGGGCAAAGTTTTGAAGGATGTTTATCAAATATAGAAAAAGTATTGGAGAGATGCGTGCAAGTAAACTTGGTTTTGAATTCGAAGAAATGTCATTTTATGGTTAAACAAGGAATTTTTCTTCGACACATAGTTCTCGAAAGAGGTATCGAAGTAGACAGAGCCTAGATTGAAGTAATAGAAAACCTCAAACCACCAAAAACCGTGCGAGAAATACGAAGTTTCTTAGGCCACGCCGGTTTCTACCGACGTTTCATAAAAGATTTCTCAAAGATATCCAAACCGCTCACCAACCTCTTGATGAAAGAATCTGAATTCATATTTGATGATGACTTCCTGAAGGCGTTTGAACGGTTGAAAAAAGCTCTTACATCCGCACCCATTATACAACCACCTGATTGGAGTCTACCATTCGAGATAATGTGTGATGCGAGAAATTATACAGTAGGTGCAGTCCTAGGACAGAGGAGAGACAAGAAACTCCATGCTATATATTACGCAAGTAGAACATTGGACTCTACATAAATAAATTACGCCACTACTGATAAGGAAGTTTTAGCTATAGTCTAGTAGGCGCAAAGATTATTATCTATACTGATCACGCAACTATCAGGTACCTACTAGCTAAACAAGACGCCAAACCAAGACTATTGAGGTGGATCTTGCTATTGCAAGAGTTTGATTTAGAGATCAAAGATAAACTTGGCTCTGAGAATCTTGTGGCTAACCATCTATCTAGAATGGAGAACCTTAACCCAGACACCGCACCTATTGGTGATGATTTTCCATACGAACACTTAGCAGCCCTGATGGAATTTGAAAGTGAAATTAAACTACGCTCTGAACTTTGCAGTAACAGCAAGACAAAGGAAGAAGAGGAAATAGTATCTGCTTAGACCTTATTGCCCTGGTACGCTGACTATTTGGCAGCGAGAGTCCTTCCACCCGATCTAACCTATCAGCAAAAGAAGAAATTCTTTCACGATCTCAAACACTATTATTGGGACGAGCCCTTACTATTTAAATGTGGTCCTCACGGTATCTTCCGTCGCTGCATTCCGAAAAGTGAAATAGAAGATATAATTGCTCACTGTCATGAAGCCCCTTTATGGTGGACACACTAGTACATCTAAGACCTGTGCGAAAATTCTACAAGCCGTCCTTTATTGGCCCAGCCTATGGAAGGATGTTCATGCTTCCATCATAAAATATGACCGGTTTCAAGGCACTGGTAACATATCTAGGAGAGACGAGATGCCTCAGAAGGTTATCCTAGAAGTAGAGGTCGTCGACGTGTGGGGAATTGATTTTATGGGACCTTTTCCATCTTTCTTTGGTAACAATTACATATTAGTTACAGTAGACTAAGTATCTAAATGGATAGAGGTTGTAGCCTCTCCAACCCATGATGCAGAAGTAGTGATTATATTGTTTAAGAACATAATTTTTCCGAGATTCGTTGTACCGAGACTAGTCATCAGCGATGGCGGATCTCACTTCATTTCCAAAATCTATGATAAACCCTTAGCTAAATATGGAGTTCGACACCGTGTAGCAACACCTTACCATCCACAAACAAGTGGACAAGTAGAAATCTCTAATAGAGAGATCAAGCAAATATTGGAGAGAAATGTTGCCACATCTAGGAAAGATTGGTCATCTAAACTACATGAAGCATTGTGGGATTATAGGACGGCGTACAAGACACCCATCGAAACCACACCTTTTAAGTTAATTTATGAGAAGTCATGTCATTCACCTGTGGAACTAGAACATAAAGCCTATTGGGCTATTAAAACCCTGAATCTAAATTACAAAGAAGCTGGAGAAAAGAGAATTCTAAACATTCATGAGATGGAAGAGCTTAGACTAGATGCTTACGAAAGCGCCAAGATTTATAAGGAAAGAACTAAGAAATGGCACGATCGACGCATCTCCAGAAAAGAATTCAATGTGGGTGATGTAGTACTCCTATTTAACTCCAGACTTAAACTATTCACAGAAAAACTTTGTTCTCGATGGTCAGGACCCTTCGAAATTATAAAAGTACTCCCAAGTGGCGTTGTTGAAATCAAAGGAAAAGATAGTGACCCGTTTATTGTAAACGGGCAACGTTTGAAGCATTACCATTGTATCGGAAATAGAGATTTCTCAGCTAGTTTGAGACTTATACAGCTATCAGCTGAATCACCTAACTAGTTTTGGATTTTCAAAATTAGGTCGAGCTTCTGACGTTAAACCAAGCGCTTTGCGGGAGGCAACCCATCATTTTTTACAAAAACTTCGACTTATTAAAAAATTTCATTTATTTTTGTATTTCTTAAATTTCTACAAATATTTTCTGTTCTATTTTTGGCATTAGGCCGATGCTAATTTAAAACTACTTTTAATTACTTACATGATTTTTATTTCTTCACTGACTTTTATCATGGATCTTTCTGATACTATGCATGTCACCTTCTTGAATGAGGCCAATCGGAGACGCTTGCTCAAAGAGAGATGTGCCCCACTATTTATACACATGATCCCACATTGTCTGACTTAGGCATCAAAGAGAGTGTTTGTTTCATGTTCACCCAGATTGGGTGAGATTATTTCATTCATAATCGACATCCCACCTACTGCAACCTGACACTGGAGTTTCTCAGGGTTAGGGATAAGATCATTGGTGTTGTTTTTAGGGTTTTGTTTAGGAGTACCTGGAGGATTTGTCTCATTAGTTGAAGACATAAATGAAGGAAGAAGAGAAAAGAAAATAAGAAAGGTTGCAGATATGGGTTTCAAGGAAGAAGATAAAGATAAATGTTGCGGAAGATGAAGGTGGAGATGTGTGAATGGTCTACTGATACCATATTGTAATTGTATAACCCATCTTGAGAAGAAGAATGAAAAGAAATTTGAATTGGGATAACTCCGCTTTTCTGATTAAGCAAGGAAAGATGCAAACCATACATAATATATAAAGTCCTATGAGCTTATGAATGTAGACCTAAAGTCCAATACAACTACCTAAAGCCTAATAAGACTTATGTATCTAATATTATCAGTTCCTGAATTATTTATATTATTCCTTTATTAGGTCAATTATGCGTTATATTTGTCTTAGACATTAATCTATTACACATTAATCCAATATGATGTCCGATATCTTCTTATCCATAGAACATAATTTTATATTGTTATCTCGTAAGGATGAATACATTGAAGGTACCTTTTAGTTCAATTGAGTATTATTATTTTCATTCAATAATATTCAATTTATGTCATCTTTTAGTAATATTTAATTTAAAATTCAAATTATGTCACTTATCTTTATTCTCACCATTAAATTCACTAAAAATGATAAGATTAAATATGCATAAATTATTTGATATTTATGGATTTTAAATATGGATAAAATTTCATAATAAGCAAAAACTTTAAAATCAAAATTATATCAAAGAAAGAATATGAGTTGATTTTTAAGTAGTAAGATGCGAGGATAATAATTTTTCAATTGGATAAAGAAAAAGATTTTGAGTATAATTTAACTAAAAAGAGATATAAATTTAATGTCTTAAAATTTTATGTTAATATGTAACTTTTAAAAATAAATTATGTGATAAAATTTCATTTATATAAATCATTTGAGATCAATTACCTCGTCTTTATTAAATGAAAAATACCAAACAAGTGAATTTAGTTTAGGAGATTCGAAGTAGCCGAGTGAAAACTTGTTAAACTAGAGATAGTAAACAAGTCAATTTAGCTTAGGAGATTTGAAATAGCCGAGTGAAAACTTGTTAAACTAGAAATAGTAAACGACAAGAAGATAAGAATATATTTCTAAACATTACAAAGAATCACTAGGTGACTACTAACCACAACATGCGCCTCCACTCTCATCACCAATCACCATACACCCTTATTCATACATTTTGTACGGTTGTACAATTTTGATTAAATGATTAACCAACCTTAAATGAATTGAATAATTGCCTCTACAAAGTGAAACATGGTAGAGAAGTGTTAGGGAAAAATTCAAGAAGCGGCGTATATTTTGGGACACATTTTTGTGAATCATATATTATTTAAAATTTTAAAATAATATATGTGAGGTTGTTTCACTTATATAGTGTTCAATATTTCTTTTCTTAATTAATGTAAAATTTCTTTCTTACGATTGATTCTCAATAAGAACAACAAAACAATGATACCACCCAAAAATTGAAGCTTTCTAGATTGTTGACAACAAATAATTTGTGTAACACGAGACAAATAAAAAAATATTCTGCGAGACAATAATTTCTATCTAAATATAGACAAATAATAGTAACCTATACAAACAACACGAGATAATTAATTGTATTTTTTATATAAACTTTTTCATATGATACATGTATAAAATAGTTGGAAACGCGTTATAAGATATGGTAAAGATTTTTTATTTCTTATATATGATTCTTTTTATATAGTTTAATATTAAATCTACATATTCAACATAAAACATTAGAAAGTCGTTTTAATGACAACAAATTAAACAAAATCAAACTGTGACCCATAATAATATTTAACATTGATAAAATATTTACATTAAATTTGGTTCATTTCAAACACTAGATATGGGTATCTTTGTTTCGATTTTAAAAGAATAATTTTTTTTTTTAATTTTTGACAATAGATTTGATGAAATTGTTTTTTAAAATATTACAAATTTTTTTATATTCGTTTTTTTTTAAATCAAACATTAATTTCTTATAAAATAAATAAATATTATTAAAGACCAACACATAGTTAACATTGTCATTTTTAAAAAAAATATTTTTTATGAAAATTTATTTTGAATATGTTTCAAAATTAAGTAATTTTTTAAAATATATCCAAAAAAAATTCAATAAAATAATGAAATATCTAAAATAACATTTTAAGAATACTATTTAAACTAAATTTTTATTTAAAGCATTTCTAAAAAGTTTCTTTGAATATTTTTATTACACTATAAAAATCATTAAAAAAAAAAAATAAAAGATCCATAATTCTAATAAAAAAATACATTAAATTAGAAAAAAACATTAAATATAATTTGAGATTAAAAAAAATATATGCGCTACTAACAGATCAAATAAATTTTGAAATTAAAAGAAATATCTCCAGTACTAAAATAGATGAGAGGGACGGACCTAGTCCTACAGTTATGTGGGCAGTGGCCCCATTTAAATCTAAATTGATTTATATGAGAAATTGGTTCCATAATTTTGCAGAGTTATATATAGGCATTCAACATCTTATACTAAACCAAACATAGACAAGACTCTAGTTGAAACATAGGCTAAATCTAGTTATCGGTATATGTAGGGTCACATAGCCAACGGGGTTTAGCAAATTTATTCGATTTATCATGTTTTTAAAAGATTATTTTCCAGTTTCAATTATTAGTAATTAATGCAACTGTTTTGTTACGAGAGTAAAACACAGATTAGAAGTTAGGATCAATAAAGCGAGAGTTTGAGATTTTAACTAGACATTAATAATTGAGCATCAACTTAAGATACAGTGAGAGCGCTTTTAAGTTGATTAGGTTTTATTTATTTCCAAAAACTATCTTTCAACTCTAATTGAAACAGCGAGAACACTCACTTAGGTTTGATTATAGGATCCGAATCAATAAACACGAGAGTGTGAGAAGATGATTTTTAAACAAGTACTTCATACTGAAATACATTCTGATAATACAATTTAAGTCGATAAGTCGCTAAATCCATAAGCCCGACCATCACATATTGATACTCCTATTCTGAATCTAAACTAGATATTAATCAGTTAGGTTCCCTAACCGAACATCATTTATATTACTAGCCTTAGATTTACGTAGTAACCTAAGATAGCGGTAGGTTAACATTTAGTCTCTATGGATTCGATAATCTTTAAAATTACAAGCGATAGGACTGTATACTTGCAGTCTAGATTCTATAAGACGATAAAGTCGTGATTAAGTTCTAGGCGCCGTTGCCGGGGACTAACAAGTTGATATCGTAACTCTTAAAGTTACGCTGTAGAGACTAAGGCACCATTCCCGATTGTATGCCAAGTACTCGCTCTAGAAGTGAAGACTTAGTGCTACCAATTCCCAAACTCGAGCGTTCTATCATTAGAAGACGCCACATACGAGTACCTTGTACTAATCAACTCTCTTCTCAATCTACAATTTCTCCCAAACCATTCAAAGAACCAGACATGGGTGATCAACCACGTCCACTCAAATCGTATGTTATTCCTTCGTAGGAAGAACCACACAATAACATGGTTGCTCCAGCCATAGAGGCTAACAATTTCGAACTTAAACCTTCTCTCTTGTCCGCTATACAACAGAACCAGTTTTCTGGTGGATTAATGGACGGCCCTAATTTACATCTATCCATGTTTCTGCAATATGCATATACAGTTAAAGCTAATGGGGTCAGTCAAGAGGCGATAAGACTTCATCTTTTCCCTTTTTTGTTAAGAGACAAAGCCCAAGCTTGGCTCCAATCTCTACCAGCTAACTCAGTTACCTCTTGGGATGAGTTGAAGAAGGTCTTTCTTGCCCGATATTTCCCACCCAGTAAGACAGCTACGCTGAGAGCCCAAATAAGCGATTTTCGACAAAAAGACAACGAGTCTCTTTTCGGCGCTTGTGAGAGATATAAATACATGTTGAGGCTTTGTCCACATCATTGGTTAGAAGAATTGTTAATAATCCATACCTTTTATAATGGTCTCTTGTATAACACGAGATTGACAATAGACGCCGCAACGGGTGGTGCTCTTATGAATAAATCCTATATCGCAGCTTATGCACTCATAGAGAGTATGGCTCTGAACCACTACCAGTGGGAAAACGAGAGAGGTCAAATAGAGAAGGCTTCTAGAGAGAAGGCACAAACAAAAGGAGGAATGCACGAGATTAGCAATCTCGATAGCGTCCATGCTCAAGAAAATAGATAGCTTAACCGCAATACCTCCAGCCACCGTGGCTGCCATAACTCCCAACTGCGAGATATGCGGAGTACTTGGACATGTTGCCGCCGAATGCCAAGTCTTAGCAGGAGCTCCCACCGATCATGTGCATTATGCTCAAGGAAATCCCTACTCAAACACATAAAACCCTGGATGGAAGAATCATCCAAATTTCTCGTATAAGAACCCAATGCATTGTATGCACCTGGACAAACACCAGCCATACCACCTGGATATCAAAAGGCACCTGCAGGTGCACCTAATGTGCCTAGGAAGTCCAATCTCGAGCTGATGGTGGAAAACTTTATAGCTACTCAAGATCAAACCAATAAGGAGTTCCTAAACCAAAATATTCACACCAACGAGCAAATCAAACAGCTTGTGAATAAGTTGGATGCTTTAGCCACACATAACAAGATGTTAGAAACTCATCTTTCACAAGTGGCCCAACAAAAAGCGCCCACAACTGCACCTGCTGATACATTTCCTGGTCAGCCTCAACCTAATCCGAAAGGACAGGTCCATGATGTTATATTGAGAAGAAGAACTGATTACGATGGACCAGAAGATCCTAGAGCTAGGAATCTAGCCATATCCCAAAGCTCTGGGAAAGAAAATGAGAAGGAAAGCGAGTCAAAAGAGAAAGAGAGAGTAGGTGATGGAGAACCAATGGAAAAGAAAAAACCTTATGTTCCTCTGCCACCTTACAAACCCCCTATCCCTTATCCTCAAAGACATACTCAATCTAAAAGTGCGGGGCAATTCAAGAAATTTGTGAAACTTTTGAAAAAATTAAATATCACCATACCTTTCACAGAAGCCATCACTCAGATGCCCTCGTATGCTAAATTCCTTAAAGAAATCTTATCTAACAAGAAAAAGATAGAGGATAACGAGACGGTTACACTCACCGTTGAGTGTAGCACCATTATTCAGAATAAAATGCCGCAGAAGCTGAAGGATCCCAGAAGCTTCTCTATTCCCTATAATATTGGTAAGTTTGTCATAGACAAGGCTCTATGCGACTTAGGTTCCAGTATTAGTGTAATGCCCCCGTCGATATCTAAGAAACTCGACATGGGAGAATTAAGACCAACCAAGATGTTAGTATAACTTGCAGATCGTTCGGTCAAATACCTCGTAGGAATCCTTGAAAACGTCCCAGTACGAATAGATCAATTCTACATTCCTACAGATTTAATCATTATGGACATTAGAGAAGATAGTGTCACCCCAATCATTTTGGGAAGACCATTTATAGCCACTGTCGGTGCCATAATAGATGTTAAGAAAGGAGAACTAACCTTCGAAATTGGAGAAGAAAAGGTCGAATTCATCTTGACATAATTCCTACAAGCTCCAGCTATCGATGATACCTGTTATCTTTTGGACGTAATAGACGAATGTGTCAAAGAGATGGAATCAGTAAAGGAACCTGATTCCGAAACTATGAATATTCCAATGCCCCTAATCTTTGAAGATGAAAATTGGTGTCCCGAATATCATGATGATAATTTAAGTGAATGTCTAGCACTGACACCAGATCATATGCCCTATACAAAGAAACCAGACTTAGAAACTTAAAGTATTATCCAAAACCTTGAGATACGAATTCCTAGACGCTGAATTCAAAAAACCAGTGATAATAAACGCAGACTTAGGACAACTCGAGACTAAGAAACTGTTACATGTTTTACGAAAATATCCGTCAGCCTATGGATATAACATTGCTGATCTTAAAGGGATAAGTCCTTCCATTGGTATGCATCGCATCATGCTGGAAGATGACTGTAAGACATCCAGGTAACATTAGAGAAGAATCAATCCGATCATGAGCACTATAGTATAGGACGAAGTAACCAAGATTCTGAATGCATGAATCATATACCCGATCTCTGATAATTAATGGGTGAGTCCAGTCCACTGCGTACCTAAAAAGGGGGGATCACAGTCACGACAAACAAGGCTGGAGAACATATAGCCGTGACAGTCGTGAGTGGAGCTAGAATGTGTATTGACTATAGGAAACTAAACAAAGCTACTCGTAAAGACCATTTCCCTTTACCATGCGTTGACCAAATGCTTGAGAGATTGGCTAAGCATTCCTACTATTGTTATTTGGATGGTTATTCAGGATTCTTCCAAATTCCTATTCATCCTGACGACCAAGAAAAGACAACATTCACATGCCATTATGGTACGTTCGCTTATAGACGAATGTCGTTTGGATTATGTAATGCGCCAGTAACGTTCCAAAGGTGTATGATGTCCTTCTTTGCCGATTTCATAGACGATATCATGGAATTCTTTATGGATGATTTCTCTGTGTGCGGGATAAGTTTTGAAGGATGTTTATCAAATCTAGAAAAAGTATTGGAGAGATGTGTGCAAGTAAACTTGGTTTTGAATTGGGAGAAATGTCATTTTATGGTTAAATAAGGAATTGTTCTTGGACACATAGTTTCTGAAAGAGGTATCAAATAAGACAGAGCCAAGATTGAAGTAATAGAAAACCTCCAAGCACCAAAAACCGTGCGAGAAATATGAAGTTTTTTAGGCCACGCCGGTTTCTACCGACGTTTCATAAAATATTTCTCAAAGATATCCAAACCACTCACCAACCTCCTGATGAAAGAATCTGAATTCATATTTGATGGTTGTTGAAAAGTATTTTTTTCGGCAAATATTTTTATATCGTATCCACAGATATTGAGTGATATTACTGCCGTTCTACATTTACTATTGCTTTAAGTTTACAAATTAAAATTTTTTGTTTGTGTTGGGAAAATTATCTTTCACTTTTGAAATAAGACTAAAACAATAAAAATGTGGTTTTTATCAATTAAAAATGTTTGTCAAGATTGGGGTTCACTATCCCAATTTCCTATGTCTCCTTAGAACAAATATATGAATTCAAGATTATTGAATATATTCTAGTATCCTCTCAATGACATTTATTTCTAAATGGAATTGTGATAATTATTATATTAATCCTTAGACGATTTCTCCATCTAATTATTAATCTAACAATCTTTAATGTTTGATACAAAAGAAAAGTAATGTATAAATCTATTTCTACAATTTATCCACTACTTGAGAGCATACTTTAGGTCAAGATTTGAATAATCTTTCTCAACAATAATCCAAATCTAAATATTCAAAATAGGACAAAAGAATCAATCTATTTTAATAATCAATTGTTCACATACAAGAGCTAAATGAAATACATAGTAAATTATGGATAGCTACTACCTCCAATCTTGCCAAAGTTGGAATTTTAGTTCTTCATCTCCATTGTTGACAACAAGAGATAGATAGAAAGTTCCTTTTTTCCAATGCTCACTTCTTCCTACAAAAAGTGAATGATATCTAATTCTCCTAAAAACTCTCTTATCTATAGATTTTCCAAGAAAAACTAATGATAACCACCAAAATCCTCTCTCTAACTTTTTCTAAGCAAACAAAAGTATAATGATTATATTGATGTGACATTTTTCATACAACCATATACTTCCAAAGACTTAAAAAGTATAATAATTATATTGATGTGACATTTTTCATGCAACCACACATTTTCCTTGACCCAAAAAGTGACTAGATTTATGCTCTTTTGTCTTTTGTTTGGCTTTCCTTACACTTGTCTTGATCTTGTCTTGACTTGTTGCTTCTTCCAATTGCACATGTATCCAAGTAACTCTTTTTCTTCAAATTTTCTACAAAACTAACAACTAAAGTGAAATATCTACTCTAATTAAAATACAAACAAGAATAATTGCATATTTATAAATTGTGTGAATAAAAGTGTGGAAATTCAACGAAATTTGGTTAAAGGGACCAATAAAAATATATGAAATTTAATACAATTTGGTCCCTAACAATGATGACTGCCTAAAGGCGTTTGAACAGTTGAAAAAAACTCTTATATCCGCACCCATTATACAACCACCTGATTGGAGTCTACCATTCGAGATAATGTGTGATGCGAGCGATTATGCAGTAGGTGCAGTCCTAGGACAGAGGAGAGACAAGAAACTCCATGCTATATATTACGGAAGTAGAACATTGGACTCTACATAAATAAATTACACCACTATTGAGAAGGAACTTTTAGCCGTAGTTTTTTCATTGGACAAATTTCATTCTTATCTAGTAGGCGCAAAGATTATTATCTATACTAATCACGCAGCTATCAGGTACCTACTAGCTAAATAAGACGCCAAACCAAGACTATTGAGGTGGATCTTGCTCTTGCAGGAGTTTGATTTAGAGATCAAAGATAAACCTGGCTCCGAGAATCTTGTGGCTGACCATCTATCTAGAATGGAGAACCTTAACCCAAACACCACACCTATTGATGATGGTTTTCCATACAAACACTTAGCAGCCCTGATGGAATCTGAAAGTGAAATTAAACTTCGCTCTGAACTTTGCAGTAACAACAAGACAAAGGAAGAAGAGGAAATAGTATCTGCTCATACCTCATTTCCCTGGTATGCTTACTATGTTAACTATTTGGCAGCGAAAGTCCTTCGACCCGATCTAACCTATCAGCAAAAGAAGAAATTCTTTCACGATCTCAAACACTATTATTGGGATGAGCCCTTACTATTTAAATGTGGTCCTGACGGTATCTTCCGTCGCTGCGTTCCAGAAAGTGAAATAGAAGATGTAATTGCTCACTGTCATGAAGCCCCTTATGGTGGACACTCTAGTACATCTAAGACCTGTGCGAAAATTCTACAAGCCGACCTTTATTGGCCCAGCCTATGGAAGGATGTTCATGCTGCCATCATGAAATGTGACCAGTGTCAATGCACTGGTAACATATCTAGGCGAGAAGAGATGCCTTAGAAGGGTATCCTAGAAGTAGAGGTCTTAGACGTGTGGGGAATTGATTTTATGGGACCTTTCCCATCTTCCTTTGGTAACAATTACATATTAGTTGCAGTAGACTACGTATCTAAATGGATAGAGGTTGTAGCCTCTCCAACCAATGATGCACAAGTTGTGATAAGACTGTTTAGGAACATAATTTTTCCAAGATTCGTTGTACCGAGACTAGTCATCAACGATGGAGAATCTCACTTCATTTCCAAAATCTTTGATAAACTCTTAGCTAAATATGGAGTTCGACATCGTGTAGCAACACCCTACCATCCACAAAGAAGTGGACAAGTAGAAATCTCTAACAGAGAGATCAAGAAAATATTGGAGAGAACTGTTGCCACATCTAGGAAAGAGTGGTCATCTAAACTACGTGAAGCATTATGGGCTTATAGGACGGCGTACAAGACACCCATAGAAACCACACCTTTTAAGTTAATTTATAGGAGGTCATGTCATTTACCTTTGGAACTAGAACATAAAGCCTATTGGGCTATTAAAACCCTAAATCTAAATTACAAAGTAGCTGGACAAAAGAGAATTCTAGACATTCATGAGATTGAATAGCTTAGACTAGATGCTTACGAAAGCGCCAATATTTATAAGGAAAGAACTAAGAAATGGCACGATCGGCGCATCTCCAGAAAAGAATTCAATGTGGGTGATGTAGTACTCCTATTTAACTCCAGACTTAAACTATTCACAGGAAAACTTCATTCTCAATGGTCAGGACCCTTCGAAGTTATAAAAGTACTCCCAAGTGGCGCTGTTAAAATCAAAGGAAAAGATAGTGACCTGTTTATTGTAAATGGGAAACATTTGAAGCTTTACCACTGTATCAAAAATAGAGATTTCTCAGCTAGTCTGAGACTTAAACAGCTACCAGCTAAAACACCTAACTAGTTTTCAGTTTTCAAAATTAGGTCGAGCTTCTGACGTTAAACAAAGCGCTTCGTGGGAGGCAACCCACCATTTTTTATGAAAACTTCGATTTATTAAAAAAAATTATTTATTTTTGTATTTCTTAAATTTCTACAAATATTTTCTGTTCTATTTTTGGCATTAGGCCGATGCTAATTTAAAAATACTTTTAATTACTTACAGGATTTTTATTTCTTCATTGACTTTTGTCATGGATCTTTCTGATACTATGCATGTCACCTTCTTGAATGAGGCGCATCGGAGACGCTACGAGACGCTTGCTCAGAGAGAGATGTGCCCCATTGTTTATGCACATGATCCCACATTGTTTGACTTAGGCATCATAGAGAGTGTCTGTTTCATGTTTAACCAGATTAGGCGGGATTATTTCACTCATAATCAGCATCCCACCTACCGCAACCTGACACTGTAGTTTCTCAGTTCTTTGCATTATAACCCTGATGTTGGTCTAGGGTTAGCTAGAGGAGTGGTTTCTTTCAGATTAGTTGATTTCACCCACAAATATACCACTCGTGAGCTTGCTGATCTACTTGATTTCCCAATTAGTGCTGATGTTGTCATTGAGATTCCAAATGATGAGTATTTGGACAACTAGCTTGACTACTTTTGGGGGATACTCTGAGGCACGACAGCTCTATCCCGAGACACTCGTCGGAGATTCATAACCCGACGATTAGGTATTTTCACATGATTCTGTCGTTTTCCTTATTTGGGAAACCTCAGAATGATACATTTGTGTCCAAGGAGGAGTTATTCATTATATTCTGTGTGATCAGATCTAGACCAGTGGTAGGTACCTCGTTTATGCTTGCTCGTCTTCTGAGTATTGCCCAGGCCCCTCCTGGACCGATATGTGTGGGAGGCTTGGTGACTATGATTGTTGCTTCTCTATTTCAGAGGGAGAGATTATCCCATCTGACCCCTGCTGTTGACCATATCCCATTGCATTTGTCTTTTTGTTTTAATGTTGGGATGATTAGATACATGGAGCCGAATCAGTACTAGTTGTTGATTCATGGCGAGCTAGTTTACCACTTTACGTTGCCCGACATTACACGATCCTCCAGTGTGCACGACAAGAAGAATTGGACTTCTGAGATGGAGGACGTAGCATAGAATGATATGGAGGAAGAAGAAGTGGATCCTGTGACACCGCCCCACTATTATGACCCTCCGACAGCTTTGGATGAAGAAGACCCAGAGATGGTGGAGTTGATTGACATGATTGAATTTAACCCTACTACTCCACCTCTACTTGACTGCATCCTAGCATGGGATCCACCTACATCCCTTGCTGCTGCTGACGCCCATATTCCACAACCTGATTATGTTGCAGCCATTAAGGCACTAACGAGGGAGCATGCTGCTATCTGCTCTGATCTTACATTTCTCCGCTCGAATTTTTATGGTTTCATGGATCTTGTCACAGCTAATCTAGATTACCTAAACCAGCAGTTGAATTCCAGGAGTGGCTGATTTTTGTTTCAAGAACATTGAGGGCACTGTTCGTTCCTAGTGTAGGGGAGGAGTGTCTAGATTTAGTTTTAATGGATTTCATTTCTTTTTTTAGTTTTTCATTAGCATCGCATTAGATTTATTTCAGTATTTCTGTTATTTATTTTTGGATTTAGTTATTAATTTATTTAACATTTCATCATTTATTTTTTATGTGTTATATTTCTCATTGTGTTCTATTATTATTATGCTATGATGCCATTGTGTTATGATTAAGTATCATCTATAAAAAATAAAATGCATGAATATTAACATACTAGTCCTAGTATGTATTTACCATTAAATAACGCACCTCAGTATGTCATTCATTGTCCTCCATGCTCAATTTATATTTAATCAATGGATACAATGAAGTGACACAACCTGCTATGCCACGGTCACTAAGATTCTCATGCATGCATATTGACTTTTCGCGTCCGTTGCAGGGCGTGAGATTCCCTTGTCTACACCTTGTAACGGTCGTTACAAGGGCAACATAATGGCTTGAAAAAATGAACCTTGTGTAACGACTGTTACACATCCCTTAGCTATGCATTTTAATAAAACGACCACACCATCATTCCCATTTATTCTCAATTTAAATCAATTCAAATACTCCCATCCGTTTCTTCTTCACCATAAACATCAACCTTAACTCCCATTCAATACCTCCATTCATCTTCTCCTCACCATCTTCCTATAAAAATCACTTAGAAAAACACCATTTTCACTTCCAATTTTCTTCAACAAACCCTTCTACCGTTTAATACAATCTCATTTCCAAAGCACTTCACAAATATGGCTAGAAGAGCTCAAGAAGATAGAGAGAAGCCAGACCTCACAAATATGGTATTCAGATATGGAGATGCCAGAGTCCGGCAAGAACAACTCTACCGGGGATTCCACCAGAGGAAGGTATTTTTCCCATGAAATACATTGATGAAGATTGTCTTTGTGATTTGGGTTTGCAAGATAGTGTGTAATTCATGCTTCATGAATCTGGTCTACACCACATTGCCACTATGAATCTATCGACTTATGAACCCCTCACGCTGGAGTTTTTAAGTTCCTTTGCATACCAAACGCCTCCTAATCCAGAAGCCGGTCAATATTTGATCGTTGCAGCAACCTTCAGATTATTCAACACGGAGTATACCATGAACCAGGAGACTCTGAGCCAAATACTTCATTTTCATCATGGAGAGGGTGTGGAATACCAAATTCTGCACAATGAAGATTGGACGGCAAGATCATTTGAAATATGGGAGCATTTAACCGGCACTTGAGTTGATAATTGGGAGGAACTTTTGTCTACCCACATCCATAACCCGTGTATCCGCTATTTCTACTGAGTCCTAGCAGATACAGTGTTCGGACGAGCAAACAATAACAAGGTAAACGTTGGGGAGATGTATTTTCTACACTGCACGTTTAATCCGAATCTGAGTATAAATGTTGCTCCATTCCTTCTTAGCCACATCTAGTCGCTGTTAGCAAGGAATGCAGCCACATCACCTTTCTGTATTGGAGGCATAGTCACAGCTATTGCCCAATATCTGGATTTGCAAGACAGGTTGGATGAGTTACCATTCTGGAAATCCGAATGCTTAGATATTGATTACTGCCAGTCTGGTCATATTGTAAAAGCAAGGAGGGATGGGAGATACAATCTGATGGTAAACAAGAAAGTTGTTATAGGTTTTGTTCTGCCAAATCCAACAGCCACTAGAATTGATATCGCTGCGAACTGGATTTACGATCTTCAAGCACAAGCCCCTGGAGCAAACATGCAGAACAATCAGCCAAAAGTGAATCAATAACCACCACAACTAGATGTCCCACCGCAGGCACAACCAGGAGATAACCCTCAGCCAGCCACACTCGATGCGATATATGCATCACTTTTACTTCAAGATCAACATCAACAGGAACTGATGCAAGAGATGCAGCGCGATCAACGCAATGCCGCTTATGGGAACCATCGCGACATTTCTGACTTGATTGATGAAATGTATCGCCTATCATTCTGGGTTGAAGGCTTGCATGCACATATTTATGGAATTGGTGAGGTGCCTCCTAGACCCAGAAGAAGTGGAGTGAGGACACGTGGTGGAAGAAGAGCACGAGGTGAAGCATTAACTAGCAGAAATAATGAAGACGACAATGAAGACTGATTTATTTTCTTATTTTCTTTTATTTTCCTTAGGTTCTTTGTTTGTTTTCTTTTTCCCACTATTAGTTGTCGCATTGAGGATAATGCTCAGTTTAAGTGTAGGGGAGGAAAACTTTATCTTCAAGATTTAGTAAGTCTTAAATTTCAGTTATTTCTCTTTCCATTAAATAAAAAGAGAGTTTCAGATCGATATTCATTTTTGTAAGTTATTCTTACTTCCACACGTTTCTTGAGCCATAACGAAACATTTTAAATTTTTATCTCAACGTATTAGCTCGGTACTTCCGAAAAGTATATAGGTTTCTCGTAAGGTTGCGTTAGATTTCTTGAACAAGACTCGACAAAGATAATACCGCCTTGACACCCATGTTTTCCAGATCGCACAAATTAGTTTGACTAACTATGATACTGAGACCTTAAATTTTAAGTTTTAGATCAACCCCAAGTAGTTTATACAAGCAGTCGGCACCGTCTTATCCACAAACTACATAGGGAGCTGATGAATATAAGTGACTGGTCATTATCAGAAAAGCATTGAAAATCAAGTTATAACAAGGAATGCCCTAATTAAGTTAGGTGATCCTCACCAGGTCATTTAATCCAACAGTTGCAGAACCTACACAAAAAAAGTGAAAACCATTTGTAAGCCTGTTCAGTGGTTCTGGTGCTGAACTCATTAGTGCGAACCATAGTTTGATCCCCCAAGACTTATAATTTGGAAGAGAAAAGGGTTGCCAACTTGCGTACCAGAACCCCGTAAAAAAATTGACCAGAATCACTAACTAGCTGCTCTACTATGTGCGTGCGAGAGATAATGGGCTTAATGTGATTGCTCGAGAATGAAAACGGTTGATTTCAAACAAGAAAAATTAGGTTGAGCTATGATAGCATGATTCGGACTGGTTTGCACAGGAAGGAAGATTTGGACCATGTTTATGGTTTGTGTCATTCCTGTATCATCAGTGTCGGAGCCCGGTTCCATCTTTCTAAACGTAACGCCTATCAACCACGTACAATTTGAGTTGCATCGTGCGATTGTGTCAAAGTCTTGCGCTGAATTATTTCAAAACATATCATTTTCTTGAGGACAAGCAAAGGTTCAAGTGTAGGGGAGTTTGATAACACGAAAATGTATCGATTATTTAAGCCAATTTATATGATTTTTATCCGCATTTTAATTAAATAAATTATTCTTTATTCATATTATGCCGGTATTTTCTATGTTTTCAGGTTTCTACCGATTATTAGGCATGTACGAAGAAATTCGAGAAAAGCCGGATAAATCACGCTCAAAAGCCACAAAAAGAGAGTATTTATTGAAGTGTGTATGTATAGCATGAAATGGATGTGTGAAGTAAGAAAAAATAAAAGAGATTCAACGAACAAGGCCCAACCCACTCAAAGGAGCAGACTGAAGCCTAACACGCTACAACGTGTAACGACCGTTACACGCAAGCCCTAAGCTTGTAGTGACCATCACGGGCCACGCAGCAAGACTTCCTCCTCACGCGAGCTTGTAGCGACCGTCATGGGTCTAAGCCAACTCCGTAGAGGCCGCTATGGAGGAGATTTAGGAGGCAAGATTTTCTCAACCTCTTTGTAACCCTAGCTCTCACACGCCTATATATATGTTACTTCAGTTCACTCTCAAGACACATTATTTTTCCTCATTCAATATCGTTACTCTGCCGGCTTCAATTTCCATTCCGCATTTAATTTCAGTTTTATTTTTCGCATTCAGTTTCTTTTCTCATAGTAATCTTCGCATCGGAGATTACTGCAAAGTTTTTTGCCAATTCTAACCTTACGTTTGAATTGTGCCCTTTTTACTTTTTTTTCCATTGCATTTGGATTATTGAGCAATTAAAGGCGATCTCACCGACCTGTGGGAGACACCTAGAATGTGCCTAATATTTTATTTTCAAGTTATTTAATTAATTTAATTTTAGGTTTATTTAATTAATTAATTTGCTTATTTATTTTATGCCCAATTTATTTGAAATGCATATTTTATCTAAATTGTATGTTTATTACTGTTGCGTTATATTATAATCATTAACCATTCTAGGCTAAATCTAATTATCGGTATGTAGGGTCACATAGCGAACGGGGTTTAGCAACTTCACTCGACTTATCCTATTTTTAAACGATTGATTTCCTGTTTTCAATTATTAGTAATTAATGAAACTGTTTTATTACGAGAGTAAAGCACAAATTAGAAGTTAGGATCAATAAAGTGAGAGTTTGAGATTTTAAGTGGACATTAATAATTGAGCATCAACTTAAAATATAGCGAGAGCGCTTTTAAGTTGATTAGGTTTTATTTATTTCCAAAAACTATCTTTCAACTCTAATTGAAACAGCGAGAACACTCACTTAGATTTGATTATAGGATCTGAATCAATAAACACGAGAGTGTGAGAAGAGGATTTTTAAACAAGTACTTCCTACTAAAATACATTCTGATAATGCAATTTAAGTCGATAAGTCGCTAAATCCCTAAGCCCGACCATTACATACCGATACTCCTATTCTGAATCGAAACTAGATATTAATCAGTTAGGTTCCCTAACCCAAACATCATTTATATTACTAGCCTTATATTTATGTACTAACCTAAGATAGCGGTAGGTCAACATTTAGTCCCTGTGGATTCGATAATCTTTAAAACTACAAGCGACAGGACTGCATACTTGCAGTCTAAATTCTATAAGACGATAAAGTCGCGATCACCAACATATCAGAATGGAAGTAAAAACAGAATTGCACAGGCCCAAACACAAAAATTCATCAAGGCCAATTATCTGAAAAACATCTAAGTCCATCAAACACAAAGAAACCCTAATTCTCAGCAGTATAAAGGCATTCAACACAGATATTAAAAGAGGGACTACTGTTCACGCAGATAGCATTGTTCAGAGAAACCTTAAAAAACAAAAATGGCCACAACAACATATAGATAGAAAACCCTAACACAATAACAAGCAAACTAAAGAACCACCATCATCTTCAAAAATCATAGACAACAAGAACAAGCAAGCAAGCTATAACAGAGCTATCATTCATAAACCCTAACCCTAAATCTAAACGATCATCATCATTTTCCTAAATAAAACCCTTCAGAGAGAAAGAAGAAGAGGATAAGAGGTTCAAAAAGAACAATCTCACCCGAAAGCAGTGAAGAGACCAAATCGGAGCCCTATGGTTTCGTTCACCCCCTTCAAGATTTGCATCAAACCAGACGTCGTCTGCAAAATCCAAAAACAAATCAAACATCAAAAGAAAGATACAAACAAGATAATGTAAACAAATCAAACATCAGAGCAAAATATTAGAGAACCGCCTCCACTGCCGTGAGGCGATTTCCGGTGCAGCGGCGCCATTATTTTTTTCGTCGTTGATTCCATCTGCATCATCATAGAAACAACGAAGGCAAGATATCGAGGGTTCCGATGAGAGAACCCATAGTTACAAAACTCTAGCGAGATCGCAAGGATGGAAGAAGACTAGAGAAACATAGATTACAATAAATAACATTAGCCAGGGATCAGAGGAAGACATGCAAGCGAGAGAGAGAGAGAGAGAGAGAGAGAGAGAGAGAGAGAGAGAGAGAGACCAAAGTTATCGGTGAGAGGATGAAAGGTTATAGAAAACGAGAGAGACCAAAGTTATCGTGAGAGAGAGGGTTTGGTTTGATACACTGATTTTTTTAATTATGATTATTATTATTATTATTGATAATCATTGAAATGATAAGGTTTGGATCCTTGGAGCACCGGTGGGTGACAAGTGTGCCTCCGGTGCCACTTGTCCCCATCGGAAGTGATAAGACCTATTTGTTCCAGCGCATGTCCTCCTTTGATCTTATGGTGCGCCCTCCTCAATTTCAACCAACAAATCTTTATCTGGATATCATCATCCAACGTCAATGCTTCAGATTGTACATCCATGGTACACCATCAAGCAAGTCATGTACTGGATTCCCTGACTTACATAATGGGCTTGGGTTATTTCTCCTTTCAGCACCTCCTCAAATTGCTGCATACAGGCCCAATATTTCTAACTCTCTCTTATTTATTTAACTTATATTTTTTCTCGTTTGTTTTTTTAGCATAAATATAAAATGCAAATAAATTATGTATTAAATAATTATTAGTCTAAGATAATTTTATTCGGCATTATTGATTAAATTATTAATTAATTTTATCGAAATAAAATTATTATTCAAATAATTATTTAAAGTATTTGGACGTGTATTGCGTGCTTAATTATTTTACTCGCTTCATGTATGCTTGTATGATTAATCCACAATTGTACACTCCACGCATTTGATACAATCGATTCCATTTTCCCATCTTGGCTCATACGTCAAATTCCTCAAGGGTCTCATAGTTGGCAATGGGCATGGCCTTTCTCACAAGATTGATTGAGGCCCTCGCATCGATTAATCTTAACCCGAATAAATATTGGTCAATATACCAATTTCCCATGCACAAGGGTTTCATAGTTGGGGATAAGAGCACTTATCCTCACGAGATTAATTAAGTCCATATACTTGGTTAATCATAACCCGATCCAATTTATCTTGGTCCTATACCAAACCTCTTAAAACACTTTCAAATTAAGTTAATTAATTGAATTTGTTTTTCGAAATTAATTTTATAACAAAAACTTGGATGAAGTTTGTTTAAATTGTTAGATGATAGCCTAATGGTTTAAACAAACTTGAAGTCTTTAGATTGTTGGATGATTGCCCAATAAGCTAGAAAATTTTATCCACGACAAAAAAATAATAGAGTGACATTCGTTCAAGTTGTTGGATGATAGCCCGACGATTTAATCAAATTTAGAATATTTAGGTTATTGGATGATAGCTCAATAGCTTAAATATTTTATTTCACTCGAAACACTTAATAACGTGAACCTCGTTTCACTTCACCTTTTTCATAATAAAGATTTTGGATGAGAGATGATTGGTTGAGCTCACTCGCTAATTTCTAGTATTCGAGTCGTTAGATGATAGCCTAACGTTTTGGTACTTGTCATCCACAACTTAAAATCAACTCAACCCACTCAATTCTTTTCCACTCATATGCAATCATCAAAAACATTCCTACTAAAATCAATTCAACAAACTTGAACATTTTCAAGAAGAACTATGGAGTTCTGACTTTCCCATTGCACAAGGGAATACGTAGGCACAAGGTTTTGAAACCGCGACGAACTTAAAATACTAAAAATAAAAACCCTTTCTTCCTTCTCCTTTCGCGATCATTAATTAGAAGATAGAATTTTTAATTTAAACACACAACACATGCACGAACTAAACGTGTCCCATCGAGTACGATGGATGTAAGGGGTGCTAATACCTTCCACTTGCATAACCGACTCCCGAATCCATCTTTTTGGTCTTGTAGACCGCCTTATCCGATCTTGTGGGTTTTATCTATATTTTCCCGTTCTTTTAGAAAAAATAAAATTAGGTTGCGACTTCATTGTTTTTAAAATAAATGATTTTTGAAAAACCAGTTGCTTCACATAGGCCATGGAAGAAAGGAGTAATAGTCAAGTTGTTGGGAAAAAGGATATGCTTTAAGGCTTTGGAGACAAGGCTAAAACAAATGTGGGTGGGGAAACGAGTTACCACTATCATCGACTTAAGCAATGAGTATTTTCTTGTAATGTTCACTAATGATGATGATTGTAATGCAGCCTTGGAAAATGGCCCTTTGTTTGTTTATGATCATTATCTTACAGTTAAGGAATGGAGTCCTGGTTTTCATCCAGGTAGTGATACCATAGAGAAGGTGGAAGTGTGGGTCAGAATTGCAGGTTTACCTATTAAATACTATGAACCTCGAGTGTTGAAATTTTTGGGTAATAGGATAAGCAAGACCATGAAAGTGGACAAAAACACTTTATTACAGGAAAGAGGGAAGTATGCCAGACTTTGTGTTTAGGTTGAACTCTCCAATCCACTGTTGGCTCAATTCGAATAAAAGATCGGAAGTACAAGATTGAATATGAAGGTCTGCATCTTTTGTGTGTTAACTGTGGTAGATTCAGACATTATAAAGAAGGATGTCCGGAGATAAGTATACAACGGGGTAGCATGGAGAATTAAGGAGTCAAGTGAATTCCCAATGGTGAGTCAAGCACGAGTGATGGCCCTTGAATGGTGGTTCAGAAAATTCGAAGGAGCAAGAAAAATGCGGGGGTTTAGGGTTCAGGAGAATGGAGAGGTAGCAGGAATCAGAATGGAAAAAAAAATTTCAAAGTTATTGTGGGAACAGTAGAATCGGGATCCAGATTTAATGCCTTAAATGCTTTATTGAATGAAAAAAACTCTACATTATTGGGAGCTCATGAAGATACTATCGGTCATAAAAGGGATATTCCGGGTGGGAACCACTACATACAAAATAAAGTATTTTCTTTGGCTAGCAAAATACCTGGCCAAGTGGAGGTAGGTAACAGGGGCACAAAAGGAAAAGAAGTAGAAAATAGTGTTCGTAATAGTAAAAACAAGAATAGTAAAAATACAAGTGATAACAAGATAGGTTTTATTACCTTGGGAGACGAAAGGAAAAAGAGAGCATGTAAATTATGTTAGAACATAGTTTACACCAATCTTAGATGTTTTGATGATAACAAGTACTGTTGTTGACTATCATATTCTAACAATTATAAACAAATATTTTGTATGAAACATTGTTGGCTTCTAAGGTTGTTTTAAAAGTATGTAGATAAAGTTCTAACCTTGAAAAGAAAAGAAGCATTTTTTATAGAACAGAAGCTCTGACGAAAAGAAATGGAATAGAAGTTCTGACGAAAAGAAATGGAACAGAAGTTCTGATGAAAAGTAGTAGAATAGAAGTTCTGACGAAAGTAGAAGAACAGAAGTTCTGATGTCCGTTAGAAGACTCTGAGCTAAGCGAAAGCGTTAGAAGACTCTGAGCTAAGCGAAAGCGTTAGAAGACTCCGAGCTAAGAGAAAGCGTTAGAAGACTCTGAGCTAAGCGAAAGCGTTAGAAGACTCTGAGCTAAGCAAAAGCGTTAGAAGACTTTGAGTTAAAGGAAAGCATTAGAAGATTCTGATTAAAGAGAAGTTCCAATGTCAGAAGAAGACTCTGAACTGAACATACAGAAGCACTGACATAATTAGATGTTAAAAGATTAATGCTCTAAACGAAGTTCTGATAGACTTCTAAATAGAACCATACCGCTCTAAAAACTTTGATATCCATGGTTTGGCTGAAAGACTCTGAAGTGTTGCCATTCATTAAATGATGATTTGAAGCAACGGTTATCTTCCAACAGGATCTCACTTTTATGGAAAGAAAAATCAACGCTAATTGTCATCATTCCATATACAACTAAAGATGTCTCCAACGGATACTTTCCATGAACAACTATATAAAGGATTTATCTATGACGTAAACAAACGACAATATACAAAGAACTACACACGCAAAAACAACAAAGAGAATTCAAATCATTCAGTAGTTCATAAGTGCTAAAGTATTTTTTGTGTAAAAATCACAACTGTGATATATGTAACACCTGGAAAATCATTTAATTATTTAAATGAATTATTAAGGAATTATTAGTTGGAATTTAGTTGAAGAAGAAATTAAATGAATAATCGATTTAATCGGAGAATTATTATTATGAGTAGAATCTAATTAATTTAAAGTATTTAGTGAGTTTTATTATAATGTGAGAAATAAAATGGGAAGTATTAGTTAATTGGAAAAATAGAATATATATATAAAATAGAATATATGATGAAATAAATATTGAATTATTAAAGGAGTAGAATAAATAATTAATTAATAATAGAGTATAATATTAAGGAGTATTTAAAGGAGTATATAAAGGAAGAAAATAATAGGAATAAGGTTTTTATGTGAGAAAAGAAACCAAATTGAAGAAGGAGGAGGCACAAGGGCAAGGAGAGGATACCAGAAGTGCACAATCGGAACCGGAAAGTAGAAATTCGATCGGAGTTATAACCACCGTCAAATTTAAGGTAAGGGGTGGGGTTCTAACTTTTTAAACGGATTTATGATAAATCGTATGTGGGAATGATTTTATATGAAATTACCTTCGTTTGTGTAGACCGTATGTGAATTAAATGGTTAAAACTTTGTATTAGTTGCTAGTATTAATAATGAATTATGAAAAAAGTCACGGCACGATTGAAGATAATGTCACAGGAAAAAGTGGAAAGAGCACATGATTCTTAGCTTTTCTATGACGTCACTTTACTATGCTGACCATTTATATAATTATTAGTACATATGATAGTAAAATTAACATTGAATATAATGATATATGCGTACAGTAGAAAGTATCATATGCAAAAAGCCTATATACATAAAAACTTTAATATAATAATAAGTATCATATGCAAAAAGCCTATATACATAAAAACTATATATAATAATAATAATTTGGCATATAGGCTGTCACGGCACAAGGTAGGGAAGTGATTTGAGAAACAAGTCTAAGATTTCTACTATAAAATATTCTACTATAATAATAATAATAATAATAATAATAATAATAATAATAATAATAATAATAATAATAATAATAATACAATAGTAATAATTTAGTTTATTTAATTACAGTAGTGATTCCTATATTCTATTTAAATAATTTAGTAATTCTTGACAATTTAGTTCATATTCAATTACAGTATAGTACACACAAATATATGGCAGAAGTATTTTTACTAGTTTAAGAATTAGTACATGTAGTTGCAGAGCTATCAGTAAAATACCAGAGTCCTATTGAATTAATTAGTACTCATGAAAAATAGTTTGATTAATTATTAAGCGTAGTATATATATATATATATATATATATATATATATATATATATATATATATATATATATATATATATATATATATATATATATATATATATATATGTGAGCTTGATTTATGACAATTGGTCCAAATAAATTATAGAGTATATATGTATATATTCAGTAGGATTTCCAATAGCAGTGTTAGTAATAATATAGTAGAGATATTCTAATGAAGTTACCAGTAGAGGTAATTTAGTAGAACAAAGATATACTGTCAAGTAGTAATATTTAAATAGGCGAATAACTGAAGTAGTGTGATTTAGCAGTAGTAGAAGTAGCAATGGAGTAGGAGAGACAATTTTAGTATCGGCCTAGTAAAATATTCAGGTTAATTCGGTAAGTTGTATATGATGTTGTGATTAGTGGAAATAAATTGTCTTGATGGAGGTCGACGGAACTAGTACTGATTAGTAAATTTAGTAGTCTTAACCGGTATAATTATGTAACCGAAATTAGTTGAAAATTTGTAGAAGTGATTCGTAAATGGTTGTAGTTATTTTTGGTTAGTTTATTTTGTTGAAACTATGTTGAATATGTTGATTTGCAGGTACAACTGGGTAAGTTGATTCGTCCGGTTTATGGACACTGTTGTTTGCGGGTCTTATGACCTATGTTTTGTGTTGATATTGATTTCGTTGTAGATGATTATGATTGTCTATCTTGTTGAATTTGTGTGAATGTATCTTGTTGTGAAATTGTTTGTGAGTTATTAGCGATGAATTGGTTGTTGTATATGGTTGTTTATGTGAAGTTGCAGGATATTTTAAGTGACGATGGTTACCTCTGATTATTGGTAATAAAAGTGATATAGGCGTATGCCTCGTGTAGTGATGAAACACCCGGCCGAAAATCAATGGATATAACTATATATCAATGAAGTCGCCATCGAACGTTTTTATCCCGCCAAGAGGGAAAGGTAAACATCGAGTAAACCTGAAACGAAGAAATCACGGTCTTGCGACCGAGAGATCGGGTAAGGAAGTCTGTTACGTGAGGGGAAGGGATTAGCACCCCACACGTCCGTAGTACTCTACGGTATCCGCTTTTACTTTCTATCTAATGGGTGTAAAGGTCTAACTATATCTGTACATGGTATAATGCATGCAAAAAGGATAAGAAAAAGAAATAAAGAAAAGAATAAAAGAAAGAAAACACGGGGAAAAGAAGGAAATATTTACAAAGGTTGCTCGATCTAGCCCCGCGACAGGATGCCTACGTATTCCCTCGTGCAATGGGAAAGTCAGAGCGCCGTAGTTCGGCTCACTTGTTTTGGTTGGTTTGTGTTTTTTAAGTTAGCAGACGAAACAACAAACAATGACGAAACACCTCCATGATTACGAAACATCAGCTACAAACGAGATGACGAAACATCGGGAAACGGGATGACGAGACATCAGCAAACGGGATGACGAAACATCAAAGGATGAGATGGCGAAGCATCAGAGGATGAGATGGCGAAGCATCAAAGGATGAGATGGCGAAACATCAGCAACAGGACGACGAAGCATCAACAGCAAACAGGACGACGAAACATCCTAGACTAATTGGTTTGTATCTTTTACTTTGGAAAAAGTTTCAGATTATTAGAATGTTTTAATGCACTTGATAAAAACAAGATTTTAGTTTTAAGGATGCAAAAGGATAAAGGTGAAATGGCTAAGGGAAACTAACCTACTTCTAAATCTTAATGTTATCATGCAAAGTTGATCCTAAGTTATGGATATAAACAAAGGGGGGGAATCTACCTAAAGTTATCATACATGGATGCCTAACTTAATGTCTAAACTCGAAAACTAACTTAATCGAGCAAAACCTAAGGGGAATCTAAAAAAAATCAATCATCTTGGTTGGGAAACCAAGTGAGAAGAGGGGTAGAATCAAGTAAAGTACTTTGGCAAAAGCACACAAACCAAGCACTAACAAGTGCTAAAAAAAGAAAGAAGAAGATGAAAGAAGAAAATGCAATGAAATTCAAATGAATTATGCTCATGCAAAGTGTCATATGAGGTGAGGTCAGTAGACACAACATTCATTTACAAAGCTATACAAAACTTTATCAAACATCAATCATCATTACAAACACCTACAAACAAGTTAATGCACAAACTAGGTCGAAACTAATCCTAAAAGCATGCAAGGAGCTAATTGTGCGAAGCGATGGACTTAGATGAAGTTGATATACAATTAAAGAATAAAAAAGACATAAAAGTCAGTAGCTAATCATGTTAATGCTCGTTTACATCATGCAAAATAACCCATAAAGATTTAAGAACCAAAATCTATCAAAAGCGTGCAAACGTGCAACAAACGCGTGTGGTGAGATGCATCTAGGTGTGTGAAGTTTATGGCATGAAAAGAAGGTGACAAGATGAAGAAGTTACAGTACCAATATCATGAAAATGAATTAATAATCAAACCATAAAAGAAATTCCATGAATATGTAATTACAACATGAATGCAAAAACTAGTTGGGATGCTTAACCTAGAATGCAACTAAAGATGAAATGATGCATGGTTGATGCATGAATGCATGAAGTGGAAACTAATGGCATACAAACATGGTAATGGCAGTAGATATCATGGCAAGAATGCATGATTATCATATACATATTCATTATTTACAATGCACAAACAAAACAACTAGAAAAAAGCTTAAACATGCATCTAATGGTGTGTGGTGGAGGTGCTTAGATGAATGTGTCCTAACATATTTGTGTTAAGTATTGTAGACAAATGAGATGAATGATGAGGATATAAACATGATACTCATATGAACACAAATCAATTATCAAATGTCATGCCCTATCATTATTCATAATGCAAAAATTAGTAGTGGAAAGGAGTGGTTCTAAACCCTAAAATCAAATGTTAGATGAACAAGCGAATGAATGAGCCAATCATGATGAAGATATGAGGAAAGAATGCAATGCTACATAATAGGTCAGTAGCTAAAGACCTATATGAACCAAAAACAATATCAATTCAGACCAAGTGGAAGACACACACATACAAGTTAGAAACTTCTAAACTAGTTAAGCAAAAACACTTAAGAAAGATTTAAACAAGGTAGTCTTAATTGGGAAAATAAAACCATGTGTGACTTGTGTCATAAGTTTAACTCAAGATATGATTCATGAGCAACCAAATGTAGAAGATAAAGCTTCCATACACAAACAAATCACCTATTTAATGAACAAAATCATCTAAAACAAAATACCACCTATCTTAGATCAAATACCATTGATCAAGATTTGTAGGAAGGGAAAAATGTCTTGTATGTCATGGGGTGATGATAGAACCCTCACAAGATGTTTGTCATGATCTTGAGATAATGTCCATTGGGAAGATATGCCTCAAAGATCAAGAACCTATAATCCCTCAAGGTATGTTCCAATCAACAATAGAAAAAGAAGAAGAAAGAAAATCTAGCTCTTTTAGGTCATCATGATGACATTACAAGTGAGTGCAAGCCAATGAATCAAAGAGCATGGGGTTATTAGTTAAGTAATGTACAAGGTCAGAATTAAAACTCAAAGATCCAATTGGAATTGGATGGCTAGAACCGTGCATGATGCATATAATACAAGATGAGTAGTAAAACTACAAATAAAAGTTGACAACATTCTAACTAGCAAGAGTTGCATGTGCTTGAGCACATTAGGGGCTTAAATGAATCAATCATACTGGAATCAAGGCCCTAAATATGCTATGAGAATGTAGCAAGGGAGTGAGAGGTAAGTCCTTAAAGAATTGCATGAATGCATTCCTCACTTTACAATCTATGCACGAGGAAACAATCAATGATATGAAAATCAAACTTCTAAATGAAGATCAAGGTGATCCTTTGTGGTCAAGTGTCTCTCAAGTCTTAAAAGACTATCCTTAAGATTATCATTCCCCCTAAACATCAATTAGAAACACAAACTATGCAAGGGAGGGGTCTAAGAATCAAAACATTAGCTAAAGAAAGTCTCAAGAACCAAAGAAGAATTTGAGCTCAAGGTATACACTTAATGACCCACATAGGATATTCAATGAATGAAAACATGTCACATATTACTTAGAGCACTCAAATGATCATCACACACCCAAAGGTTAGCCTTAAATTATGTCCACAAGCTTCATAATTGAAGTTGGATCCCAATTACACTAGGCAAATGTATGTTCACTTTTAAAATTCCATAAAAATAGGAAAATGAAAGATAAAATTCAAATAAAAATGAAATAAGGGGCTCAAATCCCTTACAAGTCAGGGACGTATCCTTGCCCAAGTTGAAAAATCATGGAAAGGTCAAAACAAAATTCAAATAGTCAATGCTATGGATATTCATGCTCATATGACCAAATAATAAGAAAAAAATGATATAAAATTCAAAAGTCAGAAATAAAACCTATAAAAATTGGAAATAGCGACTCAACACCCTAAACATGATAAAAAATATTTTTTTGGCATTTTTTATTTTAAGGGAAATGATAAAACAAATAAAAATGCAAAAATGAATGATGCAAACTATGTATTTAATGCAAAATTTGATTTAATCATGTAAGAATGACAAAATAGTAAAAAAATGAAAAATGCATGAAGTATGATTTAATTGAGCTGGAATATTTTTTGTTCATTTTTAAAATGCATGGAAGTATTTAAAAATGATTTAAATATGCATGAAATGCATTATAATGCATGAAATGGTCAAAAATAGGAAAAATGCATGAATTCTGAAATAAAATTCAAAAATGCATGATATATGATTTAAATGGACTATGATATTTTTTGTTCATTTTTAAAATGCATGGAAGTATTTAAAAATGATTTAAATATGCATGAAATGTATTAAAATGCATAAAATGATTAAAAAATAGAAAAAATGCAAAAATTCTGAAATAAAATTCATAAATGCATTAGATATGATCTAAATGGACCATGATATTTTTTTTTCATTTTTAAAATGCATGGAAGTATTTAAAAATGATTTAAATATGCATGAAATGCATTAAAATGCATAAAATGATTAAAAAATAGGAAAAATGCAAATATTCTGAGATAAAATTCATAAATGCATGAGATATGATCTAAATGGACCATGATATTTTTCGTTCATTTTTAAAATGCATGGAAGTATTTAAAAATGATTTAAATATGCATGAAATGCATTAAAATGCATAAAATGTATGAATTTATTTAATTATGAAAAAATTAAAAAAAATAATCAAATAAAAGCCATGGTCCTATCATAAACCAATCAAAGATCTCATAAAAAATTTTGTGGAATTTTTTATCATGGAAAAGTATTTTTTCAAGAATTTACAAGAAAATTAGACAAAAGTTAATTAAATCAAAATTAATTAATCTCCGAATTTATTTGACCAATCAAAACATTTTTAAAAATTCCAGAAAAATTCCACAAAATATTATATACTTAAAAGGACCTATGATATTTTTTTCATAATTTTTGAAAATAGTTTGGACCTAAAATAAAATCAGATGAAAGAAATAAATAAAAATGCATGAAAATTCAAATGGACAAATGAGGAAGTGACACCTCACTTCATCCCTAACCTCTAGCAACCCCCCAAAACAGAAAATTCGAACAGCCCAGCCCCCCCAACTTCCAGACCTCATATCTCTCTCAATTCTCAACCAAAATTCGTGGTTCAAAGCTCATTTTAAAGATCTCATGGCAAGGAACATCATGCAAGTCGTAAAACACCAAATGATTCATCACACAGTGAGAAATCTGAGCACGAAAATCACAAAAATCATCCTAAATACGGATTTTCAGAACTTTATGCTATGCATTGTACTTCAAAAACAGTTGAAATTATACATCAAACCTAATGTTTGGCCAGCTAACCACGCATACAAATCATCCATTTCATTAAACACAAGCTAGATTTTCAGATTTGAGATTGAAAACATACCTCTTGATTTGGAAAATAAATCCAAATATGCCTCTGGATTTGAAGAGGAAACACTTGAATCTTGCTCTCAGATCTTCAATGGAGTGATAATGATCAAGAAAATCAACTTCAAATGCAGTTTGTAGCAACTTCAAATTTGTGAAATTTGGAAAATGGGAGTTTTTTAGATCTGGAAACGAGAGAGAGAGAGTCTGAATGCACTTGGGGATGCTTCCTATTTATATTTGTGTCAAAATCATGAGGGTAGCTTGGTCTTTGCTTCCAAAAATCCGTTATGGCAAAAAATCCATAAAAATGGCATCTTTCATGTAGCTTGCGTTTTGCTCTTGTTTATGCTTGCTTTCTTGCGTTTTGATGAGCTGGAAAATGAGTGGAAGCTTGGCTCACGTGATAGAATCCTCAAGCTTGCTACAAAGATACAAAAATCCAAAATGTGCATGAAAGGAATGTGAGCAAAAAATGCTCAAAATGCTTGGCTTTTAAGGCAAAAAACGTGTTGGCAATGCTTGCTTCGAATCTTGGCATTGTGTATTGAACAAACTTGCACAAACAACTCATAAAAAACACAAAATCAAACTACCCAAAAAATCAGTTTTATACCATCTTTTCTCCATCGAATTTCTCACAAATGGCTTGGGCATTCTTTGGCCTCTTGATACATATCAAAAGTTCATAGCATGAGGATCAAAACAAGCTTTGGTTCACTCAAAATGGATTAAAAATGAGTGAGATATGACCAAAACAAGTTTGGAAAAAACAAGCCATGTACTGAAAATTCTGGGCATGCATGGGCCTGCATGGTGTGCATGGAAAACAGTTTCATGACCTCAACTTGTGAGCCTTGTAACTTGCTCAATTCTCAACCAAAATTTGTGGTTAAAAGTTCCATTTAAAGCTCTCATGGCATACTTCAAAATGCACGAAGTGGTTTTCAAAAATTCCATCTAAATCAAAAGATATAAGCCTCAACATTATGCCCACCACCTGTTTGTGAAAATGACTCAATGAAAATGCCCAGAAAATGCCCAGAAAATTGCTTGCCCAGCCTTGGTCAAGTCTTGTGCACAAATCTCCTAACTCGAATATCTCTCAAATGGTGCATTTTTGAGAAATTTTACACATTGGCAATCTTGTAGGATTTTTTCCAAGCTTTCCAGAAATATATGGTATGCAACAATTGGATAAAAATTGAGAAAGTTATGATGTGTCAAAGTTCCATAGGGTGGACACTTAGAAAAAATTTCAAAATTCCAATTTCTTCAAAAACAAGTTAATTCCAATTTCTTCAATTTCTTTGATTCAATGGTGAATTTGGTCATGAAAAATGAAAAATATGATTTTTGAATTGATGGTTGACCAAAAGTCCACTTGGTCAACTCCCGACTTTGACTGATTTTGACCAAAATGACCATTTTGCCCTTTGTGATCAATTGACTTGCTTCCACTCCAAATCGAGCCTCAATATTTCAACCATAGATATCCATCAACATATAGAAACAAGTGAAATCAATTTTGAATGAAGAACTTGAAGAAATCCTGATTTTACTCAAAACCCTAATTTTGCTCCATGTGTTAGGAGGTGACCAATCAAGCTTCAAAACCTCAAATCTTGTGAATGTAATGGGCAATTCTCTGAACCAAGATAACTTCAATGATAATAAGAAGATAATAATCCAAGAAAATGACTCATCCAAGCTTCAAAATCCACAAAGGACCAAAACCCTAATTTCATTAGATGAGTGCCACAGATGAATTTCCCACCAATCCTCTTCAAAACTCCAATCTGGGGATCAATGAGACAAATGGAATGTCTTGAGGCATAATACACCATTATGACTTGAAAGATCCATGATGTGGCAACTTGAGATTCCTTCGTAAAGGCATGCTAACACAATCAACCTCCTCAACTTGTGAAGGTCTTGAGAACTCAAAGAGCTTGGATCCTATCATGAGATATGAATGCAATGCAATATGATGTTTTATGATGAAACATAAGCCTAAATCAAGAGGGTAAATTTTGGGGTGCAACAGCTGCCCCTATTCAATCTTCTTAAACTTGATAAGCGAACTGTGGAAACCTTCGAGCGCTCAAAGTGGAAGAGGATTGAATACAAAAGAACCCGAAAATTTACACTCTTGAGAAGAAGAGTGAAACTTTCCAAAAAGAGCCAGAGAATGCTGGACTTAGAGAATACCAAATGAAATTGGTTTCATGTAAGAGCCCCAAATAACATTATGCCTTAACAAGCGGGAAAGTCTAATGAACATTAGCCTTCCTCAAAATATGCGCCAAGACGAAGTTGTAACGTGGACCATAAAGATGAGATAAAACTCAAACCAGAAGACCAGACAAAACTAGACTCCGAAAACGTACGCAATAGGACAGCTATGAAAAGGATCCTATTAGCAAGGTGACTAGAGCGCGTGATTCTAGGAGCACCTGCTGGTCTCAACCGAGGGTGAACAGTGGAAACTGTGACAAACCGAAGGTATGAAAGAGACAGGTCAACCAAGGATAGACAGTAGACGAAGCTGATTGAATCCAAGGAGTGACATCAAACGAGACAAAACTCAACTCGATAGAACTAAAAGAGCGACACTTTCTAGAAACGAGTACCAGGACAAAAACTGGATTTCACGCACGGGAAACGAGACAAAACTCGACCCATAGCAAAGTGATGAGAGTGCATGTTTCTCAGAGCACTTGCGTTCTCAAACTAAAGGATAGATGAGACGGTCGATTGAATCCAATAGTTATAATAGAGCCATCCCAACCAAGATAGACAAGACTAACCCGATTGAATCTACGAGTAACGGGAAAGGTTTCAACCTGAGATAGACAGTATGATGGAACCGAAAGAATCACAGGAGTAAGAAACAAAACGAGATAAGACTCGACTCATGGAGGCTAGTTAGATGAAACAAACTAGATGAGTACCAGGACAACAACTGGATTTCATGCACAGGCGAAGAGACAAAACTCGACCCAAAGCAAAGTGATGAGAGCGTACTTCCAAAACACTTGCTGAAATGTTTATCAGGACAAAACTGACGTTCAAAAGGTATATTGATGGTCATCGAAATGAACCAACAGAGGTAGTAGAGACTAAACCAAAGCAATTGCGCCAGAGGGGAACTGGGCTACAACCAAAACATTGAGTAAATACTCGACCAAATTGAATGATCAACAGAATATTGGTATGGAGATACCGAGGATAGAGGCCTCACCGGGGAAATAATCTGAAATTAGCGGATTCACTGGGGAACATAGTAGCAATAAAGGCTTATGTTTCAATGTATGTTTGAAATTTTTCTATGGAGTAAAGTTCCAAAAGATTATGGAAAGTTACACTTTGAGGATGCAATGCGACAATGCATGATTAAATGTTTCACCGGGGAATGGCTAATCGAAAAGCCAATCAAACACCAAGCCAACACTTGACAAAACTCGCAAAAATAAATTGCAAAACCCACTGGGGAGAAAACCTTCAAAGATGAAACTCTGCAGGGAGCACCAATTGGTGTAACCGGTAGAAAGCAGCTACAATCACTGAGGAGGAGGTGCAAAAATAAATTGCAGACCTCGCTGGAGAAGTAATTTTGGGCGAAACCGTTGATTCTGATAGGGGATGCCAAATGAAATTGGGCAAAGACAGAGAAGATCCAGGCGAAACAGCGACTTCTGAAGAGGAAATATCCAAATGGAGATTAGACTTCAATGCGGAATATACCAAACGATACAGGAATAAGGATTCCTCTGACTTCATGGGGAGCAACCAATCCTTGGTCAATGATGAGAGAAAATCCGCACGCGACTCTTGTGACATTCACTTAGGGAAATCTACTGGGGATGCACACCCACAAAAGCAGACGTCTTGGACGATACTCACCGGGGATACCTGTTGGGGAGATGGGCGAGCTCTTGGAATAAATATTCAAGTCAAACAGTTCATCCGGTCATGAAGAAACAAGACACCTCATATATGACAGCTCCACTGGGGAAATGAGGGGGACAACTCCACTGGGGAAATGAGAGGGACAACTCCACTGGGGAAATGAGAGGGACAAATCCACTGGGGAACAAGGAGTATTGTGTCGCAACCTTGAAAGAAAATTTCCTCGTTCGTTGGGGAGAGGAGAAATCTTGAAGGAGAAGAGATCAGATGAATAACTGATACACTGGGGAAAAGGGGAAATTCTTGAATACGAACTTCCAAGTGCAACAACCTAACTGGGGAATTAAAGGGGTCATCAATAAACCTTCCGCCTCGCACGAGCAATCCTTCTTCAGGTAAAAACCGGGGAATCATCCAGATACAATCTCTTCACTTTGGGGGACTTGCTGGGGAGAAGTAAAGACTTCGGTGTCACCGGGGATGCCCCATGTTGGATATATTTCATATGATCAAACCTGTCCACTCAATAAAACCAAATCTGCCCCAAGTCTAAAATGAAATGAAACTCGCCGGGGAAAATCTCTGTAGAAATTCAAATAGAACTGATTCAAGATAAGGTGCCCCAGATTATCATCAATTCTTCGAAAAGATTATATTTCTATTCCATAGGGTCGAGGCCCTCTACTTTGGCAAGGTCAAATCCTTCTTTTGGTATTCACTGCAAACTCACTTGATGTCAAACAACTGTTTCGCATGCAGAGAAATGTTTATTATGAAAATGAAAATGAAAATGCAACACTTATGTAAGTCTTGAAGTTTTTTATAAAAAAGTACCATGACTCTTTGTGAACAAAACGCTCTTAAAATGCAATACATTTTTCTTTTTTTTTCAAAATGACAAGACAAACATAAGATGCCAACACAAAAATCAGCACAATTTAGGAGTCAGGAAAATGCTATCTCGTCGTAGTATGCTTTCGAATTAACCCATGTTTCAGTTAGGACTTTTGAGGGTTGTAACGTGGCCTGGTTCACGGTTTTCAAAAGAAAGATTTTTAGGCTCAAAATATATGGTGCCCACCCCCTTCGTGATGTTCTCCAATCCTAGATTCAGTCAACTTGATACGAGCATTCTACTCTCAAGGAGTATGGTATGGCAACTTCTGCTGAGGATTTCTTGGACATGCCCGAGGAACCCACAAGCTTTACAGACATGATAGTCACTCACCTTTAATTTTGGTGTCAGATCACACGACTTTGTTCTCTTATTGAGGATCTTTTTTTTTTCAAAGCTTTGCCCTCCTTTTTGCCTAAGCGACTTATTACCAAGTTCGACTTAGCGGGCTTTTTATTCATCATTTTTTCATTTCTTTCTCTCTTTTTTTTAAACAAATCGTGTGATCCCTACACCATCTTTAATTTGTTGGAAGTAATTGTGACTGTCTGAGTCTTTGAGGGATTCCACGTTGATAGACGAAGGTTTGCAGTTCGGACTTTCCTCAGCCCTTTGGAGGATAACCATTGTTGTATCCTTTGATTACGCTCTTTTGAACGCTCGATCAAATTAACTGAACTCTACCCTGCCCCAGGTTAGAAAAATGAGGGTTTTTTCTTGTTTTTTTGTTTTTTTTAATAGAAAAGAAACTCCTACTTCAAGGCTCAAAGGGGTTAACGAGGGTCTATCTCCCTTATATCTTCGGTGTTTGGGATTTGAAACAAGGCTCGATCATCAATGTGGTTATACTCAAAAGCATACAAACCAAAGATTATCATTTTAGTATCGCATCCTCCCCAATCTTCGCCTAAGCAAAGACTTGGTGAAGTTGGCATCAATATGCAAGCAAGTCATTTTATGAGCGATAGCGAATGGATGAGTGATAAGAAATATTTCTTCAAGATGTATACGTAATGCATTAAGATTTTCATTCAAAAATAAACAAATTTTTACATGATAGCAATGTTTAAACAAACAAACAAGGGTGCAAATGAAAATGCAATAAAGAAACTCGGGATCGCCATTGTTGAGGAGACTCAACCCCGTATGGACTTCTTGATTCGATGACTTCTACTCTTGATGCTCTTGGACAAGAGATTCTTCCGATCCGCATTGACACAACATCTCGAATTAATCCAAACTCAAACCCTATCTCTGGACGATAAAACATCTTCAGTCAAGTGGTCGAGTGCCCCAAGGCAACATTCACGGGGATTTTCTTCATAAGAAAAGATGAAAATTATGCAAAGCGAGAACCTTTAACCTCCTTTCTCTGTCACACAAGAGTGAAACTTCTAAAGATAACGATCATGCAAAGGCTTTCCAAACAGAACTGGCTCTTGAAATACACTGCTTATGAACGATCTCCAGGAGGTGGTACAAACATCGCGACAACAGGGCACCATCAGATCTAACAGAATTATCCACTTTTCAATTATCATTATTGTGCAGGAACCATCAAAGTTTTTTCAAATGCAAGTAATCATCATGAAAATATTGGACGTTTTATTAAACAATTGAAAAACTGCAAGAAATAAAGACAAAGAAGTTTTTTTTTTTCATTTATCGAAGATTGGCCATCAAAAGGCATTTACAATAAGACGCAACCCCTACAAAGGTAATTAACCTAAAACTTAAAAATGAAATGACGTTACAAAAGTGGCAATGCAGTAACAGATGACCAACGATCTATGATTCTGCTACTACTCATGCAACCAACAAGCTAGGCGAAGAACTTCTTCAACACATCAGCATTCACCGGGAGCGGGAAATATTCACCATCCATAGTCGTGAGCATCATCGCCCCACCAGAGAAAACCTTCTTGACCACAAAAGGTCCTTCATAAGTCGGAGTCCACTTGCCCCTGGGATCTCCTTGGGGAAGGATTATCCTTTTAAGGACCAGATCACCTGCTTGATAGAATTGAGGACGCACCCTCTTGTCGTAAGCTTTTCTCATCCTCTTCTGATACACTTGGCCATGACACACAGCCGCCAGACGCTTCTCGTCAATGAGGTTCAACTGATCTAGCCGATTCTGCACCCACTCAGTTTCGTCGAGCCCGGCCTCTTTCATAATTCTCAAAGAAGGAATTTCAACTTCCACCGGTAAAACCGCTTCCATTCCATACACAAGGGAGAACGGGGTTGCCCCGGTCGACGTACGTGCTGAGGTACGATATCCATGCAAAGCGAAAGGCAACATCTCATGCCAATCCTTGTAGGTTACCACCATCTTCTGCACAATCTTCTTAATGTTCTTGTTTGCAGCCTCGACGGCACCGTTCATCTTCGGGCGATATGGAGAGGAATTATGGTGTTTGATCTTGAAAGCCTCACAAAGCTCCTTCATTGTCTTGTTATTGAGATTGGATCCATTATCAGTGATGATTTTCTCGGGGATCCCATAACGGCAAATGATGTTGTGCTTGATGAAACGAGCCACAACCTGCTTGGTGACATTAGCAAAAGACGCAGCTTCAACCCATTTGGTGAAATAATCTATAGCGACCAGGATGAAACGATGACCGTTAGAAGCGGTTGGCTCAATCTTTCCAATCATATCAATGCCCCACATTGCAAAGGGCCACGGAGATGTCAAAACATTCAAGGGAGCAGGGGGAACATGCACTTTATCAGCATACACCTGACACTTGTAGCAAACCCTGGCGTGATTATAACAGTCTGTTTCCATAGTAGACCAATAGTAGCCAGCCCTCAATATCTTCTTGGCCATGGTGTGACCACTAGAATGGGTTCCAAAAGCACCTTCATGCATCTCTTCGATGATCTTCGACGCTTCATTCTTATCTACGCATCTGAGCAACATGCCATCATGATTTCTCCTGTATAAAATACCATTGCTGAGGAAGAACTTTGCAGCGAACCTCCTTAGAAACTTCTTATCTGTGATGGACGCTTCTTCTGGGTACTCTTGAGTCTCTAAATACCTCTTAACATCATAAAACCAAGGGTTACCATCCAATTCCACTTCCGCTTCAAAACAAAAAGCTGGCTCATCTAGCCTTCTAATAGTGATTGAAGGTGCCTCATTAGCCCACTTCACCTTGAACATGGATGACAAAGTGGCCAATGCATCTGCAAGATGATTCTCCTCTCTGGAGATATGCTCAAACGTGATCTCTTCAAAATAAGGAATCAACTTCATCACATGCTCGCGATAAGGAATCAAGTTTTGATGACGAGTTTCCCAATCACCGTTAATTTGGCTAATAACAAGATTAGAGTCCCCAAAAACCTTCAAGAACTTGATACGCAAGTCAATTGCCGCTTCAATCCCATAACATGAACCCTCACCATTACCCATTGATTGACACGTCCACCATTGTCCATTCTTCGGAATATACCCTTCACCACACATTGGTGAGAAGATACATACAAATCATATCAAAAAATCTTAAATCCATCTTAGAAATCGATAAGTGGTATGCATTAACATGTCCGCTCAAGCGCTTAGCACCCATGTTAGTGCACAACACGTCTTCTCGAGCAAAGAATACCTTGACTCACACTCAGTGAACTTCTTACTCAGATAATAGATGGCTTGTTCTTTCTTTCCGGTTTCATCATGTTGGCCAAGCACACAACCCATGGAATTTTCTAGAACTGTTAGATACATGATCAATGGCTTTCCCTCAACTGGTGGCACAAGTATCGGAGGCTCTTGCAAATATCCCTTGATTCTATCAAATGCCATCTGACAATCATCATTCCAAACAACTGCTTGATTCTTCTTTAACAACTTGAATAAGGGCTCACAAGTGGCAGTAAGATGAGATATGAACCTGGAGATATAATTCAATCTCCCCAAGAAACCACGAACTTCCTTTTCTGTCCTTGGCTCAGGCATCTCTTGTATCGCCTTCACTTTGGCAGGATCAACTTCGATACCTTTCTCACTCACAATAAAGCCCAACAACTTCCCTGACCTCACCCCAAAGGTGCACTTGTTCGGATTCAACCTTAGCCTGAACTTCCTTAATCTTTCAAACAATTTCTGCAAATCAGCCAGATGCTCTTCCTCTGTTTGAGACTTAGCAATCATATCATCAACATAAACTTCAACCTCTCTATGCATCATGTCATGAAAGAGAGTGACCATTGCACGTTGATACGTTGCCCCTGCATTCTTTAGACCGAAGGGCATAACCTTATAACAAAAGGTTCCCCAAGGTGTGATGAAAGTAGTTTTTTCCATATCATCAGGTGCCATCTTGATCTGATTATAGCCAGAAAACCCATCCATGAAAGAGAAAACTTTGGCTTGAGCAGTATTATCAACCAGAATATCAATATGAGGGAGTGGAAAATCATCTTTAGGGCTCGCTCTGTTCAAATCTCTGTAGTCAACACACATCCGACCTTACCATCCTTCTTGGTACCGCACAATATTTGCAACCCACAACGGATACGAGACAACCTTCGAAACCGCATCCAACTGCTTTTGTACCTCCTCTTTGATCTTCTTAGACATCTCTGGATGAGTCCTTCGAAGTTTCTGCTTAACTGGAGGACAATCTTCCCGGAGAGGCAGCTGGTGTACCACAATATCCGTGTCCAAACCCGGCATATCCTCATAAGACCATGCGAACACATCTACATACTCTCGGAGCATATCTATCAGCCTTGCCTTCACACTTTCTTCCAGGTCGGCCCCTATTCTAATTTCTTTCTTCGCTTCATCTGTGCCCAAATTAACCAACTCCAGAGGCTCTTCATGCGGCTGAATAACCTTCTTCTCTTCTCGTTCTAGCAGTCTGGCTAACTCCGCAGGGAGTTCACAATCTTCATTACTTCCTTCCTCCGCTTGGTGAATCGGGTTGTCGAAGTCATAATGAGCAATAGCAGAATCGTGATCATTGGTATCTGGTGTGGACATGTATCTGCATGATTAATTTTTTGTTTTAATGACAGTGTGTGAAGAATAAATACATTGCCACACTTTCTTTTAGAAAAAACAAATAAATGGTAAAAAGTGAAAGTGAAAATAACAGAAAGAGTTTGAATAAAAACGTCCTTTATTTCATGATAAAAATTGCAATGTGAAACATGGTGGCCCTACACAATGATTCACTACACCTTGGGCAGAGCGTAGGAATTATGAAATGATAAAGAAAAACAAGAAAATTACTCCTCAGCGGTTGTAACTTGAATGGTGTCCACAGATGTCCAATTCTTCAATTCGCTGCCTGGGATGCATGGGCGAATCCAATCCTCTATGTTGAAAACATCATCTTCATCGTCCACTGTGTTGACTTGATCTTCTTCTCTAATACCAGCACTGGAAAACTTGACAGGGATAGACGAATCAGAGCTCGAGAATGCATGCAAAATGGGATCAAATCCCAAGCCAAATCTGTTGAACTTTGGAGCAACCTCCACAACACTACCCCAACCTTCAGGGCGACCAGCCTCAAGCAGGGCTCGAGCATCTTTCAATGAAGTCAGAGAGGCCTCAACTTTCTTCTTAACCTCAACATCCGGAGTCTTGATCATCCAGCCTCAAAAGCTTGAACGGAGTCTCGTATTTCACCTTCAATTTCCACATAGCGGAAAGAAGCCAAGTGGCTTACAATATACTCCTCCTCTCCACAAACAGTAATTGTCTTTCCGTCAAGAGGATACTTGAGCTTCTGATGAAGAGTGGAAGTAACCGCACCAACCTTATGGATCCAAGGACGTCCCAAAAGACAACAATAAGCTTAATGGAAGTAAAGATCTAACCCAATCACTGACGAGCCATCAAATGCCTTCACAACAAGATCACCTCTAAATCAATCTTCATAAGCGGGCAACACATTCAACGACGACATCCACCAAAACAAACCGAATTCGAGCTTGTTATGATTACGGCCTAAAGATCAAAAGCCTATTCAACACTTTCATCAGAGCATTCTTCAACAATTTCATCGAGCATTCCTGAATAGATCAACAAAGAAAGCATAGACATCTTGATGGGTATGATGTAATCAAATATTATAGTCACTCTTTCTTATCAATCTCATCAACTCTTCAACCTCACTCGAGTCGAAGACACATCAGTACAACATGAGGCTTAGGCACATTAGTCCGCATCCTTGATCATCAACCATCACTTGTTTGCCTTTAGCCCTAGCTAAAGCATCCGCCTTACTCAAGATTTGGGGATTTAACACTCTTCCACTTCTCATCAAACGACCTTCACCGTAAAAGTTATTGACATCCACATCATTATCTTTCACGAAACTATTCTGGACGTGCAGTCTTGTTTCACCCATGGTAATACACGCACACCATAATGCCAAGGAATCGCCTTCTCACTATCATACGGCATAGGACCGTGCAAAGTAATCACTAATGGTACCGGCTCGACACCACAGAATACGCCTGGCGTAAACGGAATAGAAACCATCAAACATCTGCTGGAGTTTTTATACTTCCCGGCTCTACCAAATCAAGAGAACCATCATTTATCAATTCCGAACGCCTTCAGTCATCACAACCATTTGGCCGCCCACACACTTACAACAAGTCGATCACAACCCGAAAATACCATCACTCCAAATACCTCTTGACATAAGGAAGAGAAGTAGTCACATGATTGACATCCATAATCGATCCAACCGCCATCCCCAATAATGGCGTTAACAGCCATGAGATGGCATAGGTGTTGGATAACATTTGGTCCAGCTTCAAACCGAATAGCCTTCGAATCAAGCAAATCTTGGATCTTGCACTTCGAGCATAACAATTCTCAATCGAATGACCCACACCACCGAATGGAATTCACATCTTGCATTGGCATCATAATTAGCGGACGACGATCGGGATTAATGCATCCGTCGCAGACTAACCAACTTCAAATCAAGCGATGTTGTAAGGCTTGAGCATAACTCATGGGTAAGGGATCAAACTTTCTTTTGCCGATAGTTGTTGTTTTGTCTCGAGCATTCGTTGTCTAGCTTATTGTGGTTGTTGTTGTTGAGCAATCATGGAATAGACACAAGATTGATCCGTTGTGGATATTGTCTTCTGCTTCTTCCTTCATAGGCATGAGCATAGCTAGTTTCTCCTCTCTCGGGGTGAGCAACAAACGGTTTCTTACCTCCATTCGAGGCGATCCCGAACCACTAACTCGAATTCTTCCGCTTTCATACCGCCTCTATTCTTTCTCCCGCCATTACCAATTCAAGAAAACCTGCAGATGTAGCCCGATCATACGATCGTAGAAAGGCCCTTGTAAAGTATTCATGAACATGTCAATTAGTTCTCTCTCACAGAGGAGGTTGAACTCTTACCAACTCGCGCCATTTCACAGATATTCCTTAAAAGATTCATTCGGACCTCGCGACAAACTTTGCAACCGAGTACGATTAGCGCTAGATCCCGATTGTAATTATAATGCCTAACAAAAGCACGGACCAAGTCATTCCAACAAATAATGTGAGCCCTCTCTAGCTTCATATACCATTCCAAAGGCGCACCGGTCAAACTATCCTGAAAATAGTGAATTAACAACCCCTGATCATGAGTATGGACTGACATCTTCCTGAAGTAAGCGGTGGCATGGGTCACTGGACAAGACGAACCATTGTATTTCTCAAACACCGGAGGCTTGAACTTTGGGGGAACCCTCACCCCTGATACCAGACCAAGATCATTAGCATCCATGCCAAAGATGCCTTCACCCTCAATAGCCTTCAAACGTTTCTCTAACTGACGATACCTCCTGTCTTCAATTGGGAAGTCTGGGTCAGAATGCACAGAAAAACCATCTTCTTCAAAATCATGATCACGCTCCTGATTACCCCTCACGACAATTGAATTACCTCTGCGGTTCCCCACGAGCTGAGAGCCCGGAGGTGGAGGAAACTGCCCATGATTAGCACAACGAAGATCAAAAGGATTGCCTTGAGGTCCGGAAAGATTCACAAAAGTCTGGTCTTGCACTTGATCTTGCCCAACAGAAATATCAGCAAAGAGCCCCTGATTCTCCATACCAGCCTGGTTACGAACTTGATTGTTGACCAGAGCAGTCAACTCATCCTGTCTGCGGTTCGAATTCGTGATTGCCTCCATGAACTGAGTCATTTGAGTAGCCATCTGGATCCTCAATTCAGCAAGCTCTGCTTGTACTTGCTCCATCTGCCTCGGAAGATTACTTCGGGTAGAGTAGTGGTGAATTGTCGTCTTGAATCTCCTCTCTCTCTGATAATAAAGGAAAATTCAGAATAAGAACACCAACCGGAAACCTGTTATGCATGAAGTATGTTTATGAATGAATACATATGCAATGCATGCAATGACATGTTTATATTTCCAGGATTCCAACACTCGTAGCCAAGCTTTTTGGGCAATAGCATAAGATAAAAAAAGAAAAGACGAACACCAATTGAATCAAATCTCATTAAAATAACAGAAGCAAAAGGTACAAATAGTTTCACAAAGTACCCAACCATAAAATGCTAAAGATTCTGTCAACAAGCAAAGTAAGGAAGTGGAATCCCATCAACAAGCCTGATGGTGATTCTCTTTTGAAACATAAGATGAAATAACAAGCCTAAAAATCTGACATGGGAAAGCCTGCAGACTCTTGAATCCCCAACTGAAGCTTGAGCTGAGCAATTTCTTCTATGGCCAAAGATAACTGAACATCCTTTTGTCTGAGCTGATCTTCAAATGATGCTCTCTGAGTAGTTTCTTTTAGAATCTTCCTTTCTAGGCTTCTGATCTTTGCTTTATGTTTCTTCTCCAACTCATCCTTGGAATCTTTGCTTTTCTTCTCAATCTCTACTATAGCCCTCACGTAATCTGTCAATGGTATCATCCCTTCTTCGGACCTAGATCTCTTCTTTGCGATCGATGTCTCTCCTCGCATTTCTTGAGCTTATGAGCCAACCGATTCTTCTCCGAGTAGCAACCAAACACCTCACATTCGTAGTCTCCTTTTCTTCTATCGAATGCGGTTCGAGCACGCACGCCGTAATCTCCTTGGGCACAACATCCGGAACAATAGCAACCGAGGGTGGAAAGGTGCAACTCCGTAATAGAAGGCCACCGATCTTTGTTTCTTTCTTCAATCCATCGAACAAATGATGCATAAGTCAGAGGATCCTTCTTGCCAAAGAACCGTCCTCCTTCAATGTGAATTCTCTCCAAGCTTGCAGCCTCTCTCCAAAGATCCGAATATCCGGTATATCAAAGCACAAAGTCTCTCGCACACATTCTTCACTAGGAGGGCCTATCAGAGCATACCCCAATTGTCTCAAAGCAAGGAATGGATTATAGTTGACACCACCTCGAATACCTATGAGAGGTACATTAGGGAACTCCCCACAACGAACAATGATACTTTCCCTATCTGCCTTAGTCACAACATGCCTATACCAACTGATATCCTGAGATGTGAGCGCCATCAAGCGAGGCACCCACCGCATAGTATGCTGAGTATCCACAAAAGTACCGGCGCGAGGGAGGAAACTTTGGAACCATTGGTACAAGAGTGGAGCGCAACAATGGACCAAACCACCCTTTCCTTTGTAACTCTTTGCGTGAATGAAATGATACAGATCTCCCAAGAGAGTGGGAATAGGATTCTTCTGAATAAACAGGGAAATAGCATTCTCATCAATGAATTTGGGCTCGTTTGGGAACAAGACCATCCCATAAATGCAACAAGCCAAGATGGCATTAAAGCCCTTCCAATCAAACTTCAAAGCCTTAGCATTAGCTTCCCTCAATAGAAATCCCAAATGAAAACCATTCACCGCCCCCTTTTTCGCGGCATTAGCTGAAATCACTGACTTTTCTAAGAACAAGGCAAGAACTGATCATCGTTGGTTTCCCATGGTAGTGTGAAAAGGTACTTGATGAAGTACCTGAATGTCCAAAAGATCAGAATATTCCTCCAAGGTAGGTAATAACACATAGTCCGGAAACACAAAGCATCTTAACTCACGGTCGTAGAACTGGAACAAGGCTTTAAGACCATCTTCCTGGTATGCACTGAGGGGGTACTTCAAATACGACAGAATCCTTCCATAGTCTCTGGTAAACTCGACAACAACCTCAGGAGGGGACCTCTGAGCCAACAAAATCAAACTCTCAAGAGCGGAGTCGGAAACTTGTACATCGGATGACGCCGTAATTAGTCTTCTTTTCAATATCCATCTTTAGCAATGACCCGATAAACTGACTCGGAGATTAGAAATCCTGGAAATGATAAAACATGTATGTTAAAAAAAGAATGGATGCAATTTGTAAAATATTTCATGAATGCAATAGACCCAAGCTCGCTTTCAACACCGTCACCGGTGAAGTAAACCATAGATATCGTAACCAAGAACCATAGAACCCAAGTAACATAAGTCAGCATCTGTAACTGTCCCAACCCAACCTCACGGGTAATACTAGACACAACTGGGTACCTAATGATAACAGAGTCGATGGTTCTTTATCGAGTACTTCGCTTACTACACAAAGGATGTAGGGAAAGCACCGCCAATCGAACCTCGTCGAAGTTTGGTACTTCATGCCTCCTCACACGCACCACGGATGCGGATTCGACATGAACATCCATCTATCCTATATGTCATCGGCCCGGTAGTGGGCCTTTACCTCTTGTAACTCCCTCCCACCAAAAAACAACAACAACGGCCCAACACCACGTAATATATCCAGATGCAGATGCATGCAAACATGTATAAGTATAAATATACAAATAACAGAAAACAAGTTATAAAGCAACAAACAAAACAAATAAACACCCAAAAGAAAAGAAAACAAAAGCTAGGATCGACTTCTGATCGGACCAGCAATAGGTCTAGACGGTCCCAGAAGTCGCCAACAAACACCCGCCGAAAATCAATGGATATAACTATATATCAATGAAGTCGCCATCGAACGCTTTTATCCCGCCAAGAGGAAAGGTAAACATCGAGTAAACTCGAACGAAGAAATCACGGTCTTGCCGAGAGATCGGGTAAGGAAGTCTCGTGAGGGAAGGGATTAGCACCCCACACGTCCGTAGTACTCTACGGTATCCGCTTTTACTTTCTATCTAATGGGTGTAAAGGTCTAACTATATCTGTACATGGTATAATGCATGCAAAAAGGATAAGAAAAAGAAATAAAGAAAAGAATAAAAGAAAGAAAACACGGGGAAAAGAAGGAAATATTTACAAAGGTTGCTCGATCTAGCCCCGCGACAGGATGCCTACGTATTCCCTCGCAATGGGAAAGTCGAGCGTAGTTCGGCTCACTTGTTTTGGTTGGTTTGTGTTTTTTAAGTTAGCAGACGAAACAACAAACAATGACGAAACACCTCCATGATTACGAAACATCAGCTACAAACGAGATGACGAAACATCGGGAAACGGGATGACGAGACATCAGCAAACGGGATGACGAAACATCAAAGGATGAGATGGCGAAGCATCAGAGGATGAGATGGCGAAGCATCAAAGGATGAGATGGCGAAGCATCAGCAACAGGACGACGAAGCATCAACAGCAAACAGGACGACGAAACATCCTAGACTAATTGGTTTGTATCTTTTACTTTGGAAAAGTTTCGATTATTAGAATGTTTTAATGCACTTGATAAAAACAAGATTTTAGTTTTAAGGATGCAAAAGGATAAAGGTGAAATGGCTAAGGGAAACTAACCTACTTCTAAATCTTAATGTTATCATGCAAAGTTGATCCTAAGTTATGGATATAAACAAAGGGGGGGAATCTACCTAAAGTTATCATACATGGATGCCTAACTTAATGTCTAAACTCGAAAACTAACTTAATCGAGCAAAACCTAAGGGGAATCTAAAAAAAATCAATCATCTTGGTTGGGAAACCAAGTGAGAAGAGGGGTAGAATCAAGTAAAGTACTTTGGCAAAAGCACACAAACCAAGCACTAACAAGTGCTAAAAAAAGAAAGAAGAAGATGAAAGAAGAAAATGCAATGAAATTCAAATGAATTATGCTCATGCAAAGTGTCATATGAGGTGAGGTCAGTAGACACAACATTCATTTACAAAGCTATACAAAACTTTATCAAACATCAATCATCATTACAAACATAGCAAGCATGCAGCTAATTGTGCAAGCGATGGACTTAGATGAAGTTGATATACAATTAAAGAATAAAAAGACATAAAAGTCAGTAGCTAATCATGTTAATGCTCGTTTACATCATGCAAAATAACCCATAAAGATTTAAGAACCAAAATCTATCAAAAGCGCAAACGTGCAACAAACGCGTGTGGTGAGATGCATCTAGGTGTGAAGTTTATGGCATGAAAAGAAGGTGACAAGATGAAGAAGTTACAGTACCAATATCATGAAAATGAATTAATAATCAAACCATAAAAGAAATTCCATGAATATGTAATTACAACATGAATGCAAAAACTAGTTGGGATGCTTAACCTAGAATGCAACTAAAGATGAAATGATGCATGGTTGATGCATGAATGCATGAAGTGGAAACTAATGGCATACAAACATGGTAATGGCAGTAGATATCATGGCAAGAATGCATGATTATCATATACATATTCATTATTTACAATGCACAAACAAAACAACTAGAAAAAAGCTTAAACATGCATCTAATGGTGTGTGTGGAGGTGCTTAGATGAATGTGTCCTAACATATTTGTGTTAAGTATTGTAGACAAATGAGATGAATGATGAGGATATAAACATGATACTCATATGAACACAAATCAATTATCAAATGTCATGCCCTATCATTATTCATAATGCAAAAATTAGTAGTGGAAAGGAGTGGTTCTAAACCCTAAAATCAAATGTTAGATGAACAAGCGAATGAATGAGCCAATCATGATGAAGATATGAGGAAAGAATGCAATGCTACATAATAGGTCAGTAGCTAAAGACCTATATGAACCAAAAACAATATCAATTCAGACCAAGTGGAAGACACACACATACAAGTTAGAAACTTCTAAACTAGTTAAGCAAAAACACTTAAGAAAGATTTAAACAAGGTAGTCTTAATTGGGAAAATAAAACCATGTGTGACTTGTGTCATAAGTTTAACTCAAGATATGATTCATGAGCAACCAAATGTAGAAGATAAAGCTTCCATACACAAACAAATCACCTATTTAATGAACAAAATCATCTAAAACAAAATACCACCTATCTTAGATCAAATACCATTGATCAAGATTTGTAGGAAGGGAAAAATGTCTTGTATGTCATGGGGTGATGATAGAACCCTCACAAGATGTTTGTCATGATCTTGAGATAATGTCCATTGGGAAGATATGCCTCAAAGATCAAGAACCTATAATCCTCAAGGTATGTTCCAATCAACAATAGAAAAGAAGAAGAAAGAAAATCTAGCTCTTTTAGGTCATCATGATGACATTACAAGTGAGTGCAAGCCAATGAATCAAAGAGCATGGGGTTATTAGTTAAGTAATGTACAAGGTCAGAATTAAACTCAAAGATCCAATTGGAATTGGATGGCTAGAACCGTGCATGATGCATATAATACAAGATGAGTAGTAAAACTACAAATAAAAGTTGACAACATTCTAACTAGCAAGAGTTGCATGTGCTTGAGCACATTAGGGGCTTAAATGAATCAATCATACTGGAATCAAGGCCCTAAATATGCTATGAGAATGTAGCAAGGGAGTGAGAGGTAAGTCCTTAAAGAATTGCATGAATGCATTCCTCACTTTACAATCTATGCACGAGGAAACAATCAATGATATGAAAATCAAACTTCTAAATGAAGATCAAGGTGATCCTTTGTGGTCAAGTGTCTCTCAAGTCTTAAAAGACTATCCTTAAGATTATCATTCCCCCTAAACATCAATTAGAAACACAAACTATGCAAGGAGGGTCTAAGAATCAAAACATTAGCTAAAGAAAGTCTCAAGAACCAAAGAAGAATTTGAGCTCAAGGTATACACTTAATGACCCACATAGGATATTCAATGAATGAAAACATGTCACATATTACTTAGAGCACTCAAATGATCATCACACACCCAAAGGTTAGCCTTAAATTATGTCCACAAGCTTCATAATTGAAGTTGGATCCCAATTACACTAGGCAAATGTATGTTCACTTTTAAAATTCCATAAAAATAGGAAAATGAAAGATAAAATTCAAATAAAAATGAAATAAGGGGCTCAAATCCCTTACAAGTCAGGGACGTATCCTTGCCCAAGTTGAAAAATCATGGAAAGGTCAAAACAAAATTCAAATAGTCAATGCTATGGATATTCATGCTCATATGACCAAATAATAAGAAAAAAATGATATAAAATTCAAAAGTCAGAAATAAAAACCTATAAAAATTGGAAATAGCGACTCAACACCCTAAACATGATAAAAAATATTTTTTTGGCATTTTTTATTTTAAGGGAAATGATAAAACAAATAAAAATGCAAAAATGAATGATGCAAACTATGTATTTAATGCAAAATTTGATTTAATCATGTAAGAATGACAAAATAGTAAAAAAAAATGAAAAATGCATGAAGTATGATTTAATTGAGCTGGAATATTTTTTGTTCATTTTTAAAATGCATGGAAGTATTTAAAAATGATTTAAATATGCATGAAATGCATTATAATGCATGAAATGGTCAAAAATAGGAAAAATGCATGAATTCTGAAATAAAATTCAAAAATGCATGATATATGATTTAAATGGACTATGATATTTTTTGTTCATTTTTAAAATGCATGGAAGTATTTAAAAATGATTTAAATATGCATGAAATGTATTAAAATGCATAAAATGATTAAAAAATAGAAAAAATGCAAAAATTCTGAAATAAAATTCATAAATGCATTAGATATGATCTAAATGGACCATGATATTTTTTGTTCATTTTTAAAATGCATGGAAGTATTTAAAAATGATTTAAATATGCATGAAATGCATTAAAATGCATAAAATGATTAAAAAATAGGAAAAATGCAAATATTCTGAGATAAAATTCATAAATGCATGAGATATGATCTAAATGGACCATGATATTTTTTGTTCATTTTTAAAATGCATGAAAGTATTTAAAAATGATTTAAATATGCATGAAATGCATTAAAATGCATAAAATGTATGAATTTATTTAATTATGAAAAAATTAAAAAAAATAATCAAATAAAAGCCATGGTCCTATCATAAACCAATCAAAGATCTCATAAAAAATTTTGTGGAATTTTTTATCATGGAAAAGTATTTTTTCAAGAATTTACAAGAAAATTAGACAAAAGTTAATTAAATCAAAATTAATTAATCTCCGAATTTATTTGACCAATCAAAACATTTTTAAAAATTCCAGAAAAATTCCACAAAATATTATATACTTAAAAGGACCTATGATATTTTTTCATAATTTTGAAAATAGTTTGGACCTAAAATAAAATCAGATGAAAGAAATAAATAAAAATGCATGAAAATTCAAATGGACAAATGAGGAAGTGACACCTCACTTCATCCCTAACCTCTAGCAACCCCCCAAAACAGAAAATTCGAACAGCCCAGCCCCCCCAACTTCCAGACCTCATATCTCTCTCAATTCTCAACCAAAATTCGTGGTTCAAAGCTCATTTTAAAGATCTCATGGCAAGGAACATCATGCAAGTCGTAAAACACCAAATGATTCATCACACAGTGAGAAATCTGAGCACGAAAATCACAAAAATCATCCTAAATACGGATTTTCAGAACTTTATGCTATGCATTGTACTTCAAAAACAGTTGAAATTATACATCAAACCTAATGTTTGGCCAGCTAACCACGCATACAAATCATCCATTTCATTAAACACAAGCTAGATTTTCAGATTTGAGATTGAAAACATACCTCTTGATTTGGAAAATAAATCCAAATATGCCTCTGGATTTGAAGAGGAAACACTTGAATCTTGCTCTCAGATCTTCAATGGAGTGATAATGATCAAGAAAATCAACTTCAAATGCAGTTTGTAGCAACTTCAAAATTTGTGAAATTTGGAAAAATGGGGAGTTTTTTTTAGATCTGGAAACGAGAGAGAGAGAGAGTCTGAATGCACTTGGGGATGCTTCCTATTTATATTTGTGTCAAAATCATGAGGGTAGCTTGGTCTTTGCTTCCAAAAATCCGTTATGGCAAAAAATCCATAAAAATGGCATCTTTCATGTAGCTTGCGTTTTGCTCTTGTTTATGCTTGCTTTCTTGCGTTTTGATGAGCTGGAAAATGAGTGGAAGCTTGGCTCACGTGATAGAATCCTCAAGCTTGCTACAAAGATACAAAAATCCAAAATGTGCATGAAAGGAATGTGAGCAAAAAATGCTCAAAATGCTTGGCTTTTTAAGGCAAAAAACGTGTTGGCAATGCTTGCTTCGAATCTTGGCATTGTGTATTGAACAAACTTGCACAAACAACTCATAAAAAACACAAAATTAAACTACCCAAAAAATCAGTTTTATACCATCTTTTCTCCATCGAATTTCTCACAAATGGCTTGGGCATTCTTTGGCCTCTTGATACATATCAAAAGTTCATAGCATGAGGATCAAAACAAGCTTTGGTTCACTCAAAATGGATTAAAAATGAGTGAGATATGACCAAAACAAGTTTGGAAAAAACAAGCCATGTACTGAAAATTCTGGGCATGCATGGGCCTGCATGGTGTGCATGGAAAACAGTTTCATGACCTCAACTTGTGAGCCTTGTAACTTGCTCAATTCTCAACCAAAATTCGTGGTTAAAAGTTCCATTTAAAGCTCTCATGGCATACTTCAAAATGCACGAAGTGGTTTTCAAAAATTCCATCTAAATCAAAAGATATAAGCCTCAACATTATGCCCACCACCTGTTTGTGAAAATGACTCAATGAAAATGCCCAGAAAATGCCCAGAAAATGCTTGCTTGCCCAGCCTTGGTCAAGTCTTGTGCACAAATCTCCTAACTCGAATATCTCTCAAATGGTGCATTTTTGAGAAATTTTACACATTGGCAATCTTGTAGGATTTTTTCCAAGCTTTCCAGAAATATATGGTATGCAACAATTGGATAAAAATTGAGAAAGTTATGATGTGTCAAAGTTCCATAGGGTGGACACTTAGAAAAAATTTCAAAATTCCAATTTCTTCAAAAACAAGTTAATTCCAATTTCTTCAATTTCTTTGATTCAATGGTGAATTTGGTCATGAAAAATGAAAAATATGATTTTTGAATTGATGGTTGACCAAAAGTCCACTTGGTCAACTCCCGACTTTGACTGATTTTGACCAAAATGACCATTTTGCCCTTTGTGATCAATTGACTTGCTTCCACTCCAAATCGAGCCTCAATATTTCAACCATAGATATCCATCAACATATAGAAACAAGTGAAATCAATTTTGAATGAAGAACTTGAAGAAATCCTGATTTTACTCAAAACCCTAATTTTGCTCCATGTGTTAGGAGGTGACCAATCAAGCTTCAAAACCTCAAATCTTGTGAATGTAATGGGCAATTCTCTGAACCAAGATAACTTCAATGATAATAAGAAGATAATAATCCAAGAAAATGACTCATCCAAGCTTCAAAATCCACAAAGGACCAAAACCCTAATTTCATTAGATGAGTGCCACAGATGAATTTCCCACCAATCCTCTTCAAAACTCCAATTCCTGGGGGATCAATGAGACAAATGGAATGTCTTGAGGCATAATACACCATTATGACTTGAAAGATCCACAGATGTGGCAACTTGAGATTCCTTCAGAAAGGCATGCTAACACAATCAACCTCCTCAACTTGTGAAGGTCTTGAGAACTCAAAGAGCTTGGATCCTATCATGAGATATGAATGCAATGCAATATGATGTTTTATGATGAAACATAAGCCTAAATCAAGAGGGTAAATTTTGGGGTGCAACAAGTGAAGTTATGTTTTTATTTATATGTTGTTAGCATCGCATTTCATTTTGCATTTGTGAAGGCCTGTATTGGCGGATTTGTGAAGAAGGCTTATGCCTTGTGCCTCTGATAACTGGCAATTTAGTGAAGGGAGTTTACTCCACCGGTACCACATGCATGTGTGTAATACGGTGATCTGACTTTGAGAATTTGTTTTGCTTTTTATCCCAAAATGTTGCAGATAGCAAGAGTCGCCACCGACTTTTCTTTTATCCAATTAAGGGAAGGTGAAAAGAACAGGAAAAGACCTTAGTTACATTCTGAGTAAGGGAGAAGGTTATGAAAAGGGAATATTAGCACCCCTTTCCATCTGTAGTTATCTACGGGCTCTTAGTTGCTTTTTAGCTGACTTTTAAAAATTGCTTTCTGTGTGTTTGACAAAAATGTTTTGAAAAGGCATTTCACTTTGACTTTGTAATGATTCATGTGGGAATGTATACAAAGTGTTCGGAAATATTTCGTTTTTGAAAAGAGTTTGAACTTTGACAAAAGTGTGTGGTGTGAAAAGTATTTCGTTTGAGCAAGCAACTAAAAGTCTTATTACCTACTCAGAATGGTCGTTTTCGTGTTTTTTTACGTTCCTTTAGAATAGTGTTATCCGTATCATTAGTTGATAGGTAACCCTATTCGTTGGATGTAGAAGGGATATTTGAAGGGACATCGGATGGTCATAGAAGGCAACTTGTAAGAAGTATCCTAGTACATTCGAATGGACGATCATCACTTTTCATAGGCAACAATCGAGGGACGAGATCATGTATTCGTAGGCGACATCGTGGGTCTATGATCTTTGTATCGAAGGGACTATGATGATATGTTTGTAGGCAACAGTGCTAGGATACCTCTACGTTCGAGGGACTTGACCATTTAATCGAAAGGCAACGAGAGAGAATACTCTAGGGGGTGCATGTGTGAAGAAAGTGTGTTGAATTCAGATATATTAGCTTGCAATTAGAAGTGATTTATGTCCGTTTTTATCTTGCCATATACGCCTAATTACTAGCAGTTTATAGGGTGCGGAAAATAAATTGTGGAAAGTAAAGTCCTACGCTATTACATGGCTTTGGGGCAGTTACATAATAAGAGTGCGGAAAGTAAAAGTCCTAATTAAACTATTACATCCCATGAGCAGTTACATAATATTGAAAAGAAAAGCGAAAAAAAATAGTCCGAAACGTTACAACCTGTGAGCAGATACATAATCGGAAAATATGAGAAAATTCGCATGAGAGAAAAAGGTTAGTAAAAATAGTATTTTTAGATGAGGAAAAAGACTTTAGATTAGTAATAATAATTAGATGATAGAATAATTTTTTGGTAATTTTCTGGATCGATTTTGATAATTAAAAGCAGTTAAAAGTCAATTTAATGGTTAATTAATAATTAATTAAAATATGCATGCAAAAATATTAATTTTAATGTCAAAAACTAAATAAACATTTTTCTGATTAAAATGCAAAAGGAAAATATTTTTGGTGATTTTTAAATGCATGAGAAAAATATTTGAAGATAAATTAAATTAAAAGGAAAAATATGAAAAGAAATAAGAAAAAGTGTTAGATGGCAAAGTGATAAAAAATAATAATATAAGGGAAAAGGTTTTCTGGAAATTTATTTAAAACGAAAACCGCACCAAACTTCATCTTCTTCGTTTAAAACAAACAGGCCTTTAACTACGGTTTTCTAGCGTTGCTACAGCCTTAACCTACGGATTATTTCCGTAGCTACATCCCTGCAAAATCAAAACTCGAGAAACAGGTAATATAAATTAACTTTGAGGGCATGGATCGGTTAGAAATCGTCCTCTGAGCGTGATGGTGGCACTGGTTTCGAGCTCTCAAACCCTAACAATGGCATCATGGTATTCCTGCACTTAAAACTCAATTGAACGATTCAAATAGCTTCGAAATGTCATCCTATACACAAATATGCAATCGAATCATGTTAAACATGCGTGTAAGTACATAATCGAATTTGAGAAAAAGGTGTGCAAACCGTGATTATGATATCATGATTCTGGATGTATTCTTGATCTGTGAACGTCTGGGATGATTCCAAGGACCTCCAGGAAGCGATTGGCAGGCTTAGAATCGATTGAATTGATGCAAAAACAAGGCTGCAAGTATCTTGTAACCCACAGTTTTTTTGAGTTTGATTAGGGTTCTTAGAGGCAATTTTTCTGTTCTTTTTTCATGTGTATGCATTGTGTATATATAGTAGATGGATCTAGGTCAGAAATCAAGAGAAAATAATGAATCAATCAATGTAAAATTTTTTGATTTGGTATAAACCAAATCTTTCCTTTTGGATCAAATTTTCATCAATTCTCTTGCCAATTTCGAATTTGCCAGCTTTTGTGGATTGCTTGGACCTCAAGAATGAGAGAAAAATCCAATTTGCATTTAATTTTGATTTTCTACCTTTTATTTTAATTTAATTGGCTTTTAAATGATTAAAATCCAAATTAAATAGAAAAATAAAGATAAAATTCGTGGCCTTGGGCTTGGAGGTTCCAAATTAGCTAAGGAACAAGTTTGAACCAAGAAAAGTTAGGCCCATTTGCAAAATTTTGGCTTTTGACAAGTATTTCTCTTTGTGCACCTCTTCAAAAATGCCCAACTTGTGCAACGTGTATCTTGCTTAATTTTTAACATTTTTGAGTGTTATTGGACTTTTTAGAAATCTCTAGATGTCTTCTAAACAACCTCTTTGGTTTCGTCTCAATTGGAGTTTCCATGCTCAATAACACTTCCTTGCAAAAAGTTGACTTTTGTTGACTTTGAAAAGGACCTGTAATGTTTTGATCCATATCTTCAAAATGAAGCATTTTTTGACCATGCTTGTGAGACATGAAGTTGTAGAGAATTGAATTCTCTTCAAAATGAGAGCTGGTGGAAAAATTTCTGATAAAGTATGAGAAAGTTATGCTCATTCAAAGTTCAGTTGACTTTACTTTAGAAAACCCTAATTTGGAAAGTTTAACTTTTGAATAAATCTTGAGTTTCCTTGATGAATCATGATCAACCCTTGATCAAATGATGAATTTTACTTCAAAATATGGATGTTGACCAAAAATCATGAAGTTTGACTGTATGTTGACCACAGTTGACTTTTTTGTCCAATACAATTGATTTTCAACCATCTGAGCAATTGTCTAAGGAAACTTGACTTGTAAGGCTTGAAACTTGACATAGAGATTCTTTGAAGCATATGAGGAGGTACGATGATCATTGGAGATGTTGGAAACCACCTTGATCTGAGAATTTCCAAAACCCTAGTTTGGGTTGATTACCTAGGAGAGGGTTTGTCTGATCAACCCTTGAGGAGTCCTTGAGTATGGATGTATAGAATGTCTTGAGAAGCAAGAGGGCGAATTTTGGGGATGACATTGTGCATTTTTGAGTCTCATTGGAAGTCGTGTCGTTGTTAATTGCGAAGTAATTACATGTTGTTGCTAACGAATGAAGTGTGCTGTGTCGTTGTTGATTACATGTTATTTGTGATGTGGTAATTACGTATGATTTAATCTCAATATATTATTTATCATACACCTGTTTATATTGGTAGATATATCACCCTTTATTTTGTTGGACGTTACCTTTATATTGGTAACGTGCAGGTAACGAGGAGTAAAGAATTTAGTAGCTTTTGGCATCGTCGCTCTGATACGTAGCACTCGGGGGGAAATGAACGCATATTTAATTTTATATTGTTTTCCGTTGCATTATTGAAGTTAATACTTTGAGAATTGTTCCTTGAATTAAGTTGCTTTGAAAGATGCTATATTCCGTTTGAAATTTTGAAAATATTACGAATCCGCTGCGTAGTTTTTGAATAAATATGAAGTATTTTTGATGAATAAATAATTACTATAAATTCTTGGAATTAAATGTGCTATGTATCCATGATAATATACTTTTTAAGTTGATGGTTTGTTTTATGAAATGTAATGCCTCATATTGTTGAAACTTTCCGCACTCTGATTTTCATATAAACGTTGGGTATAATTGGGGTGTTACATTAGTGGTATCAGAGCAGGTCGGTCCGTCCGACCAGGTTGTTGTGTCCTTAACAATCGAGTATTGTTAATTACTTTTATCTAACTGTTGGTTATGTTGTAGTGCTAAGTTGAGATGGCTGGAAGGAACGATGTTGCGATTGCTGCTGCTTTGGAAGTAATGGCTCATGCTCTTGAGAATTAAACAAATGCTGGCGGGGATGCTGGATCCTGAAGTTTGGCAACTTTTCAAAGGGAGAATCCATCAGTGTTCAAGGGCAAGCATGATCCTGATGGTGCTTTGGAATGGTTGAAATAAATTGAGAGGATCTTCTGCGTGATGGACTGCACTACTGCGCAGAAGGTTCGGTATGGAACTCACATGTTAGCTAGTGAGGCTGATGACTGGTGGTTGGACACGAATGCAAGATTGAAAGCTGTAGGTGAGGAGGTTACTTAGATTGTGTTCCGTAGGGAATTTCTGAGGAAGTATTATCCTGAAGATGTTCGGGGTAAAAAGGAAATTGAATTCCTTGAACTGAAGCAGGGTAATAAGTCTGTTATCGAGTATGCTGCTAAGTTTGTGGAGTTGGCCAAGTTCTATCCGCATTATAGCGCAGAAACTACTAAATTCTCGAAGTGCATCAAGTTTGAAAACGGGTTGCGCTCTGAGATCAAGAAAGCAATTGGATATCAAAAGATCCGTGTTTTCTCGGATTTGGTGGATAGTTGTCGGATCTTTGAAGAAGATAGCAATGCTCATTACAAGGTGGTTACTGAAAAGAGGAGCAAGAATCATAGTCGTGGTAAGTCGTATGATGATCCAGCTAGTAAGGGAAAATAGGAAGTTGCTGAGGGCCGGAGAACTAGTGGGGGAGACGCTCCTGCTAGTGTGACTTGTTTCAAGTGTGGGAAACCTGGTCACAAGAGTAATGTGTGCACTGTTGTTGATGTGAAGAGGTGTTTCACGTGGCAAGGTCGACATGCGTCCCGAGTGTAGACATAAGGCTGATGTCTGCTTCAATTATGGTGAAGAAGGGAATATTAGTCCTCATTGTCAGAAACCGAGGAAAACGCCTGGTGCGAAGGTGTTCGCGTTGGTTGAGACTCCAACGGAAAGAGATACCAGAGGTATGCTTTCATGGATCTAACTCCGTTGATTATTATGGTTGGTGATGTCTAAGTGAAATGGAATTGCGCATGTACTTTGGATTTTAATTGTAGTAAATTGTGGTTATGTCGGAAGGTTAGACGTAGAGACAAGGTTAAGGATGGATGTGTCGGATGAATTTTCGAGGACAAAAATATTCTAAGTGGGGGAGAGTTGTAACACCCGGAAAATCACTTAATTATTTAAATGAATTATTAAGGAATTATTAGTTGGAATTTAGTTGAAGAAGAAATTAAGTGAATAATCGATTTAAGCGGAGAATTATTATTATGAGTAGAATCTAATTAATTTAAAGTATTTAGTGAGTTTTATTATAATGTGAGAAATAAAATGGGAAGTATTAATTAATTGGAAAAATAGAACATATAATAGAATATATGATAGAATATATGATGAAATAAATATTGAATTATTAAAGGAGTAGAATAAATAATTAATTAATAATAGAGTATAATATTAAGGAGTATTTAAAGGAGTATATAAAGGAAGAAAATAATAGAAATAGGGTTTTTACGTGAGAAAAGAAACCAAATTGAAGAAGGAGGAGGCACAAGGGCTAGGAGAGGATACCGGAAGTGCACAATCGGAACCGAAAAGTAGAAATTAAATCGGAGTTATAACCACCGTCAAATTTAAGGTAAGGGGTGGGGTTCTAACTTTCTAAACGGAATTATGATAAATCGTATGTGGGAATGATTTTATATGAAATTACCTTCGTTTGTGTAGACCGTATGTGAATTAAATGGTTAAAACTTTGTATTAGTTGCTAGTATTAATAATGAATTATGAAGAAAAAAATCATGACACGATTGAAGATAATGTCACAGAGAAAAGTGGAAAGAGCACATGATTCTTAGCTTTTCTATGACGTCACTTTACTATGCTGACCATTTATATAATTATTAGTACATATGATAGTAAAATTAACATTGAATATAATGATATATGCATACAGTAGGAAGTATCATATGCAAAAAGCCTATTATATACATAAAAACTATATATAATAATAATAATTTGTTATATAGGTTGTCACGGCACAAGGTAAGGAAGTGATTTGAGAAACAAGTCTAAGATTTCTACTATAAAATATTCTACTAGTATAATTGATAATAATAATAATAATAATAATAATAATAATAATAATAATAATAATAATAATACAATAGTAATAATTTAGTTTATTTAATTACAGTAGTGATTCCTATATTCTATTTAAATAACTTAGTAATTCTTGACAATTTAGTTCATATTCAATTACAAGATAGTAATGTCACAAGTAAAAGTGACGCGAGGGAATCGAATCAATTCGGATTCTCTAGCTCAAACGATTTACTCTTTGATTTGTTTATAAAGATGCATGAGCATCGTTTTATTTTTCCAACACAAGAAATATGATTATGAAAAGGGAAAGTCGCAATACCTCAATTGATATGATATGCATTACGACTATCGCGAACTAGGCACAACGATCGGGGAGATTCCAAGGGATTTGTTATATAAAGGAATAGATGTGGCACCCTAAATATATATAGTTATCTATAGCTTTATATATGAATATGTTTGATATGTTTGTGTGTTTTAAATTGCTATTTCTATTGTTGGGAAAGTTTTTCCTTTGGATTTTAAGAAGGATAGATTATGTGGGATCCTAGGTTTTGTTATTATTGTTCTCGCAAAGATCATTGGGATCTTCTGCATACATATCCCTTAATGGGAATCAGAGCATTTGTAGCTCGGATCTAAGGGAGCTATGGTTTGTTTGGTTTGAGGGAGAAAGAAGTTTGCTCGCCAAGGATGAGACCTTGTGCCTACGTATTCTCAAAAGGATGTTGAGAAAGTCAGGGCAATCGTAGTTCCCACTTATGCTAGTGGAAGCGACGGGATGTTATTAAGAGACAAAGACAAATGTCATCTTAATGAAAAATGTATCTAATCTATTTCATCACATACATTTTTGAAGGGATTGATTGATTGAATCTTTCATCGTAAGTTATAGGTGTTTTGCTTGAGTGTACAAGCGTTACCACTTACGAGTTAAGAAAGATGTTTGAAAAATGATTGAATCTTTTAATTGTAAGCATTGTGTGTTTTACTCGAGTGTACAAGCATTACCACTTACGATTAAGAGATGTTTTTGTTTGAAGAAAAAAAGTGTTTGAAAAGTATTTGATTGTATGTGATGTGATAGATGAGATACTTCTTCCATAGAGATGATAGATGTCTAAATCTCGAGGAGAAATTGATTGGATTAGGGGGATGCTTTTAAGAAGCCTGTGGGTCCTTGTATTGTAAGCCCAAGAGGAGGCATTCCGAGGGTCATCGAGGGTCCTTGTATTGTTAGCCCAAGAGAAGGCATTCCGAGGGTCATCGAGGGTCCTTGTATGAAGCTCAAGAGGAAGCTATAGGGTATGACTGGCTTTGGATTTAAGAGTGGTTTCACCGGGAAACCGTCCTCTTAGGATTCAAGAGTGATTTCACCGGGAAATCATCCTCTTAGGGTTCTATCCTAGCGCGGGTGATTCTTTGTATTGGAAGCCCAATAGGAGGCTGTTAAGAGATTTCCTGGTCTCTTTCTTGTTTAATGCCCAAGAGAAGGCTAAACTCGACGAGGAGTTCTTTTGAAAGAAGCTCAAGAGGAGGCTTAACTCAGTAGGGGAGTGTTGTCTTATATGAAGCCTAAGCGGAGGCTAAACTCAGTAAATGAGTTTTCTTATATGAAGCCTAAGAGGAGGCTAACTCAGATGAATGAGTTATCTTATACGAAGCCTAAGAGGAGGCTAACTCAATAAATGAGTTATCTTGTACAAAGCCCAAGAGGAGGCTAAAGGGACCTAGTTGTTAGACTAGTTGTTATGTTATAACAGAATAGTTATATAACCAAGTGTGCGATATGTATTCACAGGAGTTTATGGAGGAAATATAAACATGTATATAGAACAAGCATTTAAAGCAAGTGTAACTTGATTATTTACAAGTTTGAATGTGTACAAGAGAATGAATATGTACACGAAGGGGTATTTATGTACAAGGAAATGAATATGTACATAGGAAGGTTGGGACTTACACCGTAAGGGAGGCCCATTGATTTAAGAGAAGTTTCACCAGGAATAATTCTTCTCTTAATACCAATGGTATTGGTGTATAAACAAGCGAATGAAAACAAACGGACAAAGTTTGTTTATGCTTGAATATTTACAAAGATGATTGTATATGTACAAGGAAAATTGAATATGTACATAAAAGGATTGGGACTTACACCGTGAGGGAGGCCCATGATCGATTAAGAAATTCGAGGAAAAACCTGGTTCGGCTTTATCTTCAAATTGAGTCGATCATGGAAAAAAGGAGTGTAAGTTTGTTGAAATGTTTTGAAAAGGTTTTGAAAATGATTTTGAGAAGTGAAGTATATTCACAAGAAGTTTTAAAAAGATTTGAGTTTTGAAAGTTTGAAAGAAAACATCTTTGAAAAGTATTAAGAATACTTAAAATGTCTCATTTTTGACTTAATAAAAATATAATCAAAAGAAAATATTTTTGGATTTTTTTGACATAATCATAAAATAGGTATATTAAATGACAAGTATGCAAAAAATCATCTCAAAATGAGAAGTTTTGATTGGTTTTTGAGAATGTTGAAGTTTGATAGAAAATGTGAAGAAAACAAGTGGTAAAAATTTGATTTTGGTCTTAAGGAGGCTTGAACCCATGACCTTTGGCTTTGATTTAAAAAGTTTACCACTGAGCCAAGTGCTTGTCTTGTTATTTACACGCTTCCAATTAATTATATTTAAAAAAAAGTCTTTGAAATGTTTAAAAATGAAGGAAAGTGAAAAAATGGTCTCAGGGGGATTCGACCCCTGGACCATAGGCAAGGCAAAGGAGACATGAAAAGGGCGGTAATACATCCGTTGTTTTAAGTTAAACATGAAAGATATATTTTAAACATAGCTTCAAAAATTGAATTTCAAAACTTCATCTTCTTCCTCTTTACTGTAACCGCGAAAAAAACACCATATCCATGGCAAATTCGAATTTCTTCAAATCTTGATCAATTTTAAAAGTTTAAAATGCTATTTCATCTAGATTTTTGCCACGATTATGAATATGTGTTTTGTTGTTATTATTAATCAAAGATTATCACGAATTTTAACAATCCCAATTTGAACCCTAGCTAAAATAATTGTTAATTCTTGAAACTCAGTTGTTTTTAGTTCCAATTAACAACCCAGATAGCTTTAGTGATTGAATGTCTACATTTTTCTTTTCAATTTTAAAGCTAAAAGTGCATGAATTGAGGATTCAAAGTTTGAAAAACTTAACTCTTAGTATGAAAAACCAGTTCGAGTTCTACAACTTCCAGGTGCAAAGTAACGATTGATTTAGCTTCCTTGAACCTCCCTGAGTGTGTTTCGATCCTTAGTTTGTTCTGAAACCTTTTGAATTACTCCAACCAAGTCAACTTGCAGGTGGCTGGTTTTTCAATGGAGGATGATGATGATGTTACAGAACTTGTTTAAAGGATTGGATCATCTCTATGGGATGTATGGAAAGTGTTTGAATGATAAAAACTAAAAACGCACGAGTGGATTTCCAGTTTGCAAATTTAGGCTCAAAACTTACACAAATGGAGTTTTGTGTAGAAAACTCTCTCTTAGCTTGTTTCTTGATGGTTTTAAGTTTTAAACAAGTTCTATTTGATGTTTATAACATGTTTGAACCTTCAATTCTCTCAAATTTTGCAAGGTTTGAGAATTGCAAAAATTCCCTCTTTGAACTTTGTAACTTGAAACTTAAGCAAGAAAGAAAGAAAGCTTGATTTGGATAGCTTTGGTGTGGTTTGAATTTGAGGAAATGACCTCTATTTAAGTGGTAAGATGGAATCTTTTGCATTTAATGCAAAAGTTACTTTTCTAACCATGGTTAGAAATTTCTTCTTGATCCAATCCTTTATCAATCATTCACAACTGATATTTATCAGTTATAACTTGTTTCTAATTGGTGACAAGGCTTCTAGAAGGAGAAGTTGCAAAACATGACTTGTAATTTTGAAGCATGTACTTGAAATTCCATGGTTTTGGAGCTCTATGTTTCAAAATCAAAATTATAGCTAGACAAAGTGTTTTGGCAAGTTCTTGGACATTTTGGAAAGCTTGTAACAAGGGCTACAACTTTCATGTTTTGAGTGTTTTCTGAATCCAAATGGATCTAGGTGAAAAATGTCCATGAAAGTGATGAAAAATCATGTTTCTTAACACTTGAAATTTTTTCTTAGTGTTAGAAATTATTCAAATCTTGACTTTTTGTTGACTTTTTCACATTTCTTGATTTTTTATGATCATGATGGATTATTTGAAATGTTTTCATGATTGAAAAAGTTTGATTTTGAAAAAGTTGACCAAAAGTCAAAGTTTGACTTTTCAGAGTAGATGAATTTTCATCAGACGATTCAGAATTTGTCTGATAAAGAAACATGGACTTTTGTGATGTTTTGAATCAAGAAATTAGGTCAAGATGTTGTATTGAAGATGTTAAGATCAATCTCCAAGCAAATAGATCATTCATTGATCAGAAAATCAATGATTCACTATCCTCGATAAAAACCCTAATTGGTCGATTCATGGTAGATCATGAGAAAAAGTTGGGAATCTGAAGATCAAATGTTGATGATTGATTAAGATAGATCAATTTAGGTGAGTGGAAACTCAAACCCTAATTGATCACATCTTGAACAGATGAAATTTTGAAGAAACCCTGATTCTGACTTCTAGAAGCCATACACGATCTATTCTATTCTAAAATTGTTAGTGATGCAGTGATGCATATATGAGGTGGTATATTAGGTCAAAAATTGGGGTATGACAAGTACACACAAATATATGGCAGAAGTATTTTTACTAGTTTAAGAATTAGTACATGTAGTTGCAGAGCTATCAGTAAAATACCAGAGTCCGATTGAATTAATTAGTACTTATGAGAAATAGTTCGATTAATTATTAAGCGTAGTATATATATAGTGGAGCTTGATTTATGACAATTGGTCCAAATAAATTATAGAGTATATATGTATATATTCAGTAGGATTTCCAATAGCAGTGTTAGTAATAATTTAGTAGAGATATTCTAATGAAGTTACCAGTAGAGGTAATTTAGTAGAACAAAGATATAGTGTCAAGTAGCAGTATTTAAATAGGCGAATAACTGAAGTAGTGTGATTTTAGTATCGGCCTAGTAAAATATTTAGGTTAATTCGGTAAGATGTATATGATGTTGTGATTAGTGGAAATAAATTGTCTTGATGGAGGTCGACGGAAATAGTACTGATTAGTAAATTTAGTAGTCTTAACCGGTATAATTATGTAACTGAAATTAGTTGAAAATTTGTAGAAGTGATTCGTAAATGGTTGTAGTTATTTTTGGTTAGTTTATTTTGTTGAAACTATGTTGAATATGTTGATTTGCAGGTACAGTTGGGTAAGTTGATTCGTCCGGTTTATGGAAACTGTTGTTTACGGGTCTTATGACCTATGTTTTGTGTTGATATTGATTTTGTTGTAGATGATTATGATTGTCTATCTTGTTGAATTTGTGTGAATGTATCTTGTTGTGAAATTGTTTGTGAGTTATTAGCGATGAATTGGTTGTTGTATATGGTTGTTTATGTGAAGTTGCAGGATATTTTAAGTGACGATGGTTACCTCTGATTATTGGTAATAAAAGTGATATAGGCGTATGCCTCGTGTAGTGAAGTTATGTTGTTATTTATATGTTGTTAGCATCGCATTACATTTTGCATTTGTGAAGGCCTGTATTGGTGGATTTGTGAAGAAGGCTTATGCCTTGTGCCTTTGATAACTGGCAATTTAGTGAAGGGAGTTTACTCCACCGGTACCACATGCATGTGCATTGTTGAGTCTCATTGGAAGTCGTGTCGTTGTTAATTGCGAAGTAATTACATGTTGTTGCTAACGAATGAAGTGTGTTGTATCGTTGTTGATTGGGAATTTAATTGTGACGTGTTATTTGTGATGTGGTAATTACGTATGATTTAATCTCAATATATTATTTATCATACACCTGTTTATATTGGTAGATATCTCACCATTTCTTTTGTTGGCTGTTACCTTTATATTGGTAACGTGCAGGTAACGAGGAGTAAAGAATTTAGTAGCTTTTGGCATCGTCGCTCTGATACGTAGCACTCGGGGGGAAATGAACGCATATTTAATTTTATATTGTTTTCTGTTGCATTATTGAAGTTAATACTTTGAGAATTGTTCCTTGAATTAAGTTGCTTTGAAAGATGCTATATTCCGTTTGAAATTTTGAAAATATTACGAATCCGCTGCGTAGTTTTTGAATAAATATGAAGTATTTTTGATGAATAAATAATTACTATAAATTCTTGGAATTAAATGTGCTATGTATCCATGATAATATGCTTTTTAAGTTGATGGTTTGTTTTATGAAATGTAATGCCTCATATTGTTGAAACTTTCCGCACTCTGATTTTCATATAAACGTTGGGTAGAATTGAGGTGTTACAATATAGCTTTCTAGAAGCATTGTTAAACACATTTTTAATTATCCGTGAATTGTAATTCCTTGAGAAACCAAGTTGTGGTGTTCCTGAGAAGACTAAAACAGTTGTTTTAGTGAATTGTAATTCCTTGAGAAACCAAGTTGTGGTGTTCTTGAGAAGATTAAGGCAGTGGTCTTAGTGGTCTATAATCAAGTTCTGATTAGTGGATTAAGACCTCATTGGGAGAGGAAAATCACCTTGGCGGGTGGACTAGAGTAGTTGAGTTCAAACGAACCAGGATAAAAATAATCGTGTTTAATTTTATTTGATTTCAAAACCCCAATTCAAACCCCCCTTTCTTGTGTTTTTCATCCTTCAAATTAAAATAAAACAAAGGACAAAAATAGCCACCAATAAGGAAGCTCGTGACAAGAGTGTGGCAGTTAGCCAAGGGACAATTTTCAAAAGCAAAACAACATGAATTAATAGGAAATGGTCTGGGCACTTTGTTGAGGTTATGGGGGACAAGGGAGCAGAAGAAATCATTTCCTCTATTACAAATGTTTCCATTGTGGGGCACACTATGGACGCTTATAAAAATAAGATTAATCCTTCTACAGTTGATAGAGGCCCTAAAGGAGATGCTTGGACGGGTCCTATTTTAGAAAAAATTACACCACAAAATTCGAAACCTCCGGACCACCAAAAACCAAAATCTCTTAGTAAACTTACTAATACTGCAGAGAAGTTATTTGGTAGCCATACTGAGGATAGTAATAGCCACATAAATTCGTAGTTAATCCAAGAGTCTGGTGAGATTGACATGGAAGTTGTGGGAGAAACCCCAACATAGCATGTTAGTCATGGTTAAGGAAATAATTCTTTTTCTCAGTTTGTATTTAATGATGATTCAACAAAAAGACATTTTTGTATGGAACTGTCGGGGTGCAGCCAACACGAGCTTTTATAGATAATGCAAGCAATATATTAGTCAGTATAAGCTTGTAATACTTATTATTGAAGAGACTAGATGTGATCCGAAAAAGTTGCATAAGACTATGAGTAGACTTGGTTATGATGGTTTCACATCCACTGAAAACAAAGGTTATGCTGGAGGAATTTGTGTAGCTTGGAAGGAGGCAGAAGTTCATGTACAGATTGTCTTGAAAAAATTTCAATTCATTCATATGAGTATGCAGTATGTCAAAGGTCCTCTTTGGTACTTCACTCCAATATACGTGAGCCCTAATATGGACAATAAGCGGTTAATGTGGGATGATTTACGAAAGATTATTAAAGACATGAAAGCCCCTTGGCTGATTATAGGTGACTTTAACGACATTGCTTTTTCCCATGAGAAAAAAGGTGGAAGAGTGGTTTCGATTAACAAATGTATCAAATTAAAGAAAAACATTGAGAGTTGTGATCTCATTGATATGGGAGCTTTTGGCCCAAAACTTACATGGAGAGGCCCAATTTATAGAGGAGCACAACGCATATACGAGAGGTTGGATCGAGCCCTTTGTAATGATTTATGGAGACTGGGTTTTGCTGATGTTTTAGTTAAAGTGTTAACCATACTTGACTACTCCGATCATCACCTCATTCTCATTCGTACTATGGGCGATTTTCTAGGTACAACTGAACCTTGCTTTCATTTTGAGTGTGCCTGGATTACTGAGACATATTTCCAGAATATGTTGAAGGATAGCTGAAGGAGAAATTCAAATATGGTTGGCAACCTGCAGAATGTTAAAGAAGGAGTAAAGGCCTAGAATTTCCACACTTTTTAGAAAATTACTTGTAAAAATAATGTGATCATGAGAAGTCTTGAGGGTATTCCGAAGCAATTACAATCAAACAACAAGTATGGAAATTTTAAAAATCTAGAGAAGAAACTTCAAATCGAGATGAGTGAGATTCTCAAGAAGGAAGAAATCATGTGGTTTCAATGTTCTAGGGAAAAATGGCTTATTGATGGGGATAGGAACACCAAATATTATCATTTAAAGGCCATCCAAAGAAGACGGAGGAACAAGGTTGTTACTAGAAAGAATGATAATGGGCATTGGGTTGAGGATGAGGATGAGATTATAAAGTTATTTAGTGCCCACTATATGATATTGTTTGAGTTGAACGATACCAGTAAATATTGGGAGCAAACCAAGTATTCTTTCCCCAACATTGACAGAGATATCTTGCATAGCATGGAATCTGAAATTGAAGATGATGAGATCAAGATGATGAGATCAAGAAGGCTGTATTTAGCCTATGACCTTGGAAGGCATCGGGACCCGACGAATTCCCAGCAGGCTTTTATCAAAATGCGTGGCAAATAATGGGGAGTAGCGTTTGTGATTATGTCAAGAATTTGTGGAGCAATCCCATCAATTTGGTGGAGATTAACCAAACACACATATGTCTCATTCCTAAAGTGAAATACCTTGAAGTCATTACTCAGTTCAGGCCCATCTCTCTTTGTAATGTCATATACAAAATAATAAGCAAAACGGTTGCTAATAGAATCAAAGATAGTTTATCAACGACTGTGTCTCCATATCAGTCGGACTTCATTCTTGGAGGAGCATTCACGAAAATATTATTGTGGCCCAAGAGATTGTGCACTCTATGAACAAAGCCAAAGGAAAGAAAGGTTATGTTGCTATCAAAGTGGACTTATCAAAAGCCTACGACAAGCTCAGTTGGGATTTTATTTGGCGGATTCTCGAAGAGATAAAATTTCCTTCTAATCTGATAAATCTAATTGTGCATGGAGTCACCAGTGTTGAAACCAACATCAAATGGAATGGCGTTAGTTCTGATTATTTTCGGCCTAAAAGGGGCATAAGACTAGGAGATCCTATATCACCTTATCTCTTTGTTTTGTGCATTGACAAATTGTCGCACCTAATTTCTCAAGCTGTTGATGAGGGTGAATAGAAAGCCTTCAAAGTTGGAAGAAGAGGTCCTCTAATTTCGCATTTAATGTTTGTTGAAGATATTCTCTTATTTGGTGAAGCATCGACTAAGTAGCTAAATTGTATGGTGAATATTCTTAACAAATTCTGCAGAATGTCAGGTCAAGAGGTTAGCCAAGATAAAACGCGGATCTTTTTCTCTGAGAATGTTAATAGGAACCGGTGTTTGGAGATGGTGAGAGTTTCAGGATTTATTGAAACGAATTCTCTTGGAAAGTATCTTGGTGTCCCTTTGAATGGTAATGTGCCCAAGAGAACTGACATTCAATATATAATTGATCAGGTTAGTTACAAGTTAACGAATTGGAAAGCAAATCAATTGGCGTTTGTGGGTCGTGTTACTTTGGCCAAAAGTGTTATAGAGGCTCTTCCGTTGTACACTATGATGACAAACATTCTACGTAAATCTTGTATTGATCAAATCCACAAGCTCCAAAGGAAATTTATTTGGGGAGAAACTGTAGTAGGCAAGAAATATCATGTTGTGGCAGACTATTACAACCCCGAAAAGTGAAAGTGGTCTTGGAATTAGGAGATTGGATATGATGAACAAAGCTTGCCTGCTCAAAATGGGATGGTAGCTGCAGAAATATACTGATGACCTATGGAGCGTTGCGGTTTGGGTCAAGTACGATATAGGAAATGAGGGGTGGAATCCTATAATGAAACATGCGGACTCTAGCTTCTGGAAGAATATCATAAAGACCTGGGAATCCTTGAATGACTGTTGCTTTTGGCAGATAGGAATAGATGCCCTGATTAATTCCAGGGATGATAAGTGGATTGATCCTAATATAAGGATCAAGGATATGTGCCTCAATATTCCGCAACACTTAAAAATGGCGAAGGTTCAGAATCTATGCACGGTTACGGGTGACTGGGATTGGGATGAACTTGTTTAGTGGATGCCTCATGACCTCTGCAACAGAATAGAGAGTGTTCCTCCTCTTTAGAATGGTGATACTTATGATGTGAGAATGTTCATTGGAGTTCAAGGCAACAAGTATATTGTTAGTGAAATGTACAAGCTCTTCATTAGAGATATTGTCGTGACTGAAAGTGTTAATTGGAAGGATATTTGGAAAATTGATGCCATTAAGAGGGTCAGGTATTTTGTTTGGCTTCTTCATCATGATGGCCTTCTAACAAACATGAAGAAATCAAGAATGGATCTTGGGAGTGCAATGTGCAAGAGATGTGGTGATGTTGACGAGGCTATGTTGCATGTGCTTAGAGATTGCCCTAGTATGGAGAAACTGTGGAGACAAGTGGTTTTTACTAACAAACGAGTGCTCTTTTATGTAGGTACTTTAGAAGATTGGCTCTATATCAACATGAATACAAATATTGGCAGTGACGGTAATGAGAGTTGGCGTAACTTTTGGGCCAATGCTTTTTTAACATTTGGCTTTGGCATACGAAGGAGTCTCATAATGTGAACTATAATAGGCCAACTTGGATGATTTCTTACATCAAAAATACGATGGGTGACTATGGAATTTCTAAAGCAAGCTCGAGAATATCAACTCAACCTAGTATGGAAATGAGGTTAGTGAAGTGGGATAATTCCCCAAGGGACTGGGTTAAGATCAATATTAATGGCGCAGTGGATAAGAAGGGTAATGTCAGATGTAGTGGTATCATTAGAGATTCGGACGGAGAATGGCTTGGAGGGTTTTCTAAGAGAATAGGTATTTGCAATGCTTATATTGCAGAGTTGTGGGGGTGCTTTCGTGGGATTAAAACTTGCCGAAGAAATGGGTTTCAATCAGATTATAATTGAAAATGACTCACAGCGGGTGGTGAAGGATATTACAAGCAGACAAGTATCAACCATTGTTGGAAGAAGTTTGCTAGACAAAGTCAGGGCCTTTTCCAACATTACATCATAATTTCAATTAAGCATGTTTTTCGTGAAGCTAACATGGGTGCTGATTCTATTGCTAAGAATGTCATGCATCAACAAGTCAAGTTTATTTACTTCAGAGAGTGTCCTAGTTTTCTTCAGACAAGCTTCAACGATGACCTCTTGAGGAAGCAACTCCCGCGTCTTTTTCCGATTTAGTTTTCTTTCTTCTAGAGCTTAGACCCCTCTTGTAACAAAAAAAAATATAAAGCAATAAAATTTAATGCTATTAAAAACATTCTTAAATATGAGATCTCAAATTCTAATACATTATATTATATAAATACTTTAATAATTCTAAGGTTTTGCGAATGATAAAAATGAAGAAAAAATATATATTATTTGGTTCTAAATTATAAAATTCATTGGGAAAAAATTAGGTTGTATCATATTACATGTTTAATATTTTTCTTTTTAGTTTTGTATTTTAACTTTAAGATTCATTTTGATTCTTTAATTTTTAAAAAATATTAGTCTCTTTAATATTTTTTAAAAAATGTATGTCAGTTCTTTTCGTCTAATTAATTTAGAGATTTTGTTTTTGAATTTTTTTATCGCTAATTAGACAAAAATGATATGTTTTGAAAAAAAAATAAAGGATTAATATGAACTGTTTTTAAGTAAGAAACAAAATTGAAACCAATGTTAAAATATAAGAAAAAAAAATACTAAACCTAACAATTTTATAAGAAACTTTTAGTGTTATAAATTTACATATAAAATTTTGTCTCCAGTTATTAAAGTTTCTGAGTCTGTCCCTAGGTCAGATAAAAAAATATACTATTTTTATTGAATCTTTAAAATTAAATAAAAAATTTTAAATTAAAATGTCATACATATTCATTTAATCAAATTATTTTAAAATAAATTATTCATATTATTTACATATAATTTATCTGTTCCTCGTGCCTCATCATATATATATATATATATATATATATATATATATATATATATATATATATATATATATATATATATATATATATATATATATATATATATATATATATATATATATATATATATATATATATATATATATATATATAAAAGAATTCAAAAATTGAAATAAAGAAGTAAAAAACACACAAATAAAAAAAATGATCAAAAAATTTGAATTGTCACATATCAATCCAAACTGTCAATCGTTCATCGCCACCGCTATTAGAGCTCTGTCGACCAACCGACCTACGATGTTTGGAGTCCGTCGTTGGACTGTCATCGTGTGGTTTTGGTGCCACCACCTTGAGAACTTGTAGGCCACCGTCGTCTGCCGCTAATTCTGGTGTCGCCGCTGCCTCCCATTGATTTATGACTGCTTTCTCTCGTTGCCTCCGTCACACCGCCAACTTGTGCTTTTAACGTCTTGTGTCGATATCATGGCTGCTTTTTATAGCTTTTTAGTTTTTAGAATCTCAAAATATGTTTTATTTCTCTTGATCATATAATATTTTAAGACATACTTCAACAATATCCACTTTAACTTGAAACCACAGTGATGTCAATTTATCCACTAACCACCTTCCTGAATTTGTCAATTCAACATCTATTGAATTATTTTTATCAAGTCCAAATTTCGCTTGAATCTTGATCTTGCCACTTACAAACAATTGCTCTTATATTTTTCTACTTTATTAGTCTAAGAAGTTCATATGTATGGTTCTCCAGACTTCTTTGATTCTATCCGCATTCGAATACTTTCCCGAAAATTCTAATTTTTAAATTTTGTTACCCTTCGACCACATTCAAAACATAATATTTATAATATTTAAGGTCAACATAATTATCTATTTAATATGGTCAAATCTTTTTCTTTATCTTATCATAAATCAAATATCAAATGATAATTAGACATCGATTTTACATTTAGTTTGACTAAATTAGTGGGATGAAACAATTAGATGGTACAATCTCCCCCCTCTACCAAAATTTCTTATACTATTGTCTCTTCATGCCACCATTATCCTCGTTGTATATATCATAATAAGATATTGGCAATAACAATTCTTTAAAGAAACCTTCGCCCACTTGTTTTGATTTTTTCTCACTCACTTCCACTTTATATGTTGACAATTGTCGGTTTGTCCCTATTAGTCCAATAAGTGGAGTCTGTGCCCACTTGTAGTATGTTCATAAAATATGTCATATTTATATCATGTCCTATATGTGTGTGTCATCTTCTCTCTATTAAAGCAAAGACATACTCAGTTTAACAATGCACAAAGAGATAAATATATTAGAGATGAGTAACTTTGCAGAGAGAAAGCCACATGCTGTGTTAACTCCATTTCCAGCTCAAGGCCATATCAATGCATTATTGAAACTAGCAAAACTACTTCACCTTAGAGGCTTTCACATAACCTTTGTCAACACTGAGTACAACCATAAACGCTTGCTCAAATCAAGAGGTCCAAAAGCCTTCGATTGTTCCACAGGCTTTACCTTTGTAACCATACCAGATGGTCTAACTCCAATGGATGGTGATGGTGATGTTACTCAAGATGTACGCTCTCTTTGCCAATCAATATTGAACAACTTCCATATCTTCTTTGATGAACTTCTTGCTAAACTTCATGAGTCTTCCACTTCTGGTCTTATCCCTCCTGTTACCTGCTTAGTTTCTGATACTTTCATGCCATTTACAGTAGATTATGCTGAACAGCATGCACTTCCAGTTCTTCTCTTTTCTCCATGCAGTGCTTGTTTCTTCTTGTCTACTTATCACGTTCCAAAATTGTTTCAAAATGGTGTATTACCACTCAAAGGTATATCTATGCTCCCTTTTTTCTTCCTAATAGAGGTATGTATCTATCTTTATATTCAAATTATTTACTTTTGCTATTATGATATGCAGATGAGAGTATTCTAAATAATGGATTTTGGGACACTAAAGTTGAGTGGATTCCAGGTTTGAAAAATTTCAGAGTGAAGGATCTTCCTACTGCTATAAAAACAAGAAATTCAAATGACTTGTTGATAAAATTTACAGTTGAAATGTCAGGTAGATATCATAGAGCTTCTGCTATTATTTTCAATACTTGTGATGAACTTGAGAGAGATATAATGAATGCCCTCAATTCTATATTTCCTTCTTTGTACACCATTGGTCCATTAGCTTCTCTTTTGAATCAAACTCCACAAAACCATTTGATATCTCTAGAATCTAATCTTTGGAAAGAAGATACTAGTTGCCTTGAATGGCTTGGATTGAAAGATGATGAATCTGTTCTTTATGTAAATTTCGGAAGCGTCACGGTTATGACTGAAGAGAAACTGTTAGAGTTTGCATGGGGTTTGGCTAATAGCAAGAAGCCTTTTTTGTGGATTATTAGGCCTGATCTTGTGATTGGTGGCTCAGTGGTTTTATCATCTGAGTTTGTGAATGAAATTTCAGATAGAGGCTTGATAGCAAGCTGGTGTCCACAAGAGAAGGTATTGAACCATCCTTCAGTTGGGGGATTCTTGACTCATTGTGGATGGAACTCAACCACTGAAAGTGTTTGTGCTGGAGTGCCAATGCTTTGCTGGCCATATTTTGTTGATCAACCACCAAATAGTAGATTTATTTGCAATGAGTGGGAGATTGGGATTGAAATTGATACTAATGTAAAGAGAGGAGAGGTTGAGAAATCAGTGAATGAATTGATGGTGGGAGAGAAAGGAAAGAAGATGAGGAAAAAGGCAATGGTGTTGAAGAGGAAGGTAGAGGAAGACACAAGACCAGGTGGTAGTTCATACAAAAACTTGGACAAAGTGATTAAGTATGTCTTGCTTAAACATTATTAGATTAAGTTCTATTTTCTAAATTGTAAGAATTCATAATCTTTGTATTTTTCTCATTTATTTTTTCTAAAGTTATACTTCCTAGAATATTTTTCTCATTAATGTCCTTATATTTTTTTTTGTTACACGCCTAAAAAACAAAAAAAAATAATAATGAAAGAAAAACTAAATTCTTAAAAATAAATTTCTTGTCACATTCACTACACGGATGATACTCAACCTTTGAAGAGGGGACGAGTGAATCAAGAAATCAACATTTGTAGAGGTTGTGAGCTTTCTCATAAAATCAACACTTTGATTAGCTTCTTTAATTGTGCGAATGACTCTACACATATTGTTTTGAATAAGGATATTTTTTATACTTTAGATCAACACCGAGTGTTTATAATACTTATTGAAGGGGTTCTCAATGAAGCTGATATTGAAGGATGAATTAGAGTAACCAGTTGAGTTAGTAACAATCATACCTTTGATTACTGAAAGACCTTGGTAAATGTTGCAAAGTTGTGCTTTTATATATATATATATATATATATATCACTATTATTTTTCGTGACAAAGCTCTCACATCACAAAAAATGCGCCATCTTTTTTTATTTATGGAAAAACAAATCTCTTAACATGTATGCCATGACACTCCATCTTTTATTTATTTATGGGAACATGATGCCCTTGAAATCTAAAGATCCATATTTTTTTTGAGAAAAAATTCTCTATGATGAATTTGAAGAGCAACAAATTATTTTATTTAAGGTTTATTTTCTGTAAATATATTTTTGACAAAAAATCATTTATATATCTAACCTTTATTTATCTAACTTTTTTTATTTTATATTAGAGACAACAAGAAAAAAATTATAGAAAATATATTGCACCTAACATTTTCAAGGGACGATTAAGATTTGTTTAAGAGCAGTAAATATAGTAAAATAAATGTTTAGAGACAAATGATTTCCTTAACGTAACCGAAAGGATAGTTAAGCGTTTATTTTACTATATTTACTGCTCTTAAACAAATCTTATGGGAATATGATGCATTTGAAATCTAAAGATCATCCATATTTTTTTTGTGAGCAAAAAATTCCCTATGATGAATTTAAAGATCAAAACATTATTCTATTTAAGGTTTATTTTTTGTAAATATTTTTTTGACAAAAAATCATTTATATATCTTACTCTTGTTTATCTAACTTTTTTATTTTATATTAGAGACAAATGCAAGAAAAAATCATAGAAAATATGTTGCACCTAAAATTTTCTTGTCCCTTCAGCGCACTGAATATTTATTCGAATATCTAAAATCTTAAATTTTAATGTAATAATCTTTGTAAACAATATAATATTAATGATAAACAAATTAATATATTAATATTTTGGATAATTAATGTTACCCCTCCATTTTATTTGTAATCCAAGATATAAGATATGTTGATTTTAAAAATAATAAATTCAAACTCATTTGCATATAACTTTATCTATCTTATACAACCTCATATATGTGAGATTGTCGTGCATAAGAAAGCTTGAACTTGGTATCATAAATTAAACTAAGCAAGGAATAATTTAGTGAATTTCTTAATCTACCCCATAGTGGTGGGGGCACCCTATAGAAAATCGAAAATACCCTTTCTAAAATCGAAAGTATATTTCTGGTTCAAACCCCATTTTGTACAAACCAGTCAAAATATGGTTTGACCCCTTGTTATACCCCAAAAATTTTCCTCCTATTTTTTCAAGTCAATCCACATCTCCATACTCAAGAATTCTTCAAGGGTTGACCAGATGAACCCTCTCCTAAGCAATCAACCCACAACTAGGGTTTTGATTCTCTCAAATCAAGGATAAGTTTCATTGCCTCAAGTGATCATCGTACCTCCTCATATGTTTCAAGGCATCATCATGTCAAGTTTCAAGCCTCACAGCTAAAGTTTGCTCAATCAATTGCTCAGATGGTTGAAAATTAGTTGTATTGGACAAAGAGTACAAAGAGTCAATTGTGGTCAACATACAGTCAAACTTCATTAGTTTTGGTCAACATCAGTATTTTGAAGTCACATCCATCATTTGATCAAGGTTTGATCATGATTCATCAAGAAAACACAAGATTTGATCAAAAGTCAAAGTTTCTAAATTAGGGTTTATTGATAAAAAGTCAACAACTTTGATCGGGCATAACTTTCACATACTTTATCAGGAAATTTTCCAACAAAGCTCATTTTGAAGAGAATTCAATTCTCTACAACTTTGGGTCTCACAAGATTTGGCCAAAAATGCTTCATTTGAGAGTTATGGATCAAGACATTACAGGTCCTTCTAAAAGTCAAGAAAAAGTCATCTTTTTCAAAAAGAAGTGTACATGAACATGGAAACTTCAATGAAGATGAAACCAAAAGGAGTGTTTGGAGGACATCTTGAGATTTCTAAAAAGTCCAAGAACACTTCAAAATGTTGAAAATTGAGCAAGATACAACTTGTGCAAGTTTGGGAAATTTGAAGAAGTGCATGAAGAGAAATACTAAGCAAATTCAATTTTTTTCCAAATGGGCCATGGTCAACTAAAGTCACCATCCCCACAGAACCAAAGTCACCAATACATCCCCACAGAGTCACTGTCACTAATACATCCCCATAGAGTCATTTTCACAGAAATATTCCCGCAGAATAATCTCTACAATCCCCGCAGAGCCATCGCTCCCCCGACAGAGACAAATTTTGCAACAAGACTACTACTCTATGATCTCCTTTCAACAATGTCCAAAGCTTTTATTCATCACGTTAGTCCCCAAGCAGTGATCCCACCAATTCATCATGTTAGTCCCCGAGCAGTGATCCTATCAACTCATCATATTAGTCCCCGAGAAGTGATCCTATCAACATCATCACGTTAGTGTCCGAGCACTGATCACTTACATTGTCACGTCAGTCCTCGCGCAGTGAACGTCAACCTTGTTACATTGGTCCCCGAGCAGTAACCAATCATCAGTCAACTTATTATGTCAATCTCCGAGCGGTAATAGGTTATACAAAATCACATTATTCCCCAGCAAGTTTTATACACAAGATATTCATCCCTGGGTGAGTATCTCTCAAGGATTATCATTCCCCAACATCATCAATATCCGACTTCAAACTTGGTCAGATAGTGCATCGAAGGAATTCACATCTCTCTTGTTCCCCAGTCAGGGTCTCCAACAACTACATCCCCAAGTAGAAATAAAAGATCCCCGACAGAACATTTCCATCTTCTTCAAGATGGATATGTTTTGAAATACCACAACATATACATTCATACATAATTCATAAAAAAAATCATAACACGTGCATACATCATTCATGAGCATCATTACATACTTACATGCATCATAATCTGCATAGAACTAATCTCGTTCTTTCAGTTTAAATTCTCAAACAGGTGAAAGTCATTCACAAATTTCCAAACAGAAGGTCAGAGATTAATGCGCAAAACAAGATGGGAAAACTATCTGAATGATCAGACGAGCTTACCAACAGATAGTAGGATACAAATGAATACCCGAAACAAGACGGGAAAGCTATATACATCTTGACAAATACTCATTTCGGATAAAGCCAAGACGAAGGTTTATTCTGACTCTCTCTTATCATCATAAACTCCATATGGCATCTTTAAGCCCGTCTCCGACTACACGTGGTCATCTCTCCACCTGCAGAATGCTGCATATCTGGTTAAAAATCAATATATACCAGTAACCTCATTCAAAGACAAGCATGGAGTCTAACAAATGACTCGCTCCCTAACATCAGCTTCTCCAAATGGCCTCTATAAGCCCATTCTAGTACATCGTCAACTGATGATCTCATTCCATACACCAGCGGGTGCAAATTTTCAGCTGTACTCGAGTGTTCAATCATCTTCTACCTTCAGGTCATGAAAGGCAAGCATACCAATCTAACCCTTCAGGTACAAGAAGATTGAACAGGGGAAACTATTATACCCCAAAATTTTCCCTCCTATTTTTTCAAGTCAATCCACATCTCCATACACAAGAATTCCTCAAGGGTTGACCAGATGAACCCTCTCCTAAGCAATCAACCCACAACTAGGGTTCTGATTCTCTCATATCAAGGATAAGTTCCGTTTCCTCAAGTGATCATCATACCTCCTCATATGTTTTAAGGCATCATCATGTCAAGTTTCAAGCCTCACAACTCAAGTTTGCTTAATCAATTGCTCGGATGGTTGAAAATCAATTGTATTGGACAAAAAGTCAATTGTGGTCAACATACAATCAGACTTCATCATTTTTGGTCAACATCAAGATTTTGAAGTCATATCCATCATTTGATCAAGGATTGATCATGATTCATCAAGAAAACTCAAGATTTGATCAATAGTCAAACTTTCTAAATTAGGGTTTCTTGATAAAAAGTCAACAGAACTTTGACCATGCATAACTTTCACATAATTTATCAGAAAGTTTTCCACCAAAGCTCATTTTGAAGAGAATTCAATTCTCTACAACTTTGTGTCTCACAAACTTTGGCCAAAAATGCTTCATTTGAGAGTTATGGATACAAACATTACAGGTCCTTCTAAAAGTCAACAAAAAGTCATCTTTTTCAAAAGAAGTGTACATAAACATGGAAACTTCAAAAAAGATGAAACAAAAAGGAGTGTTTATAGGACATCTTGAGCTTTCTAAAAAGTACAAGAACACTTCAAAATGTTGAAAATTGAGCAAGATACAACTTGTGCAAGTTTGGGAAATTTGAAGAAGTGCATGAAGAGAAATACTAAGCAAATTCAAAAAAAATTCAAATAGGCCATGGTTTTTATAGTTTGACTTGTTTCTGAGATAGTCCATGACTTCTAAGCCCACTTGAACGCCTCTCTTTTATTTATTTAATTTATTGTTGAATTAAAATATTAAAATTCAATTTTAATTAAATAAAATGCAAAAAATACAAGGAAGGGCGTGTGGGCTTGATTTTTGTTTGTCTTGAGGTCCAAGATAGCTCATCATAAGCTGGCAAAAACACACAAGAAGCATCAATGCAAGATTGGCCAAATTTGGAAGTTTTTCATTTGATTTTCAAATCAAATATTTTCACATTGAATGCAATATATTTTCCTCTCAGTTCTTGACCTGATTCAGTCATTATAAATACAAGATCAAGACCATAAGAAAGGGACACAAATTGTATTCCCTAAGAACCCTAGCCGAAACTCTCAAATTTCCCAAGTTTGAGGCAAGTTCGAATTTCAATTTCCAGCAAACCTCAAGCCAAACCAACCATTCGCTCATCCTCCTGAGCCTCCCAACAGTTCATTCAAGTCTTTACACAAGGCCAAAGCATCTCAGATCGTGCCATCCAAGTCTCACCGGTTTGGTAAACTTCTTAATTTCGTTTCTTTTAATTCATGCATTACTAATGGTTTTCGATTGTTTGTATGATCTCAGGAGGTTCATTAGAATATGTGTGAAGTATTAGAAGCAAGATTTTAACGTGTAAATCAAAAAATGCCATTGTTAGGGCATAGGAAGCTATGAGCTTCAAAACCATCGATATAGGAACTTTCAGACTATAAGAACACCACCAATCGATTCGCAGGGGTCGAATTAGGGGGTAGGGTCATTAGATTCCATTTATTCTTTCTATTTTTGCAAGTTTGATTTTTGAAGGGGTCGGAGAAGTTGAAGTTGACCACCCTGGGTGGTGGTTTGAATATCTAACTCTGGTGGTCCAGGCACGACGTGTTTTGATTTGATCGTTTGAAACCCTGGGGCCCACTTACGTGTGTTTCTGACTTTTATTTGATTTCAGGGAGTAATATCCAATATATATTTATTCAATAGCATAAGTTAATGGATGCATCACCACCCCAATGGTTAACCATGTGCCCGCCAGTCCTCTCACTCTCTCAAGGCGTGGGTTTGATCCCTGCCTTTTGCATTTTTTCACAAAATTCTGATTTTTCACAGGTTTCACACATATACTCTTCGAGACAGGTTTCTAACACCAATGGCATGTGGCTGAGCGGTAAAGTTTTGTGATTGTAACCCCAGGGTCACGAGTTCAACACCCTAGGAGGCCAAAACTAATTTTTACTACTTGTTTCCTTTGCATTTTTCTTATTTCTTTTCAATTTTTTAAACTTATTTTAATTACCTTCACAAATTAATTTTTGAAAAGTTAGGCCCATTTGGAAATTTTTTTATTTTCTCAAGTATTTCTCTTTGTGCACCTCCTCAAACATGCTTAACTTGCACAAGGTGTATCTTGCTTAATTTTTAACATTTTTTGGTGTTCTTGGACTTTTTGGAAAGCTCAAGATGTCTTTTAAACAGCACTTTTGGTTTCATCTTCATTGAAGTTTCCATACTCATGAACACTTCTTTACAAAAAGTTGACTTTTTGTTGACTTTTGAAAGGACCTGTAATGTGTTGATCCATAACTTTCGAATGAAGCATTTTCTGCCCAAGCCTGTGAGACATGAAGTTGTAGAGAATTGAATTCTCTTCAAAATGAGCTATGGTGGAAAATTTTCTAATAAAGTATGTGAAAGTTATGTCTGGTCAAAGTTCTGTTGACTTTTGTCTAAGAAAGCCTAATTTAGAAACTTCGACTTTTGATAGAATCTTGACTTTTCTTGAGGAATCATGATCAACCCTTGATCAAATAATGCATATTACTTCAAAATATTGATGTTGACCAAAAATTGGGAAGTTTGACTGTATGTTGACCACAATTGACTTTTTGTCCAATACATTGATTTTCATCCATTTGAGCAATTGTCTGAGCAAACTTGACTTGTTAGGTTTGAAACTTGACATGGAGATTCTTTGAAACATATGATGAGGCATGATGACCACTTGTAATGTTGGATGTCCATCTTGATTTGAGAATGACAATTCCCTAGTTTGGATTGATTGCTTAGGAGAGGGTTTATCTGGTCAACCCTTGTGAAATCCTTGAGTATGGACATGTGAAATGTCTTGAGAAGTGGGAGGGCAAATTTTGGGGTACAACACTGGTCTACCATGGAGGTCGATTGCTTTAATCATGCCCGAATCTGTTATAAGTGCCAAGTGTATGCTGACAAGGTGCATGTGCCACCATGAAAACACCGGCCGAACCTCCGACTGATAACTGATATCAAGTAGAGTCGCCATCGAACGTCTTTTATCTCGCGAGGGAGAAAGGAAAACATCGAGTAAACCTGAGGGGAGAAATCGCAGTCCTATGACCGTGAAATTGAGAGAATCTAGGTAAGGGAGTTAGTTACGCGAGGGGAAGGGATTAGCACCCCACACGCCTGTAGTACTCTACGGTATCCACTTTCTATTTCTAGCTAAAGGGTGTGTTATATCTATGCTTAATCGCTATCATGCATGCAAAAGAAAGAAGAAAATAAGAAACCACGGGGAAAAGAAGGAAGTATTTACAAAGTTTGCTCGATCGAGCCCCGTGACAAGATGCCTACGTATTCCCGCGTGCAATGGGAAAGTCAGAGCGTCGTAGTTCGGCTCACTTATTTTGGTGGGTTTTGTGTTTTTTACTTGTGAAAAAGGTTTTAAACACAAAGAGAATAGAAAGCGCGCAAAGGCGAAAAGAGTTTGTGTTGGTTGGTTGTTTTTACCTTGAGAAAGGAGTTCAAACCATTATTAAATGTTTTGTTTTTGAAAGGAAAAGAAAAGCAAGTTTTAGTTTTAATCACATGCAAAAATGCAACAGAAACTAGCAAATCAAAAGGGAGACTAACTAAGCGCTACCCTAATGTTGCCATGCAAGAGGCCGGACCTATGGTTTAGGATGCAAGGGAATCTCTACCTATGTTGACATGCAAAGGATGTGGATCCTAATGTCTAGGCTAAAGAACCAAACCTAACCAAGGGAACCTGCAAGAGACAAGCAAAAACACATCACAAGTAGAATTACCCTAAACGGGTCTTTAAATAAACCAGAGGGGTTCCTGAACATGCTCCAACTACGGAAGCCCCATCATGCATCTCTATTCCTACTTCTCATGGCAAAAGAAAGCTGTAAAGCCCTACTTCTCATGATATCTAGGAAAGCCCTACTTCTCATAAACAGTGTAGAAACTACCGAACGAATATAGAATCCGAAGAGCACTACGAGCTATAGAAATACTCCGGAAAACTTCAAGTACTGCAGCCATGCAATAAGAGTAAACCGGTGAGAATTGTTCAAAGCACTAAAACAAGCGGAATACGTGTCGATACGCCTCCGAAGTAACAATGCCTGCAAGAACAAGCTTAGAACAAACACACACAAGGCAAAGGCACCGTACACGTGGGTGTACGAGTTCACAACACCTGCAAGAAGGGAGTTAGACCCAAAAAGCAAGTAGAAGAAAAGTATGCGAGTATCGGAGAAATGTGCCGAATGTATAGGCACCACAGGTCCCTGCATGAAATGGAACACAAACAGTAGCCATGCATAGCTAGGGTGACTACTGTTCGCCATTAGAATCGAGAAAAACAGAAAAAATGCACCAGTGAACCGCGCTAAGCCCGATATATCGCGCTAAGCGCGACCTGCAACACAAAAAGTCAGAACATTTGGCGCTTAGCGTGCTCTGGACCGCGCTAAGCATGACCTGCAACACAAAAAGTCAGAACATTTGGCGCTTACGCGCTCTGGACCGCGCTAAGCCCGACCTGCAACACAAAAAGTTAGAACATTTGGCGCTTAGCGCGCTCCTGGTGGCCCTAAGCACGACCTGCAACCTGTAGAAATTTTATTTTTGAACCAGACCTCCTGTTTTTGATGTTTCCATGCTAAAATTCAATTCGTATTGTTAGGCCACAATCCCGAAGCAAGCGAAAATCGAATGAACATGCAAGGAATGCGAATCGAACGATAAAACCAATGTTCACGTGCATGTAGCAATGTATGAACATGTGAGGAATGCAAATTGAATCGATAAAACCAAGGTTCATATACATGTGAAGATGCATGAACATGTGAGGAATGCAAATCGAATCGATAAAACCAATGTTCATATACATGTGAAGATGCATGAACATGTGATGAATGCAAATCGAATCGATAAAGCCAATGTTCATATACATGTGAAGATGCATGAACATGTGAGGAATGCAAATCGAATCGATAAAACCAATGTTCATATACATGTGAAGATGCATGAACATGTGAGAAATGCAAATCAAAATGATAATTCCAATGTTCAATTGTGAAGGTAAATGCATGAACATACAAGGAACGCAAATCAAGATGATAATTCCAATGTCCAATTGTGAAGGTAAATGCATGAACATGCAAGGAACGCAAATCAAGATGATAATTCCAATGTTCAATTGTGAAATTATATGCATGCTAGTCATGGCATTTAGAAGTTTTCCTTTAAAGAATCTAAGTCATGCATTGTCACAAACACTTGGAGTGCACATGCAACAAGTTTATGCATGATGCACTAAATGCTTGGATATCTACATATTGAATGCAAGTTATGCTTCGAATCACCATGAATCAATGTAAATCAATCAAATTAAATACTCACCAATGCATGAGCATGCGATAGATGATGCAAAATGTATGAGTTTATGCCCTATGTGCAAGAGGAAAACAAATGTACAAGTGTATATACATGCTATCCACAAAGAAATCCTCACTCCGACACGAATAAGGCGGCAAAATTCAATTCAAATCAAGGAATTCAAGAGTACAAGTTCTAGAATCAGAATCTACATTGAATTTGTATGCAATTTCAGTATTCAATTTCAAGAAAAGCTAAAAGTCAAGCACAACTTAAAATAAGTGCTTATTTGAACCTAACACTTACTTCAACTTGAAGTTTGAGTCAAATTGGAGAGGAATTCCTTGTGCTCTTCAAAGAAAATACCAAATCAATGACGAATTGATGATAACCTTCAGAATTAGCCTTGAATTCTTGTAGAAACTTGAAATCTTCAATGGAGAATTGAAGAAGATGAAGGAGAAATCCTTGAATCTTGCAATTGGAGAGAAAATCAAGATGAAATCATTCCTTCCATATCAAATGTGAGTAGAAGAAGGAGAGGAGGCTTGAGATTGAAATAGGATGTGATGTGATGTGAAACAGAAAATCAGAAATCGCAGGGCGCGCTTAGCGCGGTCTACGGTTGAAGCCGGTGGTGGTTGCTTGGAGGGAAAGTTGCAGTTTGAACTTTTTGAGTTTTTGTGCTTTGGAATCTGAGAGAATTGGAGTGTGTGTGGTAGTGGAAAATTAAGCAAATGGTAGTGTTCTTGTGATTTGTAAAGAGGAAAATCTATTTATAGCTTTGGATCCATAATCAAGCCCAAATTATGATTATCCGAATAATTTTCGTAATTAATCCAAAACAGCCAAATCCGTGCGAAATTCAGAGTCAGAATATAAACGAAAAGTGACCGGAATGCGATTTTGCTTGCGTGAGTCAAAATCCCGACTTGATCCGATGAATGGTCAAGGAGATGTGAATTTTTGAGGTTTCAGCATCAATTTTGGACCACGGACACCTGCAGAATTCCGTTCGCGCTCTGTGGGGAAAATGCCTCGAACGAGGATCTTCTGATCGAAATTTGCCAATGCGTATTTCTGAGACATTCGAAGCTAGCAAAATTTGTGAACTTTTGACACTGGTACCATCCTGTTTCGATAAAAATCGAGCGAAATATGATTTTTAAACTCCACGTATCAGATGAAAATTGCTTGGTTCAACTCAAAATCAACCGCAGAGAATAACATTCGTGTACTGATCGGTGAGGAATCAACTCCCGAGTTGCAAATGAGACTTGTAGAGGACTTCAATATGGAATTTTAGAAATTGTATCCGCTCAACTCCGAGTTTCCAGCTAGGAGATAGAGACTGTTTAGTGGGCAGAACGCACGGCTCAACACTAAAATTCAACCTGATCTTCTGGGGAAAATGACTCCTTTGAGAATCTTCCTCACAAAATCTGCTCTCAGCTTTCAAACAAAAGTCGTAGATAATAACGAGAGGAAAATTCCAGCCGAAAACCAATAGAAAATACCCAAGGAGGTGAGAGATACGCCTTCTGGAGTGTCCAGAATGCGTCGAAAACCCGAAATCCACTTTATTATGAAATAAGCGAGTGAGCTCTTTTTGGGTGCCATTCGGAATACCTGGAACCTGATACTCCTCATGAAGAATGATACGCCTGCTATTACATGTATGTTTTATGCAATGAAACTATGAGCCAGGGAAATGCATACAAGAAGAGGGTAAATTTTGGGGTACAACAGCTGCCCCTATTCAATCATCCTCAAGCTTGAGAGCAAGGTTGGCATCTGCCTTCCGAGCGACAAGGTGTGAGGTGATTGAATACCGAAATGGACTCGAAAATTTACGCTCTGAATTTCAATTTCTGCTGAGGAAAAGATATGTTGCGCCAGAGCTTAACTGGGTCACAACAAAAAGAGCACAGAATAAACGCTGAATTCTGTGAAAACAGGTACAGGTGTATTCCTGACCCATAAGAAGAATCGGCCTCTACCCAATTCAATCCACAATGTCAGGGGAGAGTTTACATGCAAGCGGAAGCAAAGACTAGATACACAAACCAGACTAACCACATTGCGCCAGAAGATAACTGGGCAATAGTGATGCAAAGACCAGAAAACGCCGATTAGACTTTACGAAGGTGAGAAACAAGAGCATTCTTGTTCTCAAAAGACCCACAATGCCAGGGGAGAGCTAACATGCAAGAGGAAATAAAGACTAGATACACCAATTAGACTAACCACGTTACGCCGACGGATTGGGCGGATTTGTGATGCAAAGGCTAAAAAGTGCCGATTAGGTTTTACTGACTCAGAACGCTATACTCTGAGGGGAAAGACAAGTGTAGGGCTTGCTTTCGAAGCTGAAGACGCGTTGCACCAGGGTAGGAGCTGGAAGTTTCAACACTAATCAGGAGAAAATGGACATATTGCGCTGGAAGAAACCGGGACACAACGGATTCCAAGAGAAACACGACACTGCTGGGGATGAAAATTACGCTTCTGGCTTATAATCCTATGAGACGCATGACTCTCCTAGAAAATAATGCCAATGTAATGATGCATGCTTGCAAGAAATGTATAAGGTGAATGAAAAAGGAACTTAGTCTGGGATTAGAGCATCCGAGAATGCCCGAAAATCACTCAAAGCAAACTGAATCTTGCTTGATAAACCTGTTAAGGAATTGATGCCACGGGAAACTTGTCGGTTAGACACAGATCCGCTGGAGAATAAAGGAAATACTTGCAGAAGACCTTCCACCGTTACCCATCACAATATAGCTGGGGAGACAGAGGCATGCCGAATGCTGGGGAAATTGAGTGGCCAAGCGACAACCAACACTCACGCTCTGGGAGAGTCAGGAAAGGCAGGCTTCAACTCCATTGGGTAAAAGCCAAAATACATTGGCATTCAGAAACTGTCTGAAGTCGAGGGTTCAGAAACTGCCTCCACAGGGGATAAGGGAGAGTAGTACACTTGAAACTCTGGTGAACATCCGCTGGGGAACTTCCACTGGGATGGACATGAATGACCCATACCGTGAATCGGCATCGTGTGGCGAAAATGCTGGGGAGGAGAAGAAAGGGCTCCGGTGAGGATGATGAACTTCCGATGATCTCCTCTGTTCAGACATGGACCCACTGGGAGGACGCAGCTGGGGAAGTATCAAGGAGAATCCTGATCCATCTCCACATTAGTGCAACTGGATATGCTGCAACACAGTATTAGCGGAGTGACCATGGCATGATGTGACAAGTTCGTCTGTCACCCAGATCACTTAAGCCTTAAAGCAATGTTCAAAAGTTTCTGATCATGGTAAAACCAACAATTTTTATATATGCAAAATTTACCACAAAACTTTGAACGTATTTTGCAAACAAATCAGTAAATGCAAGAAATTAATTGACATGCAAAAACTCATTTTATTGATTGAAAGTGAGCCTGTAAATAGGCAAGTACAATAGGAGGCAATTCTTGAAATGAGGCAATTGCAAAAGTAAAATAAGAGGAAAACTAAAACGCATGGCAATGCGACAATGAATCCTCATTGGGTTTCAACCATGCTATCAGTCTTATAACTCCAACTATCTCATCACTTCGCTTTTCCCAAAAAAGGTGATTGGCTTGATCACTGCCCTTCGAAGTAGCTCGAGATATTGCCACAGAGTGCGACCATTGATCTACTAAGCATGTCTATGCATAGTATCTCTTAACTACGTCCGCGTTCACGGGTAGTGGGAAATCTTCTCCGTCCATCGTTGCGAACATCATGGCGCCACCCGATAAGACTTTCTTCACAACAAACGGCCCTTCATAATTCGGTGTCCACTTTCCCCGAGGGTCTCCTTGGGGAAGGATCATCCTCTTTAGCACAAGATCACCAGGTTGGTAACTCTGAGGTCGCACCCTCTTGTCGAATGCTCTTTTCATCCTCTGTTGGTAAATCTGCCCATGACCAACAGCTGCCAACCACTTCTCATCGATGAGGCATAACTGGTCTAAGCGGTTCTGCACCCACTCATCTTCATTAAGCTCTGTGTCTTTCATGATTCTTAACGAAGGGATCTGAACTTCGATTGGAAGCACGGCTTCCATGCCATAAACAAGAGAAAACGGGGTTGCCCCTATTGAAGTGCGAATTGTAGTCCTATAACCATGCAAAGCGAAAGGCAACATCTCATGCCAATCCCGATAGGTTACTACCATTTTCTACACAATCTTCTTAATGTTCTTATTCGCCGCTTCAACAGCTCCATTCATCTTCGGGCGGTACGGGGACAAATTGTGGTGCTTTATCTTGAAGGACTCACAAAGCTCCTTCCTCATCTTGTTGTTAAGATTCGACCCATTATCTGTGATAATCTGGTCGGGAATCCCGTAACGGCAGATAATATTGTGCTTGATAAACCGAGCAACCACCTGTTTGGTGACACTTGCATAGGATGCTGCTTCAACCCATTTGGTGAAATAATCTATTGCAACCAAAATGAAGCGATGTCCGTTGGATGTTGTCGGCTCAATATTTTCGATCATATCAATGCCCCACATAGCAAATGGCCAAGGAGAAGTTAAAACATTCAAAGGCGACGGTGGCACGTGCACCTTGTCAGCATATACTTGGCATTTGTAACAAATCCGGGCATGATTAAAACAATTAACCTCCATGGTTGACCAGTAATACCCAGCTCGCAAGATCTTTTTAGCCATAGTGTGCCCACTGGAGTGAGTTCCAAATGAGCCCTCATGCATCTCTTCGATGATCTTTGTAGCCTCGTCTTTACCAACACATCTGAGCAACAGCCCGTCGTGATGTCTACGGTATAGCACATCGTTGTTGAGGAAAAACTTTGCCGAGAATCTTCTCAAGAACTTCTTATCTGTCACAGAAGCTTCCTCTGGATACTCTTGAGTTTCAAGATATCGCTTGACATCGTAGAACCAAGGATTACCATCTTTTTCTGCTTCAATCTCAAAACAAAAGGCTGGCTCATCCAATCTCTGAATGGTTATCGAAGGCACTTCATTAGCCCATTTGACTTTAAACATGGATGCTAGGGTAGCCAAAGCATCAGCCAGGTTGTTCTCTTCTCGCGAGATGTGGCCGAAAGTGATTTCCTCGAAGTAAGGAATCAACTTCATCACATGCTCTCTATAGGGAATCAGATTTGGGTGACGAGTCTCCCAATCTCCGTTAATCTGGCAAATCACAAGTGCAGAGTCTCCATACACTTTCAGATGCTTAATTCTCAAATCAATCGTCGCCTCGATACCAAAGATGCAAGCCTCATATTCAGCCATGTTATTGGTGCAATCAAAGCAGATTTGAGCCGTGAACGGGATATGATGACCGTTCGGAGTAGTGATTACTGCACCAACGCCATTGCCTAATGCGTTGGAGGCCCCATCAAAGATCAAAGACCACTTGGATCCTGGTTCGGGTCCCTTGTCTGGACCTGGGATGTTACAATCCCGAATGTACATTATATCCTCATCAGGAAATTCAAACCTCATCGGCTGATAATCATCCACTGGTTGGTGGGCAACATAGTCTGCCAACACACTACTCTTAATAGCTTTCTGAGTAGTATACTGGATATCATATTTTGTTAAAATCATTTGCCATCTGGCGATCTGGCCTGTCAAAGCTGGCTTCCCAAATATGTACTTGATCGGATCCATCTTGGATATCAACAAGGTTGTATGGGTCAACATATACTACCTTAGTCGGTGAGCAGCCCACGCTAAAGCACAACAAGTTTTCTCGAGCAGTGAATATTTTGTTTCACAGTCGGTAAACTTTTTGCTTAGGTAGTATATTGCATTCTCTTTTTGACCAGACTCGTCATGTTGGCCCAGCACGCACCCCATCGAGCTTTCAAGCACTGTCAAATACATGATCAACGGCCTACCCTCCACGGGAGGCATGAGAATCGGAGGTTCCTGCAGATATTCTTTTATCTTGTCGAATGCGACTTGACAATTGTCATTCCACCTGACCATCTGATCTTTTCTTAGCAACTTGAATATAGGTTCACATGTGGCAGTCATGTGAGAGATGAATCTTGAGATGTAGTTTAACCTCCCTAGAAATCCACGGACCTCTTTCTTAGTTCTTGGCTCATGCATTTCTTGAATTGCTTTTACTTTAACAGGATCAACCTCGATACCTTTTTCGCTTACAACAAATCCTAACAGCTTGCCAGATCGTACGCCGAACGTACACTTGTTCGGAGTCAGCCTCAGTCTAAATTTCCTCAATCTATCAAACAACTTCTATAGATGTACCAGGTGTTATTCTTCGTCCTGAGATTTAGCAATCATGTCATCGACATATACTTCAATCTCTTTGTGGATCATATCATGAAAAAGAGTTACCATTGCACGCTGGTATGTTGCCCCGACATTCTTTAATCCGAAAGGCATCGCCTTGTAACAGAAAGTTCCCCATGGGGTAATGAAAGTAGTTTTAGCCATGTCTTCTAGTGCCATCTTGATCTGATTATACCTGGAAAAACCATCCATGAACGAAAACACTTTTGCATGAGCCGTATTATCCACCAATATGTCAATATGGGGGAGCGGAAAGTCATCTTTCGGACTAGCTCTGTTCAGATCCCTGTAATCCACACACATTCTAACCTTGCCGTCTTTCTTGGGAACAGGAACAACGTTGGCGACCCATAGGGGATAGGAAATGACTTTCAAAAAGTCTGCATCAAGCTGCTTCTGGACTTCCTCTTTGATCTTCTTAGACATCTCGGGATGAGTTCTTCGAAGTTTCTGCTTAACAGGAGGACAATCTTCTTTCAAAGCTATCTTGTGCACTACAATATCGGTATCCAACCCAGGCATGTCTTCATAAGACCAGGCGAAGATATCTGAATACTCTCGGAGTAATTTAATCAATCTCTGTTTCACACTGTCTTCTAAAGCGGCCCCGACTTTAACCTCCCTAATTACATCAGCATTGCCCAGATTCACTTTCTCAATCTCTTCCTGATGCGGTTGGATAACCTTTTCCTCTTGCTCTAATATTCTTTCTATCTCTTTAGGGATTTCACAATCTTCCTCACCTTCTTCTTCGGCTTGGTTGATCGAATTATCGAAGTCATAAAGAGTGATAGCAGAGTCATTATCAAAGGAATCCATTAGGAGTGTGGGATTATATCTGCATGATTGATTTTAATGCTTATTTTAGTTTTTTTAGATGATAAAAGAAAAATAAAGCATTATCGTTTTACGTTTCAAAATTGTGATGTAAAATTGAAGGAAAAGGAACAAAACATTTGAATGAAAAGATGTTCTTTATTTCATGATAAAAAGTTGCATATGCAAACAAGGTGGCCCTACATATGATTCACTGTGCCTTGGGCAGAGCACAGGAATTATTGCATGATAACAGAAACAAAAGAAAATTACTCGTTGGCCATCATGATTGGGACGCAATCTTCTGAAGTCCAGTTATTGAGCTCCATTCCAGGGACACTGGGACGGATCCATTTGTCAATATCAAACTCATTATCAAAATCATCCACGACGTTAGCTTGTCTGGGACTGACGCCAGCACTCGAGAATCTCACAGGAGTAGCCAAGTTGGGTGCCTTCAAAATCTGACGGTGCAGAACAGGGTCAAAACCCAACCCGAACTTGTTGAACTTAGGTGCTACCTCCACCACATGGCCCCAGCCTTCAGGGCGTCCAGCCTCAACCACAACTTTCGCATCTTTCAAAGATGCCATGGAAGATTCCGACTTGTCTTTCTTAACTTCCTCCTGCTGAGGGGTCTTCAGCATGTGTACCATCACGAAGCCTTGAAACGGGGTCTCATGAATCTCACCATCAACCTCGACATAGAGAAAGGAAGTGAGATGGCTCACGATGTATTCTTCTTCAGCACAGACTGTGATAGTTTTCCCTTCAACAGGGTATTTCAGCTTCTGGTGAAGAGTGGATGTGACCGCTCCAGCTTTATGGATCCATGGACGGCCCAAGAGGCAACAATAGGCAGGCTGAATGTCCATGACGAAGAATGTTGTAACGAAAAGCTGAGGGCCGACTTTGATAGAGAGGTCCACTTCTCCAAAAACAGATCGTTTAGAGCCATCAAATGCTTTCACAATCAGATCACTAGGCCGGATCTCCAGACCACCATAGTCAATCTTCATCAACGCGGATTTAGGAATAACATTGAGCGAGGAACCAGTATCAACCAACACTCGGGACAAAGTAGTGCCCCGACATTCCATGGAAATATGCAAAGCTTTGTTATGGTTCCGACCCTCTGGCGGAAGATCACAATCAGTAAAACCCAATCCATTGTTAGCTGAGATGCTTGCACACACATTCTCGAACTGTCCAACTGAGATCTCTTGCGGTACGAAAGCGATGCTCAACAGCTTCATCAAGGCATTTTATGTGTACCTCAGAATCTCACAGCAAGGAGAGAATATAAATTTTTGTAGGTGTCTGAGCAAGCTGATCAATTACTTGGAAATCACTCTTGCGGATAAACTTCATGATTTCCTCTATATCCTTCTCCAGGTCAGGATTGGCATTCTGCAAATCTGGTTGCTTCATGGGCTGCTTGCCCCTAGCTTTGGCAACAACTTCTGCCTTAGGTTGTATTGCCGGATCAGAGAAAACTCGCCCGCTTTGGGTCATACCACCACCTCTAGCAATGTTATCAGTATTTGCAACGTCCAACATGTCACTCTTCTCTGTTGGGGAGGAGACATCTTCCTATTTCACACCATGGTTGTATACATCCGATCTATAATGCCATGGCACAGCTTTATCATTTTCATATGGCAAAGGACCGGGCCTGGTAACTGCTAGGGGAATAGGCTTTGTTGGTGCAGATATCACAATTGGAGTATAAGGAATGGTAATCACAGATACAGCCTGTGTCTCAACCTTCTCATTCTTCCGGATCCGATTAAACTGTAACTGGCCATCATCAATCAAACTCTGAATACCAACCTTCAGATCTGCACACCCATTTGAGCAATGTTCACACCTTTCACACAGCCCCAATCTTGATCAAATACTCCTTGACAAAAGGCAACAGTGTTTTCACCAAGTCAACATCCATTGTCAAATTAAAGACCTCCTCATCTTCTATCACAGCTTGAACAGCCCCGTGTCGTGGCATCAGGTTCTGAGTTACATTGGGTCCAGCAACTTGCGGTCGAGCCTCTAGTTCAATGGTCTTTGAATCAATAAGGTCTTGAACCTTGCACTTGAACGCATAACAGTTCTCAATATTATGCCCCAAGGTTCCAGAGTAGAACTCACAGCTGGCATTAGCATCATAGTTTCTGGGACCCTTATCCGGAAGAGGATGTGCAAATGCAGGCCTTGGTACTACCAGCTTTAGATTATTCAGACGAACAAACAAATCAGCATAGCTCATAGGAACGACATCAAACCTCCTAGGAGTAAAATTCTCTTGTTGCCTTTGATTCTGCTGATGTGGTGCTTGCTGAGTTTGAGGTTGAGAAGTGGATATGGTCACTGCATTGACCTGAGCCTTGCTTCTACTACCATATACAACACTGGCTTCCCCTTTTCCTTCTTGGGATAACCGCCAAATGCTTTCTTAGCACCGGAAGAACTTCCTTCAACCTACTGGATTTTTGCCGGACTTCAGCCCACTCTCGATCCGTTCACCATAATGAACCATCTCAGCGGAGCTTGCTGAAGTACTGCATGCGACATAGTAGTGTTCGGACAGAGTGCTGGTAAACATGTCAATCATTTCTCGCTCGTCCATGGGTGGTTAAACTCTAGCAGCAAGTTCTCTCCACTTCTGAGCGTACTCTTTGAATGTTTGCCCCGACTTCTGAGACAAACCCAACAGTTGCATGCGATTCGGAGCCATATCAATGTTGAACTGGTATTGCTGGAGAAAAGCATTCACAAGATCACGCCATGTCCTGATGTGACCTCGTTCCAGATGCATATACCATTCTAATGATGCCCCAGTAAGACTCTCTTGAAAGAAGTGCATCAACAATCTCTCATCTTCCGTATAAACCTCCATCTTGCGGAAATATGCAGTGATGTGAGTTTTGGGACAAGTTGCCCATTGTACTTGTCGAACACTGGCACTTTGAACTTCAGAGGAAGCCTCACTCGGGGTGCCAACCCCAAATCTGATAAATCCAGCCCAGACAACTTCTGACCCTCAACAGCCTTCAACCGCTCTTCAAGCAAACGGTATCTGTGGTCGTCTGCGGGGAAGTCAACTTCACTGCCGTTCACAGAATAAGCTTCATCATTCAGATCAAAATCTGGGCCCTGGGAACGAGGACGACCCCGAACATGATGCCATTGCATCCCATCATCAAAGAAAAACTGTCCCTGAGGTTGAGTAGGTGGTGGAGGTGGGAACCGACCAGCGAGGTGTACACCTGGACCACGAAGGTGATCGTTGACACCCAAATCAGCATTGTTCACTTCAACACGGGGCTGCCCCATAGAAGCATCATCAGACGGATTGCGTCGACCATCTTCTGATCGAGACCTCTTAACCAAAGCCCTTAACTCTTGCTGACCCTGATTCATATTAGTGATGACCTCTATGAATTAAGTCATCTGCGCCTCCATCTGCGCCTTCATTGCGGCCATATCTGCCTGATGTTGTTCCATTTGTCGCTTCTCGTTGCTCCGTGTCGGGTAACGGTGGAAATTTGCAATCTTTCTACTAAATAAAAGTAGAAGCCGAGGATGAGAACTCTGGACAAAACCTGTTATGCATGGTATGTACATATATGAATGATATGCATGTTATGCATGTAACGACATATTTGAGAATTTCCAAGACTCTTAACACTTTGACTCAAGTTTTAGGTTTTAGCAAGATAATGAATACTAAAAAGTCTGATTATCATTAAATCGAAGAAGATTTACAAGCAATTGAACAATTGTTTTTGCAAAGCATATAAACAAGACAAATAAAGCATAAACCTAGACATCAGACATAGGAAATCCTTCTGCCTTGGTGCACCTGACTGAACCTTGAGACGTTCCAACTCTCCGACAGCAAGGGATAGTTGATCTTCTTTCTCTTGGATACGGGATTCATATGCCAACCTCTGATTATGCATTTGCTTTTTCAAGTCTTCGATCTGAGCCTTATACTTCTTTTCCAAGCCGATGATAACCTTCCGGTGTTCTTCCATGGAAATAGAGAAATCTTCAATTCTAGACCTCTTCTTGGTTGAATCAGATGCTTCTCCTTTGAAATACTTAAGCTCATGAGCCAACTGGTTCTTTGTCTGAGTTGCGACAAGACAGTTCACTGCTAACGTCTCCTTTTCTTCGAGCAAAAAGTGATTTTGAGCAAGCACTCGCTCGTAATCTCCTTTAGAAACAACATCTGGAATTGACTCTGGAGGGTAGAAAGTTGCAGCTCCCGTAATGGAAGGCCACTAGCGATCACTATTCTTGTCTTTGATCCATTGGATGTAAGAAGCGTAAGCCGTGGGATCTTTCTTGCCAAAATACTGTCCTCCTTCAAGACGGATGCTTTTCCATGCTTGAGCAGCTCTAGTCATCATCCCAGTAACGTCAGGTACATCATAGTATAGAGTTTCCCGCACAAAACCCGTATCAGGAGGCCCAACCAAAGCATAACCCAGCTGTCTCAGAGCAAGAGTCGGATTGTAATTGATGCCTCCCCTTATGCCCATGAGAGGGACATTAGGAAATTCTCCGCACCGAATAATAATCTTCTCACTCTCGGTCTTGGACATCTCGCATCGACTCCAATTGATATCGTGAGATGTGAGACCCATCAATCTTGGAACCCACCTCATGGTATGCAGAGTGTCAATAAAAGCACCGTTTCGCGGAAGAACACCTTGAAACCAATGGTATAACAATGGCGCACAACAATTTACAACTCCGCCTTTTCCTTTGAAGCTTCTTGATTGAATGGAATGATAGACATCTCCCAACAAAGTCGGAATTGGATTCCGCTGGACGAAAATGGAGATAGCGTTCATGTCGACGAATTTGGGCTCATTTGGGAACAAACACATCCCATAGATACAACAAGCCAAAATAGCATTGAAGCTCTTCCAATCCTTCTTGACAAATTTGGCATTACCCTCCCGGAGAAGAAAACCCAAATGAAAGCCCTTCACCGCTCCCTTGCTCGCGACATTGGCGGATACCACAGATTTTTCCAAATGAAGAGCTCTGGTGATCTGTGTAACGCCCGTTTTAATTAATATTATATTAATATTTTCAAGTTACCGATCGATATTTATTTTGCGACGAGAATATTTATATTAATCGTTATATCTATTAATATATTTGGCGACGTTTCGATTCGGTCCGGTTTTTATTCCGTTCGATCCGGTAAAATATTATTGGGATCCGATATTTAATTCCCCATAATTATTTTAATTGATTGAATTAATAATATTGTTAGATATTATTAGTAAGTTAATTAATAAGAATAGATGGGGGTGAGGATTAATTGTGTAGAAATGGGGTTTACACCCTTGTTGCTAGTAAGAAAACAACATATAAACCAATTTTCCTCATTTTCTTTCCATTCATAAAAACACTTCTCTTTATTTTCTTTCCATTTTCCTCAAAAAGCCAAACTTAGAAGTTGGAGACAAAAAGAGAGGGTTTTGGGAAGAAGAAGAAGAAGAGGAGAAAAAGGAAGCTTGAGGTTGGAGTTATGGAATCATCAAGGATCATCCAAGCACTAGAGGTAAGGGGTTTGATTTTCCACTTCCTATAATTAGGGTTTGATAGGTATATTGTGAATTTGGGATAGAAATTGATGTTGTGGTTTATGAGTTGTATGTGTGATTGTTGAATGATTTAGAAAGTTTGAATTAGGAGTATGGATTGTGGGTGTTTTAGGTGCTAGCTTGTAGAAATTAGAAGTTTTAAAAATGGAAAACTATGAAAAACCAGAAGAAAACACAGTCTGTTTCCAAAACGCGGGGGAAGAAGAATGGAATGGAAGGTGGTGCATGGGGGAGGCCCACCTCCATGTGTGGGGCGACCGCTCGCCCCCTTCCCTAAGGCACCCGCCTCCATACATACACACAAAGCAAGGGACGTTCGTCCCTGTGAGAATGGAAGGAGGAAGTGAAAACGCAGCTTGCTGTTTTCTGTATGTTGAGTTTTTCTGTTTTCTGTCAAAATTGTCTTCTGCATAATTTTTAGTTCTAGCTTCTGTTTGATTCAATTTCCCCAATTCCACCTAGTAACATTTTATACTAATAAAATATAATTAGGACATAAGTTAGCCGATTAAATTTAGAACCCGATTATATTCCGATTTCCCGATTTCGGTAAATTCGACGACGGAGCAAGTTGCTCCGAATACAACAAAAATTGACGTGCTAGCTAAGTTCGACGTGTAGAACGTAGTGGTGAGGTTAGTTTTTCGAAATTACGAGTTTTTACGAGACGACCCGAAATAGGCCAAATTACGGTTAAATTGAATCGGATTGCGTTTTAATAGATTTAAGACACGTATGGATAATCCGATTTTGATGTTGATCATTATGATTAATGCCGATTATTAAGAATGACTTTCGCGACGATTATTGATGTTTTGACTATTTTTCCGTTTTTGGAATTTGGTGAATTAATTGATAATGATGCGGTGTGAATAAACATAATGTTTGCGACGGTGTATTTATTAATGAATACTTGTTGATATGCGATGCGATGATATATGTCTTTGTACATGATGATGTGATGATTATATTGATGTTGTTAATAAATGCTTCCGATTTGTGAATGCATGATTTTTGATGATGATGAATTATTGGTGATGTTTTGCATAATGCAAGTATGATGCGATGATATATTTATCTTGATGTGGATAAATTATGGCGATGTGGGCTTTATGCAAATCGTGATGAGCGATGATGATGTTTTTGCTGTGTTGTTTATTGTCGAGTCACATACATTGCATTGGCGACGAGGGCTTTTATGCCACGCGACAACGCTTTTATGCCAAGCGACGATGGGCTTTTATGCCAAGTGTTCCTAATTATGGACAAAGTGACGGGTACCACATGCATAACATAGTCGTGTCTCATGGAGTCGGTTATGTTTATGTTTGAGTTGTTTGGCGTTGGGTTTTTAATTGATGGATGATGTCGAATTGCGATGATATATGATGCTTTTTTGGTGATAATCTTTATGATGAACATGAAATGAATATGACTTGGTAATTTCATGATAACTATGCGATGAATATAAATGATGAGTTTTGCGATGATTTAACCTTGATGAAATGCTTAATGCAAATATGATGTGACGATGGGCTTTAGCCAATTTTATGATGTTGTTGTTTGATGTTGTCGTCTATGATTGCCGTGTTGATTAGTGACGTATTGACTTGTGATGATTTTATGGTAACGAACATTTATGTGTTATTGTGATGATTTATGCCGATGAGGTTATGACGATAAAGTGTAGATTATACACATTAGAATGACGATTGGAGTAAGTGAGTTTTGGTTATGTGTTGGAATGCACTTTTTAATCTATATCTTTTATGTTTCCAAATACTATATATATATATATATATATATGTTATCATGCCTTTAATTATATGTTTTGGAGTATCTCACCCTTTACTTATTTCGCCGTTACCTTTATATTGGTAACGTGCAGGTTATGAAGACGGAGTTTATAGCTGCTATTATTCGAGTCGGTGTCGATCTGATACGTAGCACTCGGGGGGAATAATTATGTTGTCTTGTTGTTGTTCTTTTGTTGTTTTTCCTTTTGTAAATAAGAATCATACTTTATGAGAATATGATTGGTTAAGGAAGTTTAATAAAGAAGTTGTTTTGATTTTTATGAATCACTTTATGTTTTCCGACGATGCTATGTATCCGAGATTTATACTTTAAAGCAAAACATTTAAAGTGATTTGGTTTTGAAGGTGTGATGCCTCAGTATTGAATTTATGAAATTTTAATTTACTCTGATTTTTGCATATAAAACCTTGGGTAATATTGGGGTGTTACATTAGTGGTATCAGAGCAGGTCGGTATGTCGGCCAGGTTATTAATGTGTTTAACCCTGTTGTATGTGACATGTGTGTGAAACACTGTCGGTACTTGCTTGTTTCTATTTGTTTGTCTGCGGAGATGAGTTTGAAACAAGTGGGGGGAGAAGTTTTACTTCTTGGTGGCGCTTGTGGCTTAGAGATGGAGCCTCAAGCAGGATTACGCTTTGGTAACTTGAAGTGTAAGTTTGAAGACGCTGTTGTTGTTTGGTATAGATGGTTTATGTCACCATCATGATTGTCGACTACCTATTGACAAATTGAGGAACTGATCACCCTTAATCTCTTGTTGATAGTAGTCGGGATTTGTGTTGGTTGGGATAGACTTGTCTTGCCAGCTTAATAGTGTATGAAGCAGATGAGTTAGCACAAGGTGGTTTGAGCAGAGTTTGTTTATTCGAGCGAGTCGCCGTGGGGTGCTACCATTGTGTTGTTCGAGAAGAGCAAAAGTTGCCCGAGTTGGTGTGTTGTTTGCAGTCAAGGAACGAAGTGGATATTAAGGACAAGTGTATACTTCTGAGGACTGATGTTGGATAAATCAGTCATTTGGAGCTTTTGTGTTTAGTGGAATCAATGTGAAGTCTTGCTGTCTACGGGTTAGTGTGAGAGCTGAAGATGTTTGGACAATGCTTTTCAAGATAGTGTATGGTCCTGACGAGTATTTGTTGATGTCATTAGTGTGACTAATGCGTCAGGTATGATTTTGGAATGTTCAGACAGTACTCTCATGAGTAGTTGTAAGAAGTTATTTCGTGTTCATGGATATTATTTGGTTCACATCAAGTCAAGGAAATTGTGGCAGCATCTGAGTGTTGCGTTATCCATAGTGAAGTTAGACGAGTGCATGTCGAGTATTCTAAAGATAGAGTTTTGAACTGTTGGATGCGAGTGCCTTAAGTAAGCGACTTAGATGGTGATATTTTGGACAACTCCGGGAAGATTTATTTTGTGTCTTGTAGAAGACTTTAAGGGGTTATTTCAAAGCTTAGAAGTTCTTTTGTTTTGGATGGTTAGCTTTGTGAGTTTGATGGAAGATCTTTTTATAAGTTGGTATTGATTGTGGGTACTGTGACATGAGATAGTTGAGTCGCTATTTGGACTTCACAATGGGAAGGGAATTTGTTTGAGCCAGTGAAAATTTTTAGCGAATGCTTTGGTTTTGGTCTTGTTTAGTACTGATGAACCTTGTGCGGCGTATTGTGATATTTCATTTTGGATTTAAGATGTATTTTGACATAGAGTTGGAAAAAGTGTATTGCTACCATGAACGATTTGATTTTTCATAAGGAAAAATTGTCGGACGCGTGAGTTAGGGTTTAATGCGGTTGTGCTCATTTGAAATTTTAAAAGGTGCAGATGTTAACAACGAGAAGATTGGAATTGTTGAAGACAATTCAAGTTTGAGTGCAATCTATAAAGAGACTTCGTCTGGTGCTGAGTTTAGTATGTTGATATCGCGGATAACCCAAGAATATCTGATTTGGGATTTATTATTTTGAAGAATGTTGCATGTTTGTTTTGGGACACTTGTTGAGATTAAGCTCGGAAGGTTATTAAGGATTTGTTCACTACTACCATAGGGACTTTGTTGGATACAAATAGTTGTGGCGAATTATTAGATTGCGACTAAGACAAGTCTTGACGGTAAAGAATTTTGGGACTGAAGTCGATTGTGACGGTGTCCTTGTTGGATTCCATAAAATTGATGTTGTGGTTCTAAGTCCAAGTTGTTTTGTAATTACAGTAGTATGAGACGACGTTGATGAGTAGTTCTTGAGAGAGTGTTTTGGTTTGAATTACCACATTGGAAGATTGAAAGTTAAGAAAGATGTTTTGAATAAGAAACTTGTGTGTTGATCGTTGCAACGATGCGAGGATGGTGATTACTTAATACAACTTTGGAAATTGAATTATTATAAGGCAATACTTCGTTGAAGTCAAGTGTATACGTCGAAGTTTCACAAGTGAATATTTGGACAATACTTGAAAAGGTCAAACTATGTCGTGTATTTTAGAGGATCAATGGACGTTGATCAATCAAGAATGAAAGAGTAAATTTTTCGAGCTGATGAGATGATGTTACGAGGTATTCGATGGGTGTATGCTTTGAATGTATCCATTCGGAGTAATTGTGAAGTTGAGGATTAACCAAGTTGTTTTACAGTTGGCACCATATATGTATAAGTAGCGCAGCATGGTTTGGATATCAAGCATTGAATTTTTAGCGAGTATGCGAGATTGTTGGATTTGGGCTAGTGAGTTATAGTCGCAGTTCTGTTATGTTTGTGTAACTTGTTATTGTTCAAGGGTTGTATGTTGGTAATCTACAAGGACGATGTGACCTTGTGATTTTCTGGAATGAGAGCGATAACTGCATGTGTAATTCTTGAGTTTGTACTTATGCGTGAATGAAGGCATCTTTTTCGTGGTTGCGTAGCACACGTGGTTGTCATACCCAAAATTTTCCCTCCTACTCCTCAAGACATTCCATACATCCATACTCAAGGATTCCTCAAGGGTTGATCAGACAAACCCTCTCCTAAGCAATCAACCCAAACTAGGGTTTGGCAATTCTCAGATCAAGGTGGTTCCCAACATCTCCTGTGGTCATCATGCCTCCTCATATGCTTCAAAGAATCTCCATGTCAAGTTTCAAGCCTTACAAGTCAAGTTTCCTCAAACAATTGCTCAGATGGTTGAAAATTAGTTGTATTGGACAAAAAGTCAACTGTGGTCAACATACAGTCAAACTTCATGATTTTTGGTCAACATCCATATTTTGAAGTAATATTTATCATTTGATCAAGGGTTGATCATGATTCATCAAGAAAACTCAAGATTTGATCAAAAGTCAAACTTTCCAAATTAGGGTTTCTTGAGGAAAAGTCAACTAAACTTTGACTGAGCATACCTTTCTCATACTTTATCAGAAATTTTTCCACCACCTCTCATTTTGAAGAGAATTCAATTCTCAACAACTTCATGTCTCACAAGCATGGTCAGAAAATGCTTCATTTTGAAGATATGGATCAAAACATTACAGGTCCTTTTCAAAGTCAACAAAAAGTCAACTTTTTATAAAGAAGTTTTATTGAGCATGGAAACTCCAATTGAGATGAAACCAAAGAGGTTGTTTAGAGGACATCTAGAGCTTTCTAAAAAGTCCAGGAACATTCAAAAATGTTTAAAATTGAGCAAAATACACCTTGCACAAGTTGGGCATTTTTGAAGAATTGCACAAAGGAAAATATTTGACAAAATCCAATTTTTTCCAAATGGGCCTATAATTTTATGATCCAAACTTGATCATAATATTATTTAAGACCTCTTGATGCCTTGCCACGACCTCTTTCTATTTTTTTGATTTATTTTTGAATTTAAAAGCATTTAATTCAAATTTAAATTAAATAAAATATGAAAACAAGGTATAATTTAAGTTGGGTTGGATTTTTATCAAACTTGAGGACCAAGGAAGCCCACAATACATGCCAAATTCGTGCTAGCTCATGCAAGGAAGAGGAAATCAAATTTTGGAAAGATTTGATCAAAATTGAAAGAGAAAATATTTTGCATTCAAGAGCATATCTTTTTTCATTCTTTTTGCTCCAACCTCTTGCTCTATAAATACCTATTGCATTCACAAAGACCAAGGACGAAACCCTAGCCTCTTGAAGCAACCCTAAAATTCCCAAATTTTTCACAAAGTTGGCAAACTCGAATTTGCTTTTCCAGCCACTCTCAATCATTCCATTGATTGAGTAAGTATACATCAAGAACCATGGTTAAACATGCCTGAATCGTGCCATACATGAACATACATATTCATATTTTTCTTGAATTCGTGTTTTATTATTCTGCGTGTTTTAATCAAAACTAACCATTCTAACATTTTCATGAGGTGCCATAGGAAGGATCTCGGTCATCGTTCTTAAGGTTTAACGTCTAAAACACAAACTTCCATGTTTAGGGTTTTTTGAACTGCTAGCTTCGAAACTCAATTTACAGGTTGTTTCAGGCAAAACGGAGGTCACCATTGGATTCGTAGACCCCGATTTAGGGGGGTAGCCTTAACCCTAAGCTTTAATTTCCAGTATTTTGCAGGTTTGTCTTTTTGGTTGATCGGAGAAGACGACCGGAGCTAGGGCTCTGGCGTCGTTGACCCGTCTGACCCCGGCGAGGCTTGCGTGGCACGATCGTGGTTTCTAATTCGCTCATCCATTCCAACTGGGTCCCACGCGTTTGACTCTGTTTGAAATTACAATTATGACACGTTTTCCTTTATAATACATTGTTTGCAGATTACAAACACCAAGACACCTTGGCTCAGTTGGCAACGCGTTGGTTGATTTCTCCAGGAGGGCACGAGTTCGATCCTTGGCCCTGGCAATTTCTTTTTATCACTTTTCCATAACTAACATATTTTCTTATTTTTCTTAATATTTTCATTCAATTTAATTAATCTTCAAATATTTTTCTCATGCATTTAAAAATCACCAAAAATATTTTCCTTTTGCATTTTAATCAGAAAAATGTTTATTTAATTTTTGACATTAAAATTAATATTTTTGCATGCATATTTTAATTAATTGCTAATTAACCATTAATTTTACTTTTAATTGCTTTTAATTATCAAAATCGATCCAGAAAATTCCCAAAAAATTTCTATATCATTTAATCAGCATGACTAACCTAAAACCTTTTTCCTCATTCAAAAATCTTATTTTTACTAACATTTTTCTCTTATGTGAGTTTCTTATATTTTCTGATTATGTATCTGCTCACAGGTTGTAATGTTTCGTACTATTTTTCTCGCTTTTCTTTTCAATATTATGTAACTGCTCATGGGATGTAATAGTTTAAGTAGGACTTTTACTTTCCGCACTCCTATTATGTAACTGCCCCAAAGCCATGTAATAGCGTAGGACTTATTTTCCGCACTTTACTTTCCGCAATTTATTTTCCGCACCCTATAAACTGCTAGTAACTAGGCGTGTATGGCAAGATAAAAATGAACGTAGATCACTTCTAATTCCCAGATGAAATATCTGAATTTGACACACTCTCTTCACACATGCACCCCCTAGAGTATTCTCTCTCGTTGCCTTACGAATAAATGGTCAAGTCCCTCAAACGTAGAGGTATCCTAGCACCATTGCCTACAAATATATCATCATAGTCCCTTCGATACAAAGATCATAGACCCATGATGTCGCTTACGAAAACATGATCTCGTCCCTCGATTGTTGCCTACGAAAAGTGATGATCGTCCCTTCGAATGTGCTAGGATACTTCCTACAAGTTGCCTTTTATGACCATCCGATGTCCCTTCGAATGTCTCTTCTACATCCAACGAATAAGGTTACCTACCAACTAATGGTATGGATAGCACTATTCTAAAGGAAAGCAAAATAACACGAAAACGACCAATTCTGAGTAAGTAATAAGACTTTTAGTTGCTTGCTCAAACAAAATACTTTTCACACCTCACACTTTTTGTCAAAGTTCAAACTCTTTTCAAAAACAAAACATTTCTGAACACTTTGTATACATTCCCACATGAATCATTACAAAGTCAAAGCGAAATGCCTTTTCAAAACATTTTGTCAAACACACAGAAATCAATTTTAAAAAAATGAGCTAGAAGCAACTAAGAGCCCGTAGATAACTACGGATCGAAAGGGGTGCTAATACCTTCCCTTTTCATAACCTTCTCCCTTACTCAGAATCTAACGAAGGTCTTTTCCTGTTCTTTTCACCTTCCCTTAATTGGATAAAAGAAACGTCGGTGGCGACTCTTGCTATCCGCACATTTGCGATAAAAAGCAAATCCAATTCTCAAAGTCAGTTCACCGTATTACAGAACTGGCGACTCTGCCGGGGAGACACCCTAAAGAGAGAATGCCTTAGGGATTTTTAGATCATTTTTACTTCTTTCTGTTTGACTTGCTTGCTTTATCTTTAAAGGGTTGCTTGGTTATTATATTTGTGGGGGATCCTACACCCGGATCCAGGTTTCCTTAGGTAAGTAGCAATAGATCGTCGCGACCATTAGGCGTATACCAAAATGGTCAACATGATGGCTACGTTAGTGTGACACTTTGGATGTCCTGATACTCTTCATTTCCATGTTGAGGATAGTATTTGGCTTCTGCGTGGTGTCATCAGCACTAACTCAACTTTTAGAACCCTAATTGACCCATCTTGGCCATTAGAAGGTAGTGAGATGGCCGGCTTTGGTGTAGACCGAGGTTGGCTGATACTCGATGCTACGCTCATTAAGATCAGCCTTTTGGGATATTTTCGGTCAACCACTTGGTAGTCATATTGAAATAAAAGCCTACGAGAAAGATCAATGATATGAGATTCCTAGAACCCGGTTACTATTATAGGACAGGATGAACCAACTCAAACTTTGGAAGGGTAATCACCTATACCTCATGCAAGCCTTAAACCTAGGGCTATTGTGTGAATTGTTTGTGCTTGCTAAACATGACATCATGACATCATCGCATTGCATATCATTTCTAACTATTTCAAGGACCTAGGGATTTATCTTTGCTCTATTTTGTAGGGACTATGGCTTCTAGAAAGACTATCTGAATCAACTTCATGGGTATACCTTCTCAGCTCAAAGAATTGGTTTCAGAGATTCCCGATCATGCTCAGTTCATCAAAAGACATGGTTATCTACTTGACTTGGTTATCTCCAGTTTTGAAGAAGATATGATGCACGTCTTATTCCAGTTCTTCGATCCGAAATACCATTGCTTTACATTCCCAGATTATCAGTTAGTTCCTACCTTGGAAGAGTTCTCTAAGCTACTTGGGATACCTATTCTTGACCAAATGCCATTCACTGGTTTAGAAAAGGTTCCTAGGTACGAAGACATTGCATCAGCGTTACATCTAAAGCGCTCGGACATTGAAGCCAATTAGGAAACAAGAAGCAGAGTTAAGGGTTTAGTTGCCAAGTTTCTGATAAAGAAAGCCCGAGAATTCCTCAAAGCTATGAGTTTCCATGAATTTGAAGACATTGTGGCCTTACTAATCTATGGCTTGGTTCTATTTCCTAACTCGGATCAATTCATAGATGTGAACGCCATCAAGTTATTCCTCACTCGTAATCTGTGCCTACTTTACTTGGAGACATCCTACATTCTCTCCACACTCGTACTATCAAAAGACAAGGAACTCTCATGTGTTGCATACCGTTACTTTCCAGGTGGTTTATTTCGCACCTTCCTCCATCAGTATTGAAGAACGAGCAAAGGTTGAAATGGTCTCAAAGACTAATGTCACTCTCTCATTCAGATATCCGTTGGTGCTTTTCTCTCAAAAGGACTTCACATTCATTGAGCGTTGTGGAGAATTCCCTAATGTACCACTCCTTGGCATAAGGGGAGGTATTACTTACAACCCTTCTCTAGCTCTACGTCAGTTTGGTTATGCTCGAAGAGATGGTCCTCATGATATGCTTCTCCAAGATGTTGTGTTCGACTACAACCACGATCTCCAGAATTACCGATGAAGGTTCATACACGCTTGGGGCATGGTAAAGAAGACTGATACCAAGACTTTGGGGCACCAAAACTCCATTCCTTGGGAACCTTACCTCAAATGGGTGCGAGCTCGAGCTTAATACCTCATGATGCCATTCACGCCTGTTCTACCGGTAATTATGGAACCTGTTTCTATAGGTGACGTATCCTATACTGTTCTCCATCCCGACATGCCTACTGATTTTGAAGACTTGAAGAGATCCTGGATTCAGCTTAAAGAAGAAAGGGATACATTCGAAGCTCAGTGTTATGCAAGTGAGAAGAAGGTGCTAGAGTTGACAAAGCTACTTCACGAGGAGCGGGACATTAACGCCTACCTCGGCACCAAGAGGAAGCGCCCATGGGAGACTTAGAGCTTTAGGATTTTGTTCTCTTATTTCTGAACTATCTTTTATACTTAAAAAGAAAAAGAAAAAAAAAGAAACTAATAAAAGTTTGTTCATGCTTGTTGCATTGCATCGCATAAACATTGCATATCATGGCATAACATTTCATAACAGGTACACTGAAGATCAGTTTTCTCATTTTCTCGCTATTTATTTTAGCAGAAATGGCTCTTGAACAGACTGTCAAAGATCTTCAGGGCTCAGAATGCTCAGTTCCAGGAAATGTTCACCAGCTTGGTCCAAGGCCAAGAGGATTTGAAGAAGCTCATCAACAAAAAGAAGAAGGTCATTGGTGTTCTCAACATGGGAAGACGTCACAAAGGGGGTCCTAAGATGGTCAGCTAGATAGAGTTCTCAGAAGGGAGTGTCAAAACCGAGGGAAGTGTCAAGGGCAACGAAGAAGACCAGCGTGAGCCTGAGAAGAAGGAAGAAGATTATGAGAATGATCAGTACTCTTTTGAAGATGACAAATACAAACAACTTGAAGACCGTCTGAATGCTGTGGAAAATCTGAAAATGTCAGGGCTGAATTTTGATGATCTGAGTCTTGTTCCTGGTGTGGTGATTCCTCATAAGTTCAAGGTTCCTACTTTTTCCAAGTATGATGGTGTTTCGTGTCCAAAACTGCATTTGAAGTCCTATGTTCAGAAGATCAACCCCCACACTGATGATAGAAAGTTGTGGATTCATTATTTCCAAGAGAGTTTGGTCGGAACTTAGTTGGAGTGGTATTATCAGCTAGAGAGTGACCACATCCATACCTGGAGTGACTTAGCAGATGCTTTCTACAAGCAATATGAGTACAATGCTGAATTGGCACCCACTCGCATGCAACTACAAAGCATGTCTATGGGTCGCGATGAGAAGTTCAAAGAGTATGCTCATAAATGGAGATCTAGCGTGAGTTCAACCACCCTTGTCCAATAGGGAGTTGGTTGATATGTTTATGGGAACACTGACAGACCCATTCTTCAATCATCTGATTGGAAATTCTTCATCTGGATTCACCGAGCTGATATTGACAGGAGAGTGTATCGAAGTTGGTATCAAGAGCGGAAAGATTCAGATAGAGTTATCATTAAATGTTGCGAAGAGATCTTTTGGTGGTAAGAAAGAAGCTAATGTTGTGTATGGTCAGAAAATCCGAGCTAAGACCGACCACGCTCAATCTGTGGGGGCAGTTGTGATCTCCAATCCTACATCAGCACAACCTCAGCGAGACAACGCGCGTAACCAGAACGCGCCACGAAGACAGTTTACAAATATCAACATGCCATTGTCGCAAGCCTTGCAACACATGTTAAAAGCAGAGCTGATTACCTTGAGGGATCCTCCTCAAAACATCAACACTTCTTCTCCGAGATACAATCCTAATGCTAAGTGTGCTTACCACTCCAACAACCCTAGACATAACACTGCGATTGTTGGACTCTGAAGAACAAGATTCAAGACATGATTGAAGCTAAAGAGATTGAGTTTGATCCCCCTGTTGAGACTCTGAATGTGATCAACGCACCTATGCCTAACCAGGGCAAGAGTGCAAATGCTATTGCAAAAACTCTTATGTTTTCAATATAGATGACTTGACCATTCCTCTGATGACTGTTAAGAAGAATTTGCTGCAAGCCGGTGTCAATCCAGGATGCCTAGAGAATTGTCGTTGGTGCCCATCTACACCTGATGGTTGTGCTTGGCAGAGAAGACGTATTCAGTGCATGATGGATAACCGCGAAGTACTATTTCTGAAGCCATCACCTGTGGAGAATCTGTGTGAAGACATGTCTAAGAATCTGAAGATCGAAGATGTGAGTGAAACTGTACCAGAAGTATGAGATACCTTGGGGCATCCAAGTGGGAAGTTTGACTACATAGTGAAGTATACTGTTCCTGAGAGCTACAAGATTCTAATTGAAGATGTTAAGGCGACCGGATGGGGAGACGATTTCCCAGAAGATTATGCTGATGTTAATACAATAAGGATTTCCTCTGCTGATCCTGTGCCTAGAGTGGCACCTCTCATCATTACTTCTCCCAGACCATTTCCATATTCCTCTGACAAAGCTATACCATAGAACTATGGAGCCGAAGTTTACTATCATGGTGTCAAGCAAGACCCTCTGACCGTTGAGGATCTTACAGTTGAAGCTACCACTTCTGACATTGACAACATCATCGGATCAAGTAAGGTGACCAAAACCGGAAGAGTGTTTTCTCCAGAGATCTCTCCTCCAAAAGACACTGCGACTCCAGCTCGCATTCCAACTATTCAACCAGTTCCCGAAGCTAGGGGAAAAGAACCAGTGACTCATCCTGCTCAGACAAAAGTACCAAAGGAAGTTGCTGAAGATACCTCCAAACGAGAAATGGAGGAAATTCTGAAGATTATCAAGAAGAGTGACTACAATGTTGTAGAACAGTTGGGACAGACTCCGTCCAAGATCTTCATGCTTGCTCTGCTCTTGTGCTCTCAGGCTCATGCTAAGGCCTTGGTGAAGTTTTTGAAGAATGCTCATGTACCGCAAGACACTACTATTGATCAATTTGAAGTTTGTATTGCTAGCCTGGCTGCCAACAACGGCCTAGGCTTCTCTGACGCTGATTTGACTCCTGCCGGAAGGAAACACAACAAAGCCTTGCACATCTCTATTGAATGCAACGACATTACATTGTCTCATGTTTTGGTAGATACCGGTTCTGCTCTAAATATCCTACCGAAGAGTGCTTTTGATCGACATGATGTTGAAGGATTGGTTTTGAAGCCCAGTGACATAATTGTGAGAGCTTTTGATGGTTCTAAATGAATAGTACTTGGAGAGCTCATTCTGCCTGTTAAAGTCGGTTCCCAAACTTTTGACTCCACTTTCTTTGTCATGGACATCCGTCCAGCTTAATCTTGCCTACTTGGAAGCCCTTGGATACATGGGGCAGGCGCTGTTACCTCTACCTTGCATCAGAAGCTAAAGTACCCGGTAAAGGGGAAAGTTGTCACAGTATGCGGTGAAGAGGAATACATGGTAAGCCATTTGCAGTCATTCCGATACCTCGAAATGGAAGGTGAATTCTTCGAAACTCCCTATCAAGCTTTCGAAACAGTTCCAAGAGTCATGTCTGTTGACTCTCCTGTCACTCTTGAAGTTACACAAGTTCCGCCTAGGATGGCCTCGCTGAAAGATGCTCGAGCTGCAGTTGAAGAAGGAGGTAGTACTGTTTGGGGTCAGCTCCCCGACCTTCCTTTCAAATCTGACAAGACTGGTTTAGGCTTCACCGCCAAAGGTCAGAAGATGATACGCCGCGAACGTGCCGGCCAACTTCCTTTCCGCATCAGCCAGAATGGAGTCCATGCTATAGAAGACAACGACAACGACTTCGACATCAGCAAGTGGATCTCCCTAACTCCCGACAACGGACTCAGCAATTGGAAGACTGAAGACGTCATACCAATCTCCTTTAGACAGGAGTAATTGCTTTTGTTTCCTGTGTTGCTTTTCGTTTTTATGCTTTGAACAATAAACTCTAAAGCCTAGTGCCTTGCCCGGGGCATCATGGTTCGTTTGTGAGGGTTATTATTTTTCATTTGCATATTTTCATTCAATAAAATCGTTGGACTTTTGCATTTAAATGTTGTTTTCTTTCTTTTACTTTATCACCCCTTCAAAAAAGCTATGTGTTCTTACACACACCCACGTGATACACTACAGAATCACTCTGAATCTCGTTGATAACAGCTATGCTATTGCTAAATATGACTTCGATAATCCGATCTACCAAGCCGAAGACGAAGGTGAGGAAGATTGTGAAGTGCCAGGAGAACTTGTCAGACTGCTACAGCAAGAAGAACGAGTTATATAGCCACAAGAAGAGTCAGTTGAGGTTGTGAATCTAGGTACTGATTCAGATGCTACGAGACTATATCGAGGTTTTTGCTTGGTCATACAAAGACATGCCAGGTCTAGACATTGACATTGTGGTACACCGATTGCCAACAAAAGAAGGTTTTCTCCCAGTGAAACAGAAGGTTCGTCGCATGCGTCCTGAGATGTCTGAGAAAATCAAAGTCGAAGTCATGAAACAGTTCAATGCCAGTTTTCTAGCTGTTACTTCTTATCCGCAGTGGGTTGCTAACGTGGTGGATTACAGAGATTTGAACTAGGCGAGTCCGAAAGACGATTTTCCACTTCCTCATATTGATGTTCTAGTTGACAACACTGCTCATAATAAGGTTTTCTCCTTCATGGACAGGTTCTCCAGCTACAATCAGATCAAAATGGCTCCTGAAGACATGGAGAAGACTACTTTCGTTACATAGTGGGGCACTTTTTGTTACAAGGTCATGCCGTTCGGACTGAAGAACGCTGGCGCCACTTATCAGCGTGCCATGGTGGCATTATTTCATGACATGATTCATCACGAGATGGAGGTCTACGTCGACGACATGATAGCTCGATCACAGACTGAAGAGCAACATCTCGATCATTTGCGGAAACTGTTTGATAGACTGAAAAAGTACAGACTAAGACTCAATCCCAACAAGTGCACCTTTGGAGTCAGATCTGGTAAACTCTTAGGGTTTGTTGTCAGTGGTAAAGGTATTGAAGTTGACCCCGCCAAGGTAAAAGCTATTCAAGAAATGCCAGCTCCCCGCACCAAGAAGGAAGTCAGAGGTTTCTTGGGACGATTGAATTACATTGCTAGATTTATTGCACATCTAACTGCTACTTGTGACCCAATCTTCAAGTTACTAAAGAAAGATCAAGTGGTAGAATGGAACGACGATTTCCAGATCGCTTTTGACAAAATCAAGGAGTACCTACAAAATCCTCATATCCTGATGCCACCTGCCGAAGGAAGACCTCTTATCATGTACTTGACAGTGTTAGAGAACTCAATGGGGTGTGTGTTGGGGCAACATGACGAGTCTGGTCGAAAAGAGTATGCAATATACTACCTTAGCAAAAAGTTTACCGACTGTGAAACAAGATACACACAGCTCGAGAAAACTTGCAGCACTTTGGCTTGGGTTGCTCGCCGATTAAGACAGTATATGTTAACTCACACTACCTTGTTGATCTCCAGGATGGATCCGATAAAATACATATTCGTGAAACCAACTCTCTCTGGAAGATTAGCAAGATGGCAAATGATCTTGACCGAATATGACATCCAGTATACTTCTCAGAAAGCGATCAAAGGAAGTGTAGTAGCTGATCATTTGGCTCATCAAGCCGTAGATGACTATTAGTCTATGCAATTCGAGTTTCCAGACGAAGATGTTTTGTTAGTTACTGATTACGAAGAACTAGGACCAGACGAAGGACCTGAACAAGGATCCCGATGGACCATGGTCTTCGATGGAGCCTCAAACGCACTTGGCAATGGAATTGGCGCCATCATTACATCTCCGACAGGTGGACACACGCCTTTCACCGCCAGATTATGTTTCAGCTGTACGAACAACATGGCCGAATACTAAGCGTGCATCATGGGTATTAAAGTTGCTATTGACTTAAGAATCAAGTTTTTGCAAGTGTATGGAGACTCAGCTTTAGTGATCAGTCAGGTTAAAGGCGAATGGGATACGAAGCATCCAAATCTCATTCCATATCGAGAGCATGTTTTAAGCCTGATCCCTTACTTCGAAGAAATCACTTTCGATCACATTCCACGAGAAGAGAATCAGTTGGAAGACGCATTAGCTACTATGTCATCTATGTTCAAAGTCAGATGGGACAACGAGGCTCCCCAAATCATCATCGAAAAGTTTGACGAACCAGCATACTGTTGTGAACTTGATACAAAAGAGAAACCTTGGTTCTACGAAATGAAGAGGTATCTTGAGACTCAGGAATATCCCGCAGGGGCATCTGTCAATGATAAGAAGTTCTTGAGAAGACTTGCATCCAAATTCTTCCTCAGCAACGGCATCTTATACAAGCGTAATCACGATCTATGCTTACTCCGCTGTGTAGACCAGAAAACAGCAGAACGTATCATGGAAGAGTTACACGAAGGTGCATTTGGTACCCATTCCAATGGACATACCATGGCTAAGAAGATTCTGAGAACAGGTTACTATTGGTCCACCATGGAAGCTGATTGTCACCTCTATGCTCGATCTTGTCACAAATGTCAGATATATGCAGGCAAAGTGCACATACCCCCGGTACCATTGAATGTTCTTACCGCTCCTTGGCCTTTCGCAATGTGGGGCATTGACATGATCGGAGAAATCAAGCCCACCGCTTCCAACGGACATCGTTTCATCCTTGTGGCAATTGACTATTTCACCAAGTGGGTAGAGGCAGCCTCGTTCGCATCTGTTACCAAGAATGTTGTGGCTCGATTCATCAAGCATAATCTTATCTGTCGGTATGGCACTCCCGAAAGGATTATCACAGATAATGGCTCTAATCTCAACAACAAAATGATCACCGAACTCTGCACGCAGTTCAAGATCAAGCATCATAATTCTTCTCCGTATCGGCCTAAGATGAATGGCGCAGTGGAAGCCGCCAACAAGAATATCAAGAAGATCTTATAGAAGATGATAGTGACTTACAAGGATTGACATGAGATGCTGCCATTTGCTCTTCATGGTTATCGCACTACAGCACGAACATCCACAGGGGCAACCTGTCATACCCCAATTTTTGACCTAATATACCACCTTGCATTTGCATCATTGCATCACTAACAGTTCAGAACAGAATTAATCGGGGGGTGTAGCATCTACAGGTCAAAATTAGGGTTTCATCAATTTTTCATCTGATTCAAGAGGCAACCAATTAGGGTTTGAGTTTTATTCACCTTATTTGATCTATCTTGATCAAACCATCAACCTCTGATCTTCAGATATCCAACTTTTCCTCATGATCTATCAAGGATCGACCAATTAGGGTTTTCATCGAGGATGAGCAATTTCTGATTTTCTGATCAATGAATGACTTTTTTGATTAGAGATTGATCTTCATATCTTAGATACAACATTTTGACCTAATTTCTGGATTCAAAACATCACAGAAGTTCACAAATTTCATCAGTCAATTTCTGAATCATCTGATGAAATTTCATCTGCACTGAAAAGTCAAACTTTGACTTTTGGTCAACTTTTTCAAGACAAAACTTTTTCAATCATCAAAATACTTCAAATGATCCATCATGATCATAAAAAATCAAGAAATTTGGAAAAGTCAACAAAAAGTCAAAATTTTCAACACAGAAAATTTTTCAAGTGTTAAAATTTCATACTTTTTCCAAACTTCATGGCACTTTTTCACATAGTTCCACTTTGAATTGGAAAAAACTCAAAACATGAAAGTTGTAGACCTTGAAACAAGCTTTCCAAAATGTCCAAGAACTCTCAAATCCATGGAGTCTAGCTATACTTTTGATTTTGAAACATAGAGCTCCAAAATCCTTGATTTTCAAATACAAAGTTCAAGATTATAGGTCATTTTTGAGTTTCTTCTTTTAGAAGCTATGCCACCTTGCAAAGAGAGTTAGAGCTGATAAAAAATCAGATGGAGAGTAATTATGATGGGATAAGATCAAGTTGAAAATTAACCATGGTTAAAAGGAAGCTTCCTTTTGCATTTAATGCAAAAATGACTTCCTTGCCCTCTAAGGCAACTTGTAAATACCAAAGCCAATCTCTTGTACTTACCATTCAGAACTTGTGACCTATAAATAGAGGTCTTGTTTGCAATTTCAAAACACACCAAAGCTATGCAAGAACATGCTTTCTCTCTTCTTTCTTAAAATTCAAGAAACATAGTTCAAATTGAGAAATTTTGCATTTTTGAAATCTTGTGAAAAACCATGAGAAATTTGGTGTCTAACATGTCTTAATATCAATATAGAACTTGTTTGAAACTTAAAATCAACACAAGAAACACTAGAAATCAGATTTTGCATTCCATGTTCACAAACTTGCCAAAACTGCCTTAAACTTCAAATTCATAGTTTGGCTCGAGTTAGTTATGTTTTGATCATCCAAACATCATCTTTGATCTGTAACTCCATTAACCACGAATTCAAGTTTCACTTTGAGAAAACTTCAGGTCGACTTGGTCAAGATGATCCAGGCAAATTCGTGATGAGCAGACCATTCTCACATGATCCTTGAAGGCCGTTGGTGCTAAAGGAATCATAAAATCACAACTGGAAACACTCCATCATCAAATTCGATCTCAGCTTGAACAGGTAAGAACACGAACTTCAAACTCTGTGATTCTTTGATTCCAGTCCAAAAAACTCTTGGCCATTTTGTTTCTGCACTATCAACGATCAATAACCCTCAATCAATTGACAAAATCATTCACCATACACGATTTCAATTAGATTTTTCAGTTTTAGGGTTCTTCGTGTTCTTGAGAAATTTAATTATGTTAGGCTTAAAATAAATGAAATTAAAGGACATCATCATGTTCCTGGGCTTAAAACGATCAAGTTTGATGTTTACATCTTTTGATTTCATCAAGAAATGAAGGATTTAGGATTGAATGAAGATTGGAGGAAGAAAATGAAGGTGCGCGCGTTTTTTTTCAAATTCAAATATCTGTTTTAAAATATATTTAGTTGGTTTAACTTCAATACACGGATGTATTGCCGCCCCAGCGGTTGCCAGCTCACTCTTAAGTCATTTATACCTTGCCTTGCCTTGAGGTCCCGGGTTCAAGCAGCCTTGGGACCATTTTTTACCAAACTTTTGTATTTTTTTACAAACTTTGACTTTTTCAAAACCCAATCAAAACTCCTCATTTTGAGGTGATTTTTTGTACACTTGTCAATTAATGTATCTATTTTAAGATAGTGTCAAAAATTTTCAGAAAAACTTTCATCCGATTATATTTTTATCGAGCCGAAAATGGTACTTTTGAGTACTTTTTCAAAGCACCTTTAAAGGTGATTTTTTCAAACTTTCGAAGCCCGATTCTTTTCAAAACTTCTTGTAAGCAAACTTAATCTTTCAAAACACTTTCAAGAACATTCTTCAAAACATTTCATCAAACTTACATCTTTTTTTTCCATGATCGATCCGATTTAAATGATAAAACCGAATTCGTTTTCTCTTGAATTTCTTAATCCATCATGGGCCTCCCTCACGGTGTAAGTCCCAACATTCTTTTTTGTACATAATTATTTCCTTGTACATAACCAATTCTTTTATGTACACATCTATTTTACTTGTACATAATACAGATACTTCTGTAAATACTCAAATACAGACAAACTTCGATCGTTTGTTTTCGTTTCGTTTGTATATACACTGAATACCATTGGTATTGAAAGGAGCATTATTCCCGGTGAAACTGCTTTTAAACCAATGGGCCTCCCTTATGGTGTAAGTCCCAACCCTCATATGTACATCCACATCCTCCTGTACATAAATACTCGTTCGTGTACATATTTACTTCCTTGTACACAATTCCAACTTGTGAATAATCAAGTTACGCTCGTTTTAAACGTTCGTTTCACATACACTTGTTTATATTTCCTTTATAAACTTTTATAAATAAACATCATGCACCTGTTTATATTTCCTTCATAAACTCCTGTGAATACATATCACACACACACTTGTTTATATAACTGTCTAGTTATAACATAACAACTAGTCTAACCACTAGGCTCCCCACAGTGTTAGCCTCCTCTTGGGCTTTGTACAAGGTAACTCATTTTATCTGAGTTCAGCCTCCTCTTAGGCTTCATATAAGAAAACTCATTCATCTGAGTTTAGCCTCCGCTTAGGCTTCATATAAGACAACACTCACCTGTTGAGTCAGCCTCCTCTTGGGCTTCGTTCAAAAGAACTCCTCATTGAGTTTAGCCTTCTTTTGGGCATCATACAAGAAAGAGACCAGGAAATCTCTTAACAGCCTCCTATTGGGCTTCCAATACAAAGAATCACCCGCGCTAGGATAGAACCCTGAGAGTATATTTCCCGGTGAAATTGCTCTTAAATCCAAAAGGATGGTTTCCCGGTGAAATCCCTTTTAAAGACAAAGCCAGCCATACCTTATAGATTCCTCTTGAGCTTCGTACAAGGACCCTCGATGACCCTCGGAATGCCTCCTCTTGGGCTTACAATACAAGGACCCATGGGCTTCTTAAAAGCATCACCCTAATCCAATCAATTTCTCCTAGAGATTTAGACATCTATCATCTCTATGGAAGAAGTATCTCATCTATCACATCACATATAATCAAAAACTTTTCAAACTCTTTTCAAACAAAAATATCTCTTAATCTGTAAGTGGTAACGCTTGTACACTCAAGCAAAGCACCCAATGCTTACAATTAAAAGATTCAATCTTTTTCAAAGCATCTTTCTTAAACATGTAAGTGGTAACGCTTGTACACTCAAGCAAAACACCTATAACTTACGACGAAAGATTTTTAATCAATCAAACTTTTCAAAATGTATGTGATGAAATAGATTAGATACATTTTTCATTAAGATGACATTTGTCTGTGTCTCTTACTATAATCCCGTTGCTTCCACTAGCATAAGTGGGAACTACGATTGCTCTGACTTTCTCAACTTCCTTTTGAGAATACGTAGGCACAAGGTCTCATCCTTGGCGAGCAAATTTCTTTCTCCCTCAAACCAAACAAACCATAGATCCCTTTAGATCCGAGCTACAAATGCTCTGATTCCCATTAAGGGATATGTATGCAGAAGATCCCACTGATCTTTGCGAGCACAATAATAACAAACACTAGGATCCCACATAATTTATCCCTCTTAAAATCCCAAAGGAGAAACTTTCCCAATCATAGAAATAGCAATTAAAACACACAAACATATCAAACGTATTCATATATAAAGCTATAGATAACTATATATATTTAGGGTGCTCCATCTATTCCCTTTATATAACAAACCCCCCTGCCCGGAATCTCCCCAATGCGTTACGTCTAGTTTACGCTAGTCGTAATGCATATCATAATCAATTAAGGGTATTAGCAGCTTTCCCCTTTTTCATAATCATAATTTCTTGTGTTGAAAATAATAAAGCTTGATGCTCGCGGCATCTTTATAAATAAATCAAAAGAGTAAATCGTTTCGAGCCAGAGGATTCGAATTCAGATTCGATTCTCTCGCGCGTCACTTTTTAACGCGAACACAACCCCCTTCTCTCTTGTATACAGTATGGAAGCAATCCTACCCATCGAGATTCAGATACCTTCAACCAGAGTCCTCCAGGACGCAGAGTTAGGCGGAGACGAATGGATCCAGACTCACCTCGACCAGATCAACTTGATTGACGAGAAGCGGCTCGCATCCATCTGCCATGGACAGATCTATCAGAAACGAATGATCAGAGCATTTAACAAGAAAGTCAAGCACCGAGTCTACCAAGTCGGCGATCTAGTAGTCAAGTGCATTATCCTTCCACATGGTGATTTCAGGGGCAAGTGGACTCCCACCTATGAGGGACCATTTGTAGTCAAGGCAGTATTTTCAGGCGGAGCTATGATACTTAGCACCATGGATGGCGAAGACTTCCCACACCCTATGAACGTAGACATAGTCAAAAAATACTACGCATAAATAAGACCCGCTAGGTCGACTGACCTAGGAAAAAATAAGGGCATCCTGGCGAGCCAAAAAGGTTCGGGCAAAAGTTAAGGATATATACAAAACCTGTACACCCGGCAAGTTGAAAACCTGCAAAGGCGGCTTGGGCAAAAAAGGGTATCCCAGTAGACTGAAAACCCGAAAAAGCGGTCTAGGCAAAAGATAGGGATTTAAGCGTACACTATGTCTTGTCCGGATCACCTACCTACAGACTACTACTATCAGCATTCAAGATTCAAATGGCGAAAATCAATCCACTCACTTTCTACTGACAGCAAGGAGATGAGATAGTCGAAATATATGAGTACTAGCATAGTTGGAACTCGAAGAGATTGTTTCCGCATAGCTTTTACTTTTCTTTGTATACAAACTGCTTGGCCATATGCCATCTTTCAAATTAATACAAGTTCTTTCTTTCATAATGTTCGCTATTATTGTTTTTTGCATAAAGTCCAACGATTGCTTTGAATGATTATATGCATTTGACAATAAATATCTGTTTACAAACATGCAAAAAGCGAACGAACAAGGATAATTACTACAGGCTCTAGGAACTGAGATGACAACGAAAGTCATCGATACGTTCCCCTGCAGAGTGCAATCCCCACAGAGGTATCGCTCACTACAAACCTTCCCCGACGGAGTACACATTTTCTTCCACTAGTTCCAACAGTCCAAGTTTCATCGCGTTAGTCCCTAAGCAGCGATCCCAGTCAACTTAGCCTGATTATACCAGTCTTCAAGCTGTAACGCTTCATCTCCAGCAGAGGTATTTACCCCCAGCAGGATATCTCTCAGAATTATCTTTCCCCCGGCAGTAGCAATATGCAGGCTCGAAACTTGGTCAGATAGTGCATCGGAGGAAACCTACATCACTTATTCCCCAGCCGGAGGCTTCAACGGACTCCCGATTTCCCAAGCCCTGTCTCCTAGTAATAATCAGATACTCCCCAGCAGGGTCGACACACAAGGTTCCCAATGGAGTGTCTTCTAACTTCCACCATCCTCAGTAGGGTCTACGCACAAGGTCCCCAACAGAACATCTCCCTGCTTTATTCCCAACAGCAATATCCAGACTCGAAACTTGGACAGATAGTGCATCGGAGGAAACCTGCTTCTTTTATTCCCCAGCCAGAGGTTTCAACGGGCTCCAGATCCTTCTAGCCCTGTCTCCCAGCAACAATCAAATACTCTCCAGCAAGATCTACGCACAAGATCCCCAACGGAGTACTTCCCAGATTCTATTATCCCCAGCAGGGTCTAGCACAAGATCCCCAGTAGTGTACCTCTCGGTTTCTACCATCCTCAGCAGCATAGATATCTAGGCTCGAAACTTGGTCAGATAGTGCATCGGAGGAATCAAGGATATCTTTCTTCTCTTTCAAAAGCAGGGTTTTCATTCGTCTCATCCTTAAGCAGAAGCTAGAAATCCCCAAGCGGAGCGTCCACATCTTCTTCAAGACGGATATGTTTTGAAATACGGACATCCACATTCATACATTATTTATAGAAAAAATCATAACATACGCATATAACATTCATACACGTTGTCATGCATCATAATTTGCATAAGACTAACTATATTCTATCAAAGTTTCTTTCGTCTTTCCCAAACAGGTGAAAAAACGCCTCTAAACAACAGGTCCAAGATTAATACCCGAAGCAAGACGAAAAAACTATCTGAACGGCCACTCCAAGTTGTCCTCCGACAACAGATCCAGGATTAATACCCGAAACCAGACGGGAAACCCTATCCGAACGATCACCCAAGTTGTCCTCCGATAACAGGCATTGGATCAACACCCAAAGCACAACAGGGAAGCTATCCACATTCTGCCGGCTATTATCCCTCAGAGTAACCAGAATGAAGATTTATTCTGACACCTTCTCGTTTATCAACAGCAACTACAGAGTCTGGCGTACGACTCAGTTGCCTTGGATGGCATCTTAAGCCCATCTCCGACTATTTGTCGACATCTCTCCACTTCCAAAATGCTGCATATTTGGTTAAAAACCAATACAAATCAATAACTTCGTTCAAAGACGAGCACGAAGTATAACGTACGACTCTCTCTGGATGGCATCTTAAGCCCATCTCCGTGCTCCCTTCTATCTTCAGGAATACCTGCAGAACCTAGCGTACGGTTCGTTCCTCAACATCAGTCTCTCCAGATGGCATCTTAAGCCCATCTCCGGCGATTCTCCTATTCAGGCGACGTTCTTGAGCCTAACGTACAACTCATTCCCCAGTGAAGTCTCTATCTTCTCCAAATGGCATCTGTAAGCCCATTCCCACATCATCAATCAACGGCGAGTGCAAATTTTCAGGTGTACTCGAGTGTTCAATCATCTTCCACCTCCAGGTCACGAAAGACAAGCATGCCAATCTAAACTTTCCAGTGCAAGAAGATTGAACAGGGGCAGCCATACCCCAAAATTTTCCCTCCTACTCCTCAAGACATTCCATACATCCATACTCAAGGATTCCTCAAGGGTTGATCAGACAAACCCTCTCCTAAGCAATCAACCCAAACTAGGGTTTGGCAATTCTCAGATCAAGGTGGTTCCCAACATCTTCTGTGGTCCTCATGCCTCCTCATATGCTTCAAAGAATCTCCATGTCAAGTTTCAAGCCTTACAAGTCAAGTTTCCTCAAACAATTGCTCAGATGGTTGAAAAATTAGTTGTATTGGACAAAAAGTCAATTGTGGTCAACATATAGTCAAACTTCATGATTTTTGGTCAACATCCATATTTTGAAGTAATATTTATCATTTGATCAAGGGTTGATCATGATTCATCAAGAAAACTCAAGATTTAATCCAAAGTCAAACTTTCCAAATTAGGGTTTCTTGAGGAAAAGTCAACTGAACTTTGACTAAGCATAACTTTCTCATATTTTATCATAAATTTTTCCACCACCTCAAATTTTGAAGAGAATTCAATTATCTACAACTTCATGTCTCACAAGCATGGTCAGAAAATGCTTCATTTTGAAGATATGGATCAAAACATTACAGGTCCTTTTCAAAGTCAACAAAAAGTCAACTTTTTGTAAAGAAGTTTTATTGAGCATGGAAACTCCAATTGATATGAAACCAAAGATTTTGTTTATAGGACATCTAGAGCTTTCTAAAAAGTCGAAGAACATTCAAAAATATTGAAAATTGAGCAAAATACACCTTGCACAAGTTGGGCATTTTTGAAGAATTGCACAAAGGAAAATATTTGACAAAATCCAATTTTTTCCAAATGGGCCTATAATTTTATGATCCAAACTTGATCATAATATTATTTAAGACCTCTTGATGCCTTGCCACGACCTCTTTCTATTTTTTTGATTTATTTTTGAATTTAAAAGCATTTAATTCAAATTTAAATTAAATAAAATATGAAAACAAGGTATAATTTAAGTTGGGTTGGATTTTTATCAAACTTGAGGACCAAGGAAGCCCACAATACATGCCAAATTCGTGTTAGCTCATGCAAGGAAGAGAAAATCAAATTTTGGAAAAATTTGATCAAAATTGAAAGAGAAAATATTTTGCATTCAAGAGCATATCTTTTTTCATTCTTTTTGCTCCAACCTCTTGCTCTATAAATACCTATTGCATTCACAAAGACCAAGGACGAAACCCTAGCCTCTTGAAGCAACCCTAAAATTCTCAAATTTTTCACAAAGTTGGCAAATTCGAATTTGCTTTTCCAGCCACTTCCAGCCACTCTCAATCATTCCATTGTGTTCCTGAGGTAAGATTGAGTAAGTATACATCAAGAACCATGGTTAAACATGCCTGAATCGTGCCATACATGAACATACATATTCATATTTTTCTTGAATTCGTGTTTTATTATTCTGCGTGTTTTGATCGAAACTAACCATTCTAACATGTTCATGAGGTGCCATAGGAAGGATCTGGGTCATCGTTCTTAAGGTTTAACGTCTAAAACACAAATTGCCATACTTAGGGTTTTTTGAACTGCTAGCTTCGAAACTCAATTTACAGGTTGTTTTAGGAAAAACGGAGGTCACCATTGGATTCGCAGACCCCGATTTAGGGGGGTAGCCTTAACCCTAAGCTTTAATTTCCAGTATTTTGCAGGTTTGTCTTTTTGGTTGATCGGAGAAGACGACCGGAGCTAGGGCTCTGGCGTCGTTGACCCGTCTGACCCCGGCGAGGCTTGCGTGGCACGATCGTGGTTTCTAATTCGCTCATCCATTCCAACTGGGTCCCACGCGTTTGACTCTGTTTGAAATTACAATTATGACACGTTTTCCTTTATAATACATTGTTTGCAGATTACAAACACCAAGACACCTTGGCTCAGTTGGCAACGCGTTGGTTGATTTCTCCAGGAGGGCACGAGTTCGATCCTTGGCCCTGGCAATTTCTTTTTATCACTTTTCCATAACTAACATATTTTCTTATTTTTCTTAATATTTTCATTCAATTTAATTAATCTTCAAATATTTTTCTCATGCATTTAAAAATCATCAAAAATATTTTCCTTTTGCATTTTAATCAGAAAAATGTTTATTTAATTTTTGACATTAAAATTAATATTTTTGCATGCATATTTTAATTAATTGCTAATTAACCATTAATTTGACTTTTAATTGCTTTTAATTATCAAAATCGATGCAGAAAATTTCCAAAAAATTTCTATATCATTTAATCAGCATGACTAACCTAAAACCTTTTTCCTCATTCAAAAATCTTATTTTTACTAACATTTTTCTCTTATCTGAGTTTCTTATATTTTCTGATTATGTATCTGCTCACAGGTTGTAATGTTTCGGACTATTTTTCTCGCTTTTCTTTTCAATATTATGTAACTGCTCATGGGATGTAATAGTTTAATTAGGACTTTTACTTTCCACACTCCTATTATGTAACTGCCCCAAAGCCATGTAATAGCGTAAGACTTATTTTCCGCACTTTACTTTCGTCAATTTATTTTCCGCACCCTATAAACTGCTAGTAACTAGGCGTGTATGGCAAGATAAAAATGAACGTAGATCACTTCTAATTCCAAGATGAAATATCTGAATTTGACACACTCTCTTCACACATGCACCCCCTAGAGTATTCTCTCTCGTTGCCTTACGAATAAATGGTTAAGTCCCTCGAACGTAGAGGTATCCTAGCACCGTTGCCTACAAATATATCATTATAGTCCCTTCGATACAAAGATCATAGACCCATGATGTCACCTACGAAGACATGATCTCGTCCATCGATTGTTGCCTACGAAAAGTGATGATCGTCCCTTCGAATGTGTTAGGATACTTCCTACAAGTTGCCTTCTATGACCATCCGATGTCCCTTCGAATGTCCCTTCTACATCCAACGAATAAGGTAACCTACCAACTAATGGTATGGATAGCACTATTCTAAAGGAAAATAAAATAACACGAAAACGACCAATTTTGAGTAGGTAATAAGACTTTTAGTTGCTTGCTCAAACAAAATACTTTTTACACCTCACACTTTTTGTCAAAGTTCAAACTCTTTTCAAAAATAAAACATTTTCGAACACTTTGTATACATTCCTACATGAATCATTACAAAGTCAAAGCGAAATGCCTTTTCAAAACATTTTGTCAAACACACAGAAATCAATTTTAAAAAAATGAGCTAGAAGCAACTAAGAGCCCGTAGATAACTACGGATCGAAAGGGGTGCTAATACCTTCCCTTTTCATAACCTTCTCCCTTACTCAGAATCTAACGAAGGTCTTTTCCTGTTCTTTTCACCTTCCCTTAATTGGATAAAAGAAAAGTCAGTGGCGACTCTTGCTATCCGCACATTTGCGATAAAAAGAAAAACTAATTCTCAATGTCAGTTCACCGTATTATAGTGGTTCTATCCTATTTTGATTGTTTCAATTTTGGGTTTGTATAACCATTTTGTTGTTTTCGTTTTAGCTATGGAGTCGACGATGTGTCGTAGGACTTTCTGTTCCTATCTTTGATGACTCGTTTCTGAGGTGTCGGTTCGAGCGTGCGACTAATTCTATGGTTGAGGTGTTAGGATAGTATCGGTCTTGTTTGTTTGGTTCTCGAGTGAACCGGTGTGTCTGCGACTTGTTTAGTTGTTAGGTGTTAGTTGGTTGTCGAGTGCATGGTATGGGCTTTGCATCTCGGCATGGTTGTCCTTGACTGGACGTTGTGGTTAGGGAGATACCCTTGTTTTTGGTGTCTGTTGTATGTTGTTTAATTGATGAGAGGATTGAGTGGACGAATGCGTAGGCATGTCCCAATTTGTTCGTTTTGGTCGAAATTTCGAGGACGAAATGTTTATAAGTGGGGGAGAGTTGTAACGCCCGTTTTAATTAATATTATATTATATTAATATTTTCGAGTTACCGATCGATATTTATTTTGCGACGAGAATATTTATATTAATCGTTATATCTATTAATATATTTGGCGATGTTTCGATTCGGTCCGGTTTTTATTCCGTTCGGTCCGGTAAAATATTATTCGGATCTGATACTTAATTCCCCATAATTATTTTAATTGATTGAATTAATAATATTGTTAAATATTATTAGTAAGTTAATTAATAAGAATAGATGGGGGTGTGAGGATTAATTGTGCAGAAATGGGGTTTACACCCTTGTTACTAGTAAGAAAACAACATATAAACCAATTTTCCTCATTTTCTTTCCATTCATAAAAACACTTCTCTTTGTTTTCTTTCCATTTTCCTCAAAAAGCCAAACTTAGAACTTGGAGAGAAAAAGAGAGAGTTTTGGGAAGAAGAAGAAGAGGAGCAAAAGGAAGCTTGAGGTTGGAGTTGTGGAATCATCAAGGATCATCCAAGCACTAAAGGTAAGGGGTTTGATTTTCCACTTCCTATAATTATGGTTTGATAGGTATATTGTGAATTTGGGATAGAAATTGATGTTGTGGTTTATGAGTTGTATTGTGATTGTTGAATGATTTAGAAAGTTTTAATTAGGCGTATGGATTGTGGGTGTTTTAGGTGCTAGCTTTTAGAAATTAGAAGTGTTAAAAATGGAAAACTATGAAAAACCAGAAGAAAACACAGTCTGTTTCCAAAACGCAGGGGAAGAAGAATGGAATGGAAGGTGGTGCATGGGGGAGGCGCCCACCTCCATGTGTGGGGCGACCGCCCCCTTCCCTGAGGCACCCGCCTCCATACATACACACAAAGCAAGGGACGTTCGTCCCTGTGAGAATGGAAGGAGGAAGTGAAAACGCAGCTTGCTGTTTTCTTTATGTTAAGTTTTTCTGTTTTCTATCAAAACTGTCTTCTGCATAATTTTTAGTTCTAGCTTCTGTTTGATTCAATTTCCCCAATTCTACCTAGTAACATTTTATACTAATAAAATATAATTAGGACATAAGTTAGCCGACTAAATTTAGAACCCGATTATGTTCCGATTTTCCGATTTCGGTAAATTCGACGACAGAGCAAGTTGCTCCGAATACAACGAAAATTGACGTGCTAGCTAAGTTCGACGTGTAGAACGTAGTGGTGAGGTTAGTTTTTCGAAATTACGAGTTTTTACAAGACGGCCCGAAATAGGCCAAATTATGGTTAAATTGAATTAGATTGCGTTTTAATAGATTTAAGACACGTATGGATAATCTGATTTCGATGTTGATGATTATGATTAATGTCGGTTATTAAGAATGACTTTCGCGACGATTATTGATATTTTGACTATTTTTCCGTTTTTGGAATTTGGTGAATTAATTGATAATGATGCGATGTGAATAAACATAATGTTTGCGACGGTGTATTTATTAATGAATACTTGTTGATATGCGATGCGATGATATATGTCTTTGTACATGATGATGTGATGATTATATTGATGTTGTTAATAAATGCTTCCGATTTGTGAATGCATGATTTTTGATGATGATGAATTATTGGTGATGTTTTGCATAATGCGAGTATGATGCGATGATATATTTATCTTGATATGGATAAATTATGGCGATGTGGGCTTTATGCCAATCTTGATGAGCGATGATGATGTTTTTGTTGTGTTGTTTTATTGTCGAGTCACATATATTGCATTGGCGACGAGGGCTTTTTAATGCCAAGCGACGAGGCTTTTATGCCAAGCGACGATGGGCTTTTATGCCAAGTGTTCCTAATTATGGACAAAGCGACGGGTACCACATGCATAACATAGTCGTGTCTTATGGAGTCGGTTATGTTTATGTTTGAGTTGTTTGAGGTTGGGTTTTTAATTGATGGATGATGTTGAATTGCGATGATATATGATGCTTTGTTTGGTGATAATCTTTATGATGAACATGAAATGAATATGACTTGGTAATTTCATGATAACTATGCGGTGAATATAAATGATGAGTTTTGCGATGATTTAACCTTGATGAAATGCTTAATGCAAATATGATGTGATGATGTTTGTGACGATGGGATTTAGCCAATTTGTGATGGTTTTATTTATGTTGCTTATGTTATTAGCATTGTTTGATGTTGTTGTTTGATGTTGTCGTCTATGATTGCCGTGTTGATTAGTGACGTATTGACTTGTGATGATTTCGTGGTAACGAACATTTATGTGTTGTTGTGATGATTTATGCCAATGAGATTATGACGATAAAGTGTAGATTAGACACATTAGAATGATGATTGGAGTAAGTGAGTTTTGGTTATGTGTTGGAATGCACTTTTTAATCTATATCTTTTATGTTTCTAAATACTATATATATACATATATGTTATCATGCCTTTAATTATATGTTTTGGAGTATCTCACCCTTTACTTGTTTCGCTATTACCTTTATATTGGTAACGTGCAGGTTATGAAGACGGAGTTTATAGTTTCTATTAGTCGAGTCGGTGTCGCTCTGATACGTAGCACTCGGGGGGAATAATTATGTTGTCTTGTTGTTCTTTTATTGTTTTTCCTTTTGTAAATAAGAATCATACTTTATGAGAATATGATTGGTTAAGGAAGTTTAATAAAGAAGATGCTTTGATTTTTATGAATCACTTTATGTTTTCCGACGATGCTATGTATCCGAGATTTATACTTTAAAGAAAAACGTTTAAAGTGATTTGGTTTTGAAGGTGTGATGCCTCAGTATTGAATTTATGAAATTTTAATTTCCTCTGATTTTTGCATATAAAACCTTGGGTAATATTGGGGTGTTACAATCTGATCATCAGTCGGTCTCTCCATAGAGGCATGAAAAGGCACCGGGTGCAAAATAGGAATGTCTAGGATACTAGAATACTCTTCCAATGTAGGCATCAGCAAGTAATCGGGGAATACAAAACACCTCAACTCACGGTCATAGAACTAGAAAAGGGCCTGGAGCCCGTCCTTATGGTAATCGGTCAAAGGAGATTTCAACCATGTCAGGATTCTTCCATAATCCCGAGTAAACATGACAACATTCTCTGGTGTAGACTTGCTAGCCATCAGAAGGAGATTCTCAAGAGCAGGAGTGGGAAATTTGTATACCGGATGACATCTCTGATTGTTCTTCTTTTCAGTATCCATCTTCCAAAACAACCCGACAACTAAACTTGGGCAAGAAATCCTGGAAGTAACAAATATGCATGTTAGAAATATGCATGTTAGAAATATGCAAATAAAAGTTTTTTTTATGAATGTAATGTTTTAGGGATCATATTCCTGTATGTTGAACCACTGTTGTACTAAGATCTCGGACAAAAATCTCAAGGTCTAAAGCTTGTCATACAATCAAGATATCACATATAACTGGATTTGAATATCACAGGTTCAAAGGTCCAGCATCAAACTGGAATCCCATAGAAAATACCAAAAAATACCATAAAATACCAAGTCACCCTCAATAACCAAGTCACCGGCAGTAACGAGTCACCAATAGTACCTGTAGTAATGATATCCCGCCCCAACTCACAGGGTGATTCTAGACTCAACAGGGGGGAATGATAGTCAGAGTCGACGATCCTTTATCAAGTACTTCGCTGACTACACAACAGGGTGTAGGGCGAAAGCACCGTCAATCGAATCTCGTCTGAATTCGGTACTCCATGCCTCCTCACGCGCACCACGGGATGCGGGATTCGACATGGACATCCATCTAGCCTATGTGTCACTGGCCAGGGTAGTTGGCCTTTTACCTCATGTAACACCCACCCAGATCAAGAGATAAACCAGCACAGCAGCATTCCAGATACAAGATATATGAAAGCAGTAAATATGCCACATAGAATGCAATGCAAAGCATACAAAGGATGATAAAGCGATAAAGTAGATAAACACCCGATAGACATGAAAAAGAAAGCTAGGATTAACTCCTGACTGGACCAGCAAGAGGTCTGTATGATCCCCAGCAGAGTCGCCAGCTTAAAACACCGACCGAACCTTCGACTGATAACTGATATCAAATAGAGTCGCCATCGAACGTCTTTTATCTCGCGAGGGAGAAAGGAAAACATCGAGTAAACCTGAGGGGAGAAATCGCAGTCCTATGACCGTGAAATCAAGAGAATCTAGGTAAGGGAGTAGTTACACGAGGGGAAGGGATTAGCACCCCACACGCCCGTAGTACTCTACGGTATCCACTTTCTATTTCTAGCTAAAGGAGAAAATAAGAAACCACGGGGAAAAGAAGGAAGTATTTACAAAGTTTGCTCGATCGAGCCCCGTGACAAGATGCCTACGTATTCCCGTGTGCAATGGGAAAGTCAGAGCGCCGTAGTTCGGCTCACTTGTTTTGGTGGGTTTTGTGTTTTTTACTTGTGAAAAAGGTTTTAAACACAAAGAGAAAAGAAAGCGCGCAAAGGCAAAAAGAGTTTGTGTTGGTTGGTTGTTTTTACCTTGAGAAAGGAGTTTAAATGTTTTGTTTTTGAAAGGAAAAGAAAAGCAAGTTTAAGTTTTAATCACATGCAAAAATGCAACAGAAACTAGCAAATCAAAAGGGAGACTAGCTAAGTGCTACCCTAATGTTGTCATGCAAGAGGTTGGACCTATGGTTTAGGATGCAAGGGAATCTCTACCTATGTTGACATGCAAAGGATGTGGATCCTAATGTCTAGGCTAAATAATCAAACCTAACCAAGGGAACCTGCAAGAGACAAGCAAACACACATCACAAGTAGAATTGCCCTAAACGGGTCTTTAAATAATACAGAGGGGTTCCTGAACATGCTCCAACTACGGAAGCCCCATCATGCATCTCTATTCCTACTTCTCATGGCAAAAGAAAGCTGTAAAGCCCTACTTCTCATGATATCTAGGAAAGCTGTAAGAGAATGCAATAAACAGTGTAGAAACTACCAAACGGATATAGAATCCGAAGAGCACTGCGAGCTATAGAAATACTCCGGAAAACTTCAAGTACTGCAGCCATGCAATAAGAGTAAACCGGTGAGAATTGTTCAAAGCACTAAAACAAGCGGAATACGTGTCGATACGCATCCGAAGTAACAATTCCTGCAAGAACAAGGTTAAAACAAACACACACAAGGCAAAGGCATCGTACACGTGGGTGTACGAGTTCACAACACCTGCAAGAAAGGAGTTAGACCTAAAAAGCAAGTAGAAGAAAAATATGCGAGTATCGAAGAAATGTGCCGAATGTATAGGCACCACAGGTCCCTGCATGAAATGGAACACAAACAGTAGCCAAGCATAGCTAGGGTGACTACTGTTCTCCATTAGAATCGAGAAAAACAGAAAAAAAAATGCACCAGTGAACCGCGCTAAGCCCGGTATATCGCGCTAAGCGCGACCGACAACACAAAAAGTCATAACATTTGGCGCTTAGCGCGCTCCTGGTGGCGCTAAGCACGACCTGCAACCTGCAGAAATTTTAATTTTGAACCATACCTCCTGTTTGTGATGCTTCCATGCCAAAATTCGATTCGTATTGTTAGGCCACAATCCCGGAGCAAGCGAAAATCGAATGAACATGCAAGGAATGTGAATCGAACGATAAAGCCAATGTTCACGTGCATGTAGCAATGTATGAACATGTGAGGAATGCAAATCGAATCGATAAAACCAATGTTCATATGCATGTGAAGATGCATGAACATGTGAGGAATGCAAATCGAATCAATAAAACCAATGTTCATATACATGTGAAGATGCATGAACATGTGAGGAATGCAAATCAAAATGATAATTCCAATGTTCAATTGTGAAGGTAAATGCATGAACATACAAGGAACGCAAATCAAGATGATAATTCCAATTTCCAATTGTGAAGGTAAATGCATGAACATGCAAGGAACGCAAATCAAGATGATAATTCCAATGTTCAATTATGAAATTATATGCATGCTAGTCATGGCATTTAGAAGCTTTCCTTTAAAGAATCTAAGTCATGCATTGTCACAAACACTTGGAGTGCACATGCAACAAGTTTATGCATGATGCACTAAATGCTTGGATATATACATATTGAATGCAAGTTATGCTTCGAATCACCATGAATCAATGTAAATCAATCAAAATAAATACTCACCAATGCATGAGCATGTGATAGATGATGCAAAATGTATGAGTTTATGCCCTATGTGCAAGAAGAAAACAAATGTACAAGTGTATATACATGCTATCCACAAAGAAATCCTCACTCCGACACGAATAAGGCGGCAAAATTCAATTAAAATCAAGGAATTCAAGAGTACAAGTTCTAGAATCAGAATCTACATTGAATTTGCATGCAATTTCAGTATTCAATTTCAAGAAAAGCTAAAGGTCAAGAACAGCTTAAAATAAGTGCTTATTTGAACCTAACACTTACTTGAACTTGAAGTTTGAGTCAAATTGGAGAGGAATTCCTTGTGCTCTTCAAAGAAAATACCAAATCAATGATGAATTGATGATAACCTTCAGAATTAGCCTTGAATTCTTGAAGAAACTTGAAATCTTCAATGGAGAATTGAAGAAGATGAAGGAGAAATCCTTGAATCTTGCAATTGGAGAGAAAATCAAGATGAAACTGTTCCTTCCATATCAAATGTGAGTAGAAGAAGGAGAGGAGGCTTGAGATTGAAATAGGATGTACTGCGAAGCAGAAAATCAGAAATCGCAGGGCGCGCTTAGCGCGGTCTGTGGTTGAAGCCGGTGGTGAACGGAGGTCCGGTGGCGGCCTGTGGTGGTTGCTTGGAGGGAAAGTTGCAGTTTGAACTTTTTGAGTTTTTGTGCTTTGGAATTTGAGAGAATTGGAGTGTGTGTGGTAGTGGAAAATTAAGCAAATGGTAGTGTTCTTGTGATTTGTGAAGAGGAAAATCTATTTATAGCTCTGGATCCATAATCAAGCTCAAATTATGATTATCCGAATAATTTTCATAATTAATCCAAAACAGCCAAATTTGTGCGGAATTCAGAGTCAGAATATAAACGAAAAGTGTCCGGAATGCGATTTTGCTTGCGTGAGTTAAAATCCCGACTTGATCCGATAAATGGTAAAGGAGATAAGAATTTTTGAGGTTTCAGCATCAATTTTGGACCACTGACACCTGCAGAATTCCGTTCGCGCTCTGTGGGGAAAATGCCTCGAACGAGGATCTTCTGATCGAAATTTGCAAATGTGTATTTCTGAGACATTCGAAGCTAGCGAAATTTGTGAACTTTTGACACTGGTACCATCCCTTTTTGATAAAAATCGAGCGAAATATGATTTTCGAACTCCGCGTATTATATGAAAATTGCTTGGTTCAACTCAAAATTAACCGCAGAGAATAAAATTCTGGTACCGATCGGTGAGGAATCAACTCCCGAGTTGCAAATGAGAGTTGTAGAGGACTTCGATATGGAATTTTAGAAATTGGACCGGCTTAACTCCGAGTTTCCAGCTAGGAGATAGAGACTGTTTAGTGGGCAGAACGCACGGCTCAACACTAAAATTCAACCTGATCTACTGGGGAAAATGACTCCTTTGAGAACCTTCCTCACAAAATCTGCTCTCGGCTTTCAAACGAAAGTCGTAGATAATAATGAGAGGAAAATTTCAGTCGAAAACCAATAGAAAATACCCAAGGAGATGAGAGATACGCCTTCTGGAGTGTCTAGAATGCGTCGAAAACCCGAAATCCACTTTATTATGAAATAAGCGAGTGAGCTCTTTTTGGGTGCCATTCGGAATACCTGGAACTTGATACTCCTCATGAAGAATGCTATGCATGCTATTACATGTATGTTTTATGCAATGAAACTATGAGCCAGGGAAATGCAGAAAAGAAGAGGGTAAATTTTGGGGTACAACACACCATCACCTTTGAATGTCTTGACTTCTCCTTGGCCTTTTGTTATGTGGGGAATTGACGTGATTGGAAAGATTGACCCAACAGCTTCCAACGAACACCGATTTATTCTGGTTACCATAGACTACTTCACCAAATGGGTTGAAGTTGCATCTTATGCAAGTGTCACCAAGCAGGTGGTTGCAAGGTTTATCAAGCACAATATCATATGTCATTACGGGATTCCTGATAAGATTATCACTGATAATGGATCGAATCTCAACAACAAGATGATGATGAAGGAGCTTTGTGAGTCCTTCAAGATCAAACATCATAATTCGTCTCCGTATCGCCTGAAGATGAATTGTGCTGTTGAAGCGGCAAATAAGAACATAAAAAAAATTATGCAGAAAATGGTAGTGACCTATCGAGATTGGCATGAGATATTGTCTTTTGCTTTGCATGGTTATCGAACTACCGCGCGTACTTCAACTGGGGCAACTCCATTTTCTTTGTTTTATGGCATGTAGGCGGTACTACCCATTGAGGTTGAGATCCCTTCATTAAGAATCATGAAAGAAGTTGAGCTTGATGAAAGCGAATGGGTGCAGAATCGACTAGACCAGTTGTGCCTCATTGACGAGAAAAGGTTAGCGGTTGTTTGTCATGGGCAAGTTTTTCAATAGAGGATGTGAAAAGCGTATGACAAGAGGGTGCGACCTCATAACTACAAGCCTGGCGACCTCGTGCTAAAGGGGATAATTCTTCCTCAAGGTGATCCTCGGGGAAAGTGGACGCCAAATTATGAAGGGCCATTTGTTGTACATAAAGTTTTCTCTGGTGGCGTCATGATGCTTACAACAATGGATGGAGAAGATTTTCCATTACCCGTAAATGTGGGTGTAGTCAAGAAATACTATGCATAGACTTGTTCAAGTTGAGAAAGGAAATAAGAGCAAGTGACTGCATCCCGTGTCGAGTTAACGGTCATATCTCCTATGCACATCCCTGGCTATTCTGAAGGGCAGGGATCAGTCCAATCATCTCTTTCGGGACAAGCAAAGTGATGAGATATTCGGAGTTATAAAAGTGATAGCATAGTGGAAACCCGAAGAGGATCCATTGTCGCATTGCCATATGTTTTAGTTTTCCTCTTATTTTACTTTTACAATTGCCTCTTTTCAGGAATTGCTTCCTATTGTACTCGTCTATTTACAGGCCCATTTTCAATCAATAAAATGAGTTTTATTTGACAATTAATTTCTTGCATTTACTGGTTTGATTGCAAAAGCTTTTGGAGTTTTATAGTAAAATTTTGCATATAGAAACATTGTTGGTTCTACCATGATGAGAAACTTCTGAATTTACTTTGAAACTTACGTGACTCGGATGGCGGTTGTCATACCAAGTTGTCATCTTTGTTTGTTTGGTCGATGCAAGAGTCAACAACACTTTTCCCCAATGGACATGGAATGGTTGGTGGATTCAACCGTTCGTCCTCCGATTTAGGTGGGAACTTGTTTCCTCCCTAGTTGAAGCTATGTTGAGTAACGGTGGAGGCTCTTCTTTAAGTGTTTCCGATTATTCCCCAATGGGCAGTTGTTCAACAGATGATTCCCCCGTGATGTCATATCCCCAGTGTGTTTATTTTGGTAGTGGTTGGTCTCCTTAGGACATCATATTCCCAGGAAATTTGTTGCTAAAGTTCCTCGGTGATCACTGAATCAATAGTGGTATTCTTGCCTTGACAACACGCTTATGTGTTCTTCCCCTAGTGGAGTTTCCCTAATCTGAGCCTGATCGCTCTGTGACCTATGGTCACCGGTTACTCACTTTTATCTTTCACAAACATGCATCATCGCATTACATTACTTCATAGCAATTCATACATCGCATGGAATTATAAGCCAGGAACATAATCTTTATCCCCAGTGACGCTCTTGTGACTCTCTAACATGAGTATATCCCCTTGGAATCCGTTGCGTTTCCAATTATTCCCTGGCGCAATATGTCCATTCTTTTCTTTGATTTGTTGCACTACTAGGCCATTCCTATTACAACACCTTTCGGTCAGGTCATCCCTATACCTCTCTTTGAAAGCAAGCCCGACACTTTTTTCCCCCTCAACAGCACTTATTCTAAGAAAGTTCCCTTTTGCACAAGAGTTGATTAGCTACCAATTCTTGAACAGGTTCGAGTATCACGCTCTTCCCTATATACCCGTAGTGTAGGCCATCCCTGTATTAGGTGTGGAGTCTGGGTATCTTTTCTAGTCTTCATTTTGTTGAACTACCAGTCCTTCCCCTGGTACAACACCCTTAGGACAGGTCCTTCCCCCTGTGCCTTTCGAGAACAAGTTTCGCCCTTGTTTCTCTCCTCAGAGTACAGCATTTTGAGTCTGTAAAGTCTACTCGACATTTTCTAGTATTTACTCCGCTAACTCGCTCAGTCGTTCCCTGGCGTAATATGGTTAGTCTAGTCAGCATATCTAGTCTTTACTCTGTGTGACATGTTCAGTCGTTCTCTGGCATAACGCGGTCGAATTGGGATGAGGCCAATTCTTTTGGGTCAGGTATGCACTTGTTCCCATCTTCATAGAGTTTAACTTGTTTCTGTGCTTTCTTTTATTGTGATTCAGTCGTTCCCCAACACAACATCTTCCCCTCTCCAATGGGACTCATTGGAAATTTTCTCTTGCGTCTTTTGGTTTGTCACCCTGAGTTTGCATTCATTTGTTGACACATCTTTTGGGATTCAGAGCGTAAATTTTTGAGTTCATTTTTGCTATTCAATCATCTCTTACCTTGTCTCTTGGAAGGCAGACGCCAACCTCGCTCCCAAGTTAGAGGATGATTGAATAGGGGCAGTTGTTATACCCCAAAATTTACCCTCTTCATTTTGAAGTTTTTGGCTTATAATTGCATTATCATAAATATACATGCATAGCATTGTTCATGAGGTTACCTTGTTCAAAGCATTTCAAATTATGGAAGAAATTGTGGGTTTCGGCTATCTTAGATCATTTTGAGCCAAAAATCGGTATTTCTCGGCTCGTATGGCTATCGCAAGATTTTATGGTCAGAAAGATATTTTGGTTTGATTCCATGAGCATTGGGATCATATAAATTTATTCTCCAGTTCATCTGTTCAGATCGGAGGCCGTTTCATCAAGAAAAAGAATTAATTTGCTTATTTCTCAATAAAGTGGATTTTGGATTTTTGGTGCATTTCAGGCGTTCCAGAAAGCATATCTCTCAGCTCGTCGGGTATTTTCTGATGATTTTTGATAGGCAAGTCCCTCAAATTATTATTTACAACTTTCGTTTGAAATCCGGGAGAAAATTATGTAACACCCTTCTAAAATACCCCGCGATTGTTAACAGATCTAGAGCTAACATGTATAAAGGGCATTACAATTAATTAAAATAGAATTCCATATAATGTCATACTCTCTATTGAAGAACAAATTCAATTAAATCAAGAAACTATCATGTTCTACACAGCGGAAATTATTATCAAATTTGGATAAATTCAAAACCAACAATTATCTAAAAATAATCTAAATGAAATAACAGAGTTTAATTATAACTCTAAACCAAACGTTCCCTAGTGTTACAAATCAGAGCATGACACTAACACGTAATAAGAAAAATGCACAGCTCAATGAGCCATCCTAAGCCGCTAAACCTCAACCTGAAATCATCAAAGTAAGGGTGAGACTTCATCATAATTAAAATGCATTATAAGTTTCTCAAAACAATAAAATATCTCAAGTATATTAATCCACCCTTTTTAGCATAATCAGATAAGTCAATTTTTAACCACTTCAATTCATAATCATACATCCAAACATGGCAAACAATTATAACATAGAAAACCATCCTATCATGTTATAATTCACACAATGCAAATGCAAGACTCTATGCATGTGGTACCAAAAATTGAACTAAGTCACACACATCGATTCGTCCATAATCACCCGGACATGAGTCCAGCCTCACCACCATAATCACCCGGGAACGGTTATTGGCAATACTCACTAATCCCGTTCAATGGAAATTAGCTACCACCAGAATGTATATGCATGCACATCATAAAGCATGCAACACTCAATAAAGTTTATGATCACATCAAACGTCATAAACCAAAATCAAACCAAAACATGATATCATCATTGATCATGCACACATCAAACAACATAAACATGCATTTCATCCACCAAAACCTGATACAATTAATTATCACAGATACATCATTGCATATACACCAAGTATGCACATAATCACAACCCGCATAATCGGAAGGTCAACGCATTTTCAACATAACATCAAGTTACAGTTATTTTCTTCATTTTATAAAATAGAGCATTAAATTTAAGAAATAACGTCCAAAACGGCGATTAAAATGGACTTACAATTTGAAAGTTACGAATTTTTAAAGTTTAGTTATTTTTCAAAAGTTACAGTGGTAACCGGTTCCTCCTAGGGAGAACTCGATTCCCACACTATGTGAAAACACGCTCTCTGAAAATTTGTATGGGGAACCCGGTTCCTCCCAAGAGTAACCGGTTCCTGCTTAAAAAGTCAATTTTCTTTGTAATTTTTACACTGGGAACCCGGTTCCTCCCCAGGAGTAACCGGTTCCTCAGACACAGAATTCCCCTCCTCTAGAATTTGTACCAGGAATCTGTTTCCTCCCACACAGGAACCAGTTCCTGCGACCTACAATAGCAGAAAATGCAGATTTTGACAGCATGTTGTTTATAACTCAATTCCAACATTCCATTATGAATTACGACATCAATTAACACCAGAATCATCCAATAAACATGAACATAATGCCAAGTAGCACAATTCAACCATTCCTAACAATCTTATATCATACAATTGGTTCAATTCCATGCAATTCGGCAACATTAGGGACAAATTCTACAAACCTATAAAATCCTAAATTGGGATTCCTAACATGCTCAATCAACCTTATTGATCTCAAAACCTATAAGGCATAATAATTCAGATAAATCACCCTTTACTTGTGAGAATTTCTTGATTCCTTGAGAGTTTCGGTTCTTCTTCCCTTGTTCTCTCTGCACTTCTCACGTACGGTGAATATTCTCAATTGCTTTCTCACTTCCTTTTCCTTTCTTTGTTCCCTATTATTCTAAAATAATAATAATAACAAATAATAGGATTTAGAGTCTTATACTACATACCCCCCCCCCCCCGCTGTATCTTTACACCACAGTCCAATTTCAATTATTTAATTAATTCCAATAATCTCAAATTACAAATAATTAAATTTCTAATTAAATAAATAATTAAAAATTCGAACTATTTAATAATCGAAATATTGGGGTGTTACAAATTATGTGAAGAAGTTCTCCAAAGAATTTGATTGCTTAAGTGGATTAAACTGAATTTTGTGTGTTGTACCGTCCGCTCAGTACACTGAAACCTTCATAATTTCTATCTGGAAAATCAAAACTGAGCGAGGCCAGTGTCTAAAATTCCGTATCGAAATCCTTTACAACTTTCATTTTCAATTCCAGAGCCAATTCTTCACCAATCAATACCAGAATTTTATTCTTCGGAGTTGATTTTGGGGATGAACCAAGCAATTTTCATCTGATACGCGAAGTTTGAAAAATTATATCTCGCTCGATTTTCATCAAAACGAGGTGGGACCAGTGCTAAAAGTTCAAAAATTTTGTTGGCTTCATTTGTCTCAGAGATACTCAAGTTCAAATTTTGATCAGAAGGCCCTTGTTCGAGGCAATCTCTCAGAAGAGCGCATTGAAAATTCTGCATGTGTCAGACGCTTGAAAATTGTGCTAAAACTTCAAAAATTCGTATCTCCTGGATCGTTCGCCCGATTGAATCAAAATCATATTTCAGACATTTTTTGTTGAAAGTCCGACTTCAAATTCTTGACGGATCAGGTTGTTTTGAATTAATTACGAAAATTATTCGGATAATCGCGATTTGGGCTTAATTGTGGATCCAAGGCACTCTAAGGCCCAAATTTTAACACTATAAATATATTTTTTCCTTCACAAATTGGAAGAGGACAATCATTTTCTCAAATTACACTCAAAATCACTCTTAACTCTCTCTCAATTCACAAGTACAAAAATCAAAAGAAAAATAATTTTCCCTCCAAGCAACCACCACAGGCCACCACCTTGCTCCTCCCTAGCACCGATCATCATTGCACACTGCACTAAGTGCGCCCGCTGCCGCTAAGCGCCGCCTGCGATCTCGCGGAACTTCATCTTCTTATCGGAGCAGTTTCTTCACCGGATTCTTCTCCTCTCCTTCTCTTTTTTGTCGAATTCAACCTAGAGGAAGCTCTTCCTCTTGATTTCCCTCCAATTTCCAAGGATTAAGCAATTCCTCTTCATCTTCTTCTTCAATTCTCCACTGAAGCTTCAAGATCCTCAAGGATTCAAGCTTGATTTCAATTATTATCATCAATTCAACATTGATTTGGTATTTTCTTTGAAGATCTCAAGAAATTTCTCTTCAATTTGACTCAAGCTTCAAGTGCAAGTAAGTGTTTAGTTTAATTAAGCACTTATTTTAAGCTACTTTTGACTTTTAGCTTTTCTTGATATTGAATATTGAAATTGCTTGCAAATTCCGTGTGGATTCCAATTCTTGAATTTTTATCTTCGAATTCTTTGAATTGAATTGAATTTTGCAACGTTATTGTGTCGATGTGAAGAAAATTTGTAAATAACACACACATACACTTGTGTAGTTGCATTTTCTTGAATTTAGGTCATTAATTTGTGCATTTTGCATAATCTATCACATGCTCATGCAATAGAGAGTATTTAGATTGATTTGCATGCATTGATTCATATGAATTAAAGCTTAATTTGCATACAAAAGAGTGTCGAGATGTAGAATTAAGTGCATTTCGGTTCTTAAGAGCATTTGCATTATAGATAATACATATACATGCATTTAAACTCATACTTAGGATATAATTTTCATCCTTACATGTCCACATATATGCATATGGAATGATTGGATCAAATTAATGTGTCAACGTTTGATTCTCATGATGCTAAAGTGTGTCGATACTTCACTTTCACCCACTTTTTCACACGTCGACAATACTTTTCCTCACATGTTCATGCATTTTTTTGCACATTTATGAGCATTGGAATTGTTACTTTAACTTGCATTCCTCACATGTTCCATGATCTGTTTTGCACATTTATGAGCATTGGAATTGTTACTTTAACTTGCATTCCTCACATGTTCATGCTTTGTTTTGCATATTTATGAGCATTAGGATTGTTACTTTAACTTGCATTCCTCACATGCATTGGCTTGTACATCTATGAGTATTGGAATTGTTATTTTAACTTGCATTCCTCACATGTTCATGCATACCTTTGCGGCTTATGGATAATTCATGTTTCGCCTTGACATGCATTCTTCATATTGTAATGTATGTTCTTGAATCACTTTGCACATGGATATTGGTTTGACGCTTTATTATTTGCTTTTGCATGCTTGAGACTAAATAAATGCTTTGTCATGTCTTGTTCTTATGCATTTTGCTTGCAAATGATTGCTTTTGAGTTTAAGTGCTTCAAATAAGCACATTTCTTTGTTATTTGACTGTTTGGATCAACTTTTGGCATGAAAACATCATGGAAAGAAGATTTGGTTCGTAGTAGAAAAATTTCTGCAGGTTACAGGTCGCGCTTAGCGCCACCAGAGGCACACTAAGCGCAAAATTCTCTGACTTTTGGGTTTGTCTGTGCAGGAGGCCGCGTTTAGCGCCACCAGAGGCACGCTAAGCGCCAAATTCTCTGACTTTTGGGTTTGTCTGTGCAGGAGGCCACGCTTAGCGCCATATACTAGGCTTAGCGCGACCTGAAGTTGAAAACTCTATTTTTATGACTCTTAAACACGAAATCTCACATGCTCTTACATTTTTGAACCTTGTTTGAGATGTATTTGATGCAGGTGCTTGTGTTGTAAATGGATATGACACAACCTTTTGATTTTTGCACTTGTACACATTTGTGTACATTCAATTGTCTGCTCGTTTGATTTTACTCCTTTCTTGCAGATACTTTTGTTCGAATGCGTACGAACGCACATTCCTTCACTTGTACATAGGGGTGTTCGGGGTTCATGAACTGAATTGAATTGAACCATATTAATGGTTCAATTTAGTTATTAAAAATCATTTTAAAAATAAGAGATAAACCAGTTACAATTCAGTTTATAACTAGTTCAAACCAATTTATAATAAAAAAACTAATTTATTATAAATTAACTAGTTTCAAATTAGTTTTATTGAAAAAATTAATTTTTTAATTAAATTTTAAAAATTTGTTTTTTTTTTTAATTTTTTTTATTTTTCAGAAAAAATATATAGTTTTTCGAAAAAAAAATTCTTTCAAAAAACAATTTTTTATAAAATTATTTCAAAAAGCAATTCTTATGAGTTAAAAGAAAAATATTTATTACAACTTTTTTTGAAATTTTTTCGGAAAAAATATTTTCAAAATTGTTTCATTTTTGAAAAACATATATATTTTTTTTCAAAAAAAATACTAGTTTTTTATATTTTTTGGTAAAATAATTTTAGTTTTTTTTATTTTTCTGAAATTTTCTTTTTTTATTTCTCATAAAAAAATCCAATTATTTATATTTTTTGTATAATAATTTCAAAAAAAATTTTCAGTTTTTTTTTTAGTTCTAAAAAAAAATGCCAATTTTTTATATTTTTCGGAAAATAATTACATTTTTTTTATTTTAAAAAAAATCAGATTTTTTGGCAAAATTTTTTTTCCAAAATCTTTTTCTTCTGAAATTTCCTTTTTTTTTTAGAAAAAAAAAGTCCAACTTTGTATATTTTTTGGAAAAATAATTTCAGATTTCTTTATTTAAAAAAACAATTTTTTCAATTTTTTTTAAATCAAATTTTTATTTTTATATTTTTTTTTCATTTTTTGAAATTAATTTTTTAATATTTGAGAAAAAATATTTATTTAATTTTTTTTATAAAATACTAATTTTTAAAATAAAACCAATGTATAATAAAAAGTGATTTTGAATTAGTTTAAAAACTGTATTAAAATTATTTTGATTAAATAATTCAGTTTAATAACCATTTAAATAGTTCAATTTTTTTTTAAGGTTCAATCTAATTCAATCTAACTTTTTCTCTAATTTAAGATTATAAAAAAATTCAACTTAGAAGAGAGCAATATCGTGAATTTTTTTAATCTTGAAACAGAGGAAAAGTTAGAAAAGAAAGAGTGTTAAAGAGATAATGGGGTGCGGCTACTTTAACAATATAACTATTAACAAACACGTGTGTTCGCAGGGGTTTTGATACGGGATAGACATTTGTTTTAGATGTATATTTTTTAATAGAAAAATGTCTCGTATTCGTAAAAAAAAAAAAATTTATTGTATAATTAATAAAAAAATATTTTTCTCAGTAACTTTCTGTTCCCGTTAATAATCAACATGTTGATCAATAATTTCATGTTCCTGTGTACAAATTTTATATTTGTTTAAGTATCGTTATCAAAAATATTTGGATTAATAGTAAATTTTTATATATAAAATTATTTAAATCAATAATAAATATTTTCCCGTATACCGTTTATTGCATCAAAAATATTTGAATCATAAATATTATTTATCGTATATAAAAATATTTAGATTAATAATAGATTTGTTTCCTGTATACAAAAATTATTTTTGTTTAGATATCGTTTACAAAAATATCTGGACTATAGTAAATTTTTATATATAAAAAAATTTAGATTAATAATAAATTTTTTATTATATAGAAATTTTAAGTTTGTTTACATTTATAAAAAAAACTAAGATTCATTCTTTAAGAGCTTTTCATCTTTATTTGTTTTCTATATTGTATCTTATCTCAGTACGTTTTCTGTATGCCTTACTCATATAATATAGTATGTATTAAATATTATTAATATATCATATAGTGGTATTAAATATATAATTCATAAATTACAATTAGAATATTTAAACTAAAATCAATGTGTATAATTGCATAACTCATATTTAAAAAAAGTTAAAATAAATAATATTCAACGTTATGTCTATAATATAGGAAAAAAACACAATAAACCTATGAAATTAATTGATGGACAATCTACGTCGAATACATTAATTTCAATATCAATTGATGGTAAAATAGTCAAATATAAAAAAAACATTTAATGAAAATAATTTAAGTGAAATAATCTTCTCTTAGAAATATTTGTATATTTGTATATGTTTCTATTTTTTTTTTACCAAAATATGAGATGTGTGTTAGTTTGTTAAACATTTAAATACAACTATTTTAATATTTAAACATTCTTATGTTGAACATTTGCACATTTATGGATGAGAGAGAAGAAGCTTGTTAATAATAATATCTTCAACATATTGTACTTGTGATGTCACAATTACTGCGATAGAGTAGTGATGCAGTGCATAATAGATAGGAGTATCGATTAAAATTATGATATATGCTTTTGTTAGCTATTGAGATAAGATAGCAGACTGTTGCAACAGTGAAAACAGTTGTGTGGCACATAAAATAAAGAGTATTATTAAAATTAATTATATTAAAAAAGTGAATAGTATAAAAGACTCATTTACTAAATACACTTTAACAAATACAAATTTCTCAATCTGTTTAACGTGCAATAGAAGTATTGCAATATTGGGAACTACTGTATGCTGACATTATGGAGAGAAGTAACAATTGCTTTTTCAGAAACCAGTTCCAAAAGTTAGCATTTGATTTCATTTGAAGTATTGTGTGACTTGTGAAGGCCAAATTGCTAACAAAAAACAACAATATGAACAAAGTAGTAGTCAGTTTTGAACCAAGTCAGAATATTGTTAGAAAAAGTAAATTTAGGACACATTTTAATCCTAAATAGAGGGTGTGGAGGATTGCCGGTTAATTCTTCTTTACTCATATATATATATATATATATATATATATATATATATATATATATATATATATATATATATATATATATATATATATATATATATATATATATATATATATATATATATATATATATATATATATATATATATATATATATATATATATATATATATATATACTAGAAAACAATTACTACATATACTCTTTATTTAAATTCATTAATAAAATCATTTATTAGTTACACAAATAACATTGATTATTATCTTAAATATGAACATAATGAAAATGAAATAAGATACATTTTAAATTTCTTTATAGATAATTTTTTTACATTGAGATAATTTATTTTATCGTCATATTTTTTATTAATTTTATTTGTTTATTTTTCTTTCCATTATATATATTTTTGTAAATTTTTTCAATTCTATATTTTGATGTGCGATCGACCTAATGTGTCTAACAGTATCTTAACTGCAAGTGCACAGCCTATCGCGGTAGTAATAAAAGGATGTCGAATCCACAGGGACTTTGTAATCACTCTAGTGCTATAAAGGTTTGCTAGTTTAGCTAAGGCGAATGTTGTCACGTTTGGTTTCTAACAGTTAAAGTAGAGGGAAACTAAATTGAATTAAGGAAATAATAATATAAAGCGGTCGGTGCGTTGAAGCAACTCGATTTTCAAAAATCTCTTAATTCTCGAAAACTAGTGAAATCGCCACCTAATTTTATTTGTTCTAAAAAGAACGGGAAAATATAGATAAAACCCCAAACAAGCGGATAAGGCGGTCTACGTGACCAAAAAGTGGGATCGGGAGTCGGTTATGTAAGGGGAAGGTATTAGCACCCCTTACATCCATCGTACTCGATGGGACCCATTTAATTCTACGCGTTTGTGTGTGTGTTTATTGCTAAGTTATGAATACCCAAAAGAAAAAGAATTTGTTTGTTATTATTTTGAGTTTGACACGGTTTCAGAACTGTGTGCCTACATATTCCCTTGTGCAATGGGAAAGTCAAAACTCTGTAGTTCCTCTTAAAAAGGTTTTAAATTTGTTGTATTGATTTTATAAGAAAAATCGTGCGTTTTAGACATCTCAAATACTTAAACTTGGACTTGTTTAGTTTGTTTGAAAATCTTTAAGTCCACGTTCGTGTTTGAGATGACTATTGCACACTCTTTATCGGAAAAGAGTTTTTATGATCGCGTATGAGCGATAAAAGAATTTGAGTGAGTTGAATTGTTTTTTTTATGTGGATGAAAAAGTACCGAACAATGAGGCTAACGTCTCACGATTCAAATACTAGAAACCCGAGGAACTAATGCTCGCACGAGTCGTCTATCACCCAAAAAGTTTTCTTGAGAAAAAGTGAAGCAACTGGTCTAGCGTCCAACGACTTAAAGACTAAAAGTTTATTTGGTGACAAGTTTTTTAGCAATTGGTCTAGCGTCCAACGACTAAAAAAACTTGTACTTTATTATGAAAAAGGTTTTGAAAATGCACTCGACGTTGGATCGAGGTTTGAAACTTTATTATGAAAGTGTTTTTGAGATGGAAGCGGGTTATGATTAATTAAGTGTATGGAGTAAGGCGCGAAAATGGAAATGAGCAATTAATTGTACACAAGCATGAAATAAAGCGAGTAAATAAATTAAAAGTCCATACAAGGTGGCTCGCACAAATAACAAGACAATTTATACTGTGTAGGTGCATGCACGAAATAAATTTAATCGACTAATTAAACGAAACTTAATCAAGTAATTAGTTTAATAAAATTAATTAGGTGGACCAATTAATTTTAAATAACCTAATTAGATAATTAAATAATGTTTAACTAATCAATCAAAATTTCATTGTAAGCCCAAGAGCAAGCGTGGTGTGTGCACAAACGTGTGGCCGTTGTGACGCTTCAAAGCTTTGTCAACTCAGGGTAGTGAAAAATGGCTCATGAATATTAGTTTGAAAATATTTTTGGTTTGTGCTTTGTGAATGAATAATTAAATGATAAAGTAATAAAAAAATTTACTAACTATTACATCATGTGGGGAATGGGGTTACAAATTTACAAATGGGGATAATATAGGGAAAAAAAGAAGAAAAAAAAAGGCTAGAACTTTCCTAATAATAATATAAAAAAAATGTTTAACTAATATTAATACTATTTTTTTTGGTATTTTTGGGTATATTACATATTTTATTGGTTTAAGGATAGTAATAATAATGGTTGTTAGTGATGATAATAATGGTTATAATAACAAATATTAATAATAAAAATGAATATTAGTAATAATAATATTAGTAATAGTAATAAATACTGGTAATAATAATAATATTAGTAATAATAATAGTAATAAGAATAGTAATTATAATGATATTAGTAATAATAATAGTAGTAATAATAATATTAGTAATAATATAATACTAGTAATGATAATTATAATTACTGAATCCTAATTTTTAAAAGAAAGGAAAAGAGAAACATCATCATCTGTTTTCTCTCAAAACACGATGCATGCTTTCCAGAAAAACCCTCTTCCTCACCGTTCACAATCTCGCCGGAAACCCCTCTCGTCTCTTTCGATTGGGACTATGCGTTCACGTTCTTGCTCTTCGGCCGCCGTCAATCTGTGTGACCCTCATTCTCTGCGTGGACCTCCGCCGAAACCCTTGCCGGAAATCAACCTTGGTGGCGGTGGATGGCGGAGGCGACGCTTCGAGCCTACCCGGGTGAGTTTGTTCTGATTCTCTTTTCCTCTTCTTCTTTCTCAAACTGAAGGGTCGTGTGTCAGGGAAGATGATGATAGATTGTTAGGGTTTGTTGACTGTTTTGTGTTGACCGATGATTTTGGGTTCTTGTTGGTTGTGAAAGTTAAGAACAGATGCACACTTGACTTTTTTTCTGGTTTTTTTGGTTTTTGAACAGAACAGTTTCTATTGTCTTCGTTTTGGTTTTTGGGTTTGAACAGGTTGTGCTTTTTGCTGGTTTTTTTCAATTTTTCTTGTTAAGAACAGATGACACTGGTATGGCTTTTGAACTGGTTTATGGATTTTGGTTTTTAAAACAGATTTTTCTCTTCTTGTCAAGAACAGATGCTGCTGGCTTTGAATCCTTGCTCTGTTCTTCTGATATCCCTTTTGCTGGTCCTGATACACCCTTGAGTACATTCCTGTTCTGGTGTATTTTCTGTGAACAGATATAATGCTTGATTTTTTAGATACCATCCTTTTTTCTGATTAGTTAGAACAGCTTTGCCTTGTTCTTCCTTGGAACTCCTCTGCTGCAGTCTGTGTTGCTTATTACTACACTCAAATTTCCTCTTTCTGCATAAGTCCTGTTATGTTATTTGAAACTGAACTTTGGCATCTTGTCCTTTTTGTGTATGCTGCCTGCTGCTGTTGTTTGGGTAAAAATAAGTTACCTAGTGCTGGTAACCATATATCTCTCTCTCTCTTGCTGCCTGTTTTTGTCTGCTGATGTGTTGACCTTTCCCTTCCCTTATTTACATTGGGCTGAAACAGAATTGTCTTGTTGGGCTGTATTTCTTTGGAAAAATGATGTTTCAATGATTTCCAATTTACACCTCCTTTGTGAACCAACAACAAAGGTTGTTGTGATTTGCAAAAGGAAGTTGTGGCCAATGAAGGGACTTTTAGTCCTGAGGCTTTGTCGCTTGAACATGATCGCAAACTCTTAATTCTGATTCCTAACACAGACCCTAATGATGAGTCCGAAAGAAACTTTTACTTGAAAATCGTATGTGCTTGGATTATGTTGCTAACCAAATTTCTCTTTCTTGTTTCATGAAACATTGAATGATGGCAATGGCTCCAAGATGGAAGATTCGCAAAGGAAGCTTAGGAATCGGAAGCCTTGCGAGAAGTATCGAAGAAGCCACTAGCACTCTTAAGCTTAGATTATGGATCATTTGAATTTACATTGTAAAAAACCTCGAACTTAGCTTCTTTGCAAACTGTAGGAAACTTGTAACAAACTTGTAACTTCCAATAGAACTTGATTGAATGGTATTTGAAATTCAATTTGTGCCAAGGTTGATACAATTAAAAGTTAAGCATTAGAAATTGAACTTTTGTAGCACAAAAGGATGATGGCATAACTTAGTTTAAATTTAAAACTTGAATAACTCTGATTCTTGAATGAATTGGTAATAGGCTTGGAAATGTTTGGATGAAATTTACCATATGGAATGGTTGAGATAAATTGGTATGAACTTTTGAATCCTTGAAATTGAAACACGATTCTGATATTTGCAGTTAAAAATAATGACATGAATCCTGAGTTAAAAGTAAAGTCCTGAACTTCCTCTTCAATTTTGAGCAAAACGACAAAGCCAACAAACTTCCTTTCTGTAGTTACTTTTGAAACTCAAACAACGAATCCAAACCTTGTCAAACAGTGCCTTTGAAGAAATAATATTTGTCCTGATTCTTAACCAAACTTCCACTGGTAGATAAAACATCAGCAAACATACGCACGCATGAAAAACCAAATGATGATCTTGCTCAACACTTTAATTTGATTCAAGTGAGCACACTAGGATGCATCCAAGAATTACCAGGTAATTCACATATCTGAATCCGTGCATTTCAAAGGAATCCGAAAAGTGATGATAACAAAGCACAGGATGAACGCCCGAGTGTACAATCTTATAGCTCGACACAGAGAATATCACAGTGATCAAGAATCCCAACCTTGAGTGAATATGAGAGCCTCTTAGACCAATTGTCAACACAACTAAATTCCATATTTTTTGAAAAGCTCGACAACCAAAATAATTCAATTTAGTAAATGAAACGCAATGATGCGACATGAGCCACACAAAGTTACTAAAATAAACGGAGGGTAAATTTTGGGGTGCGACAGTTGCCCATATTCAATCATCTTAAACCTGGTAAGTGAGAAAGATCGACAACTTTCAAACGTTCAAGGTGGAAGAGGATTGAATACCCGAGAACCCCGAAAATTTACCCTATGCGGGACACTAATGCCATAGAAGAAAGCAAATAAGATATCTTGACTACAGAGTCAAGGAAGAGACGCTGGCAGAGAATAAACTTGTTAAGCATCAACAAAATTCCTTAACACAACAGTACCCAATGAGAAATGATTAGGAGATCTCAACAACACTGACCAAGTACACAAACGAAAGTGCTATGAGAAAAACACTGAACTTCTCAAGCGACAAGAAATAAAGACAATGCTATGAGAAGAAAACTGAACTTCTCAAGCGACAAGAAATAAAGACAGTGCTACGAGGAGAAAACCGAACTTCTCAACGACAAGAAATAAAGACAATGCTATGAGAAGAAAACCGAACTTCTCAGCGACAAGAAATAAAAATTAAGAATTTGATGTGATTGAGAACTTAACAAAGAGTTCCCGATAATTAAGGAATACCCGCAGACCTTAACGAAAATAAAATTGAGAAATTGACATGATTGAGAACTTAAGAAAGAGTTCCCGATAATTAAGGAATACCCGTAGACCTTAACGAAAATAAAATTGAGAAATTGACATGATTGAGAACTTAACAAAGAGTTCCCGATAATTAAGGAATACCCACAGACCTTAACGAAAATAAAATTGAGAAATTGACATGATTGAGAACTTAACAAAGAGTTCCCGTTAATTAAGGAATACCCGCAGACCTTAACAAAAATAAAATTGAGAAATTGACATGATTGAGAACTTAACAAAGAGTTCCCGTTAATTAAGGAATACCCGCAGACCTTAACGTAGATATATGGCTAGAACAATATCAGACTTGTTGGTGCACGAAAGTGCGAGGAACCATGGCATGCTGGATGTCTTTGACCGTGTAACTTCCGAGTTACCAGCAGAACAAATTCAGTAGCGCACCCGAGAGTACAATTCTCTGGGGATAAACAAAACAATATCCAGCACACCGGTATGATATAGATGTTTATTAAGTCGGTAAATCTTGTTTCTGACATTTCTGCTGATGAGAGATCTTACTGAACATGTACGGACATGTTGAACAACTTCCGAGTTGACAAGATCTTCAATTTGTATGCAGATAGCTTTACCGGTAATAGAAGAATCGTTCAGTACAAAAACTTCTAGGGTAATGAGCTTCAATTTGCTGACATTGTATAGACAATGCGTTGTAGCAAGTGGATATGTGGATCAACTTCTGAGTTGGAGAAATATCCTGAGATTGAATAAACATCCCACCTGGTGAACATTTATTGTTGAGTAGTTGATGACTTACTGGGGAAATAAACACACCAAAAGTTTGATGTAATTTTCTGAGAAAAGCTCAGAGGAGTAAATTGCAGAAGCCACTGCCAATAAGATTTGTTGTGAAGATTCTTGTCCGAAAGAAATCTTTGAAAATACCAAGAATAATGTTGTAATAATCCTTTCTGAAAGAGACTCACTTGCGAGTAAATTAAGCTTCGCTGGGGAAACTCTATAAGAAAACCGTGTGGAAAATTCATTGGGGATTCCCGGTTGATAATTTTGCTGACGTGAGAGTCCATCTGAAAGAGACAACTGTCTCGCTGGGGAAGAAATCTCGATCGGAGAAACCATCAGTTGTTAAAGCCCATATACCGCTTGTGTTATAGAAAAGACGATAATTATGTCGTCTGAGAACTAATCCTTCAATTTTGATCCTTACGAGGATATTTACAGTTTCAGCTGAAAAACCTGCAAAATAAATAGCCGAAGCTAATGCATGAGTCTGATATGCATGATATGATTTTTTTTAATGCAAATGGTATATGATTTCCTGTTACTGTTGAGAGAAAGAAGACATCACTGGGGAATCCAATTTGGCAATCCTGTTGTCACAAGAATTCATTGGGGATGACCGATCACTTCTCTAGGGAAGAGACTTCACTGGAGAATTGACACTACTGTCGATTGTCTGTCACCCAAGCATTCACCTGGCACTGGGGAGAGAAATTGAATTGAATTTTGGGACACGGTCCTCGACACCCGCATTTGACTTTATTCTGAACAGATCCCAAGTCTGGCGGAGGTTTATGCATGAATATACAGTGATATGATATGACATGAATGGATGAATGGATGAATGGATGAATGAAAGAATGAATTATGCGTGAATATACTGGTTGATGTATTGGTTATCAAACTGAATTCCCGACATAGCTGGTTCGGAGGATGGAAGAACATGGAACAATAAGATGATTGACCAAGCTCCGAATATTGAATTGTTGTTGGAAATGTTGCAATGCTAATTCTTGTAGAAAGAAGAATAACAAACTCCTGAATTGATCAGATAATGATGTTTAGAGGCGTGCCCCATGTGTGGGAATGCAGCTGCATTAGATTTTGCACTTAAGAGATATATCGACTTCAGAATCTCAACCTGCCCCGGTCTGGTAGACCTTCTAGAAATCTTTCCCGAAAATGAGTGCCCCCGTATCTTGTATTCTGAAGCAATACTTTACTGATCGTCAATATTTCAAAGGAACTGGGTATTCTGATATGGGAATATCATGCCTCGATAGGAGCTTTGGAGGTATTTCTGCATCTCAAAATAACCTCCTTAGATTTATTGAATCTCCGAGCGACGGACTTTGCATAAATGGACCACATGCCCTTGCATGAGCATTGGAGAGACTCCAACGTCTCGAAGTAGTTGCTTCAGATAGATCTTTTCAGCAAGCTTGATTTAGAATGAATCTTGGAGAGACTTCTACATCTCAAGTAATTTCCTCAGATCGACTGCATCTGAATAAAGAGCTATGCGAACATCGGGAAGACCTGCCCCAGGATGAGCTTTAGAGAGACCTCCACGTCTCGAAGTAATTGCTTCAGACTGATTGATTCTTGAAACGAACACTTGCTCCATTTAAGAGAGCTTCACTGTCACGAGGTAACTGCTTCAGATCAACAACATGTGAGCAACTAACTTGATGGAAAGAGAGCTCCTCTTTTTTTTTTGAAGGCTTCAATGTGTCGAAGTACTTGCTTCGAATTGATTTGAACTAAACGATTAGTTCTGCAGAGATTGGAGTGAAATGCCCCCACTTCATAGCCTTAGAGAGACTTTCCCGTCTTGAGGTGATTGCTTCAAGCTGACTGAAACATGGAACAACGGTTGTCCCAAGCTAACTGCTCTTTCGAGAAGGACTAACTCAACTGATGATTGCTCTTTAAGGATTTGCCCCCGGATTGGCAAAAATTCGAGGAGCTGAATTTCGATTTGATTACCCCCAAATTAACAGAATCTTGAGGAGACAACTTGTGATATGCTCAAAGGAGTCCTTAGACGTCCTGTCCCTTGCTACAAGTAACTGCTAACTCAACAGAATAATCAAATTTTTCTTCTTTGGACAAAGTTAAACTCTTCACTGATATTCATTATGAGAACTTCTTCAATGTCAAATAATTGTTTTACATGTAGAAGAATGTTTATTGTGACAATTATAATGCAACATCTATGCGTCTTGAAGTTTTGTATGAAAAGCATTATGATTTTTTGTGAGTGAAACGCTTTTGGAGTGCAACACTGAAAATTCTCTTTTTGAAAGATAAGACGAGCATATGATACCAACACAGATACTTAACACACACTGTAGGAGTCAGGTAAACGCGATCTCTTCGTTGTATGCTTTTGAATTAACCCATGCTTCAATTAGGACTTTTGAGGGTTGTAACGTGGCTTAGTTCACGAGTTTTTTAGAAAAAAGGATTTTTAGGCTCAAAATATTTGGTGCCCGCCCATTCTCCATGATATCCTTCAGTCCTAAGTTCAGCTAACCTGATACGAGCACTCATCTCTCGAGAGGAGTTATGATGGTTGAGGAACCAATACGAAGTTTCTTGGACACGACAGTCACTCACATTTTGTCTTTTGGTACTTGACCACACAACTTGTTCTTTGTTGAAAAAAATTTCTTTGATAATGCATTTTGGGATTTTTCTTTCCCTAAATTTTGCCTGACTTTTGCCTAAGCGACTTATTAATAAGTTCCGACTTAGCGGGCTCTTTGTCTTTTTCCTATTCATTTTTTGAACAAATCGTGGATCTGTACACAACCTTTGATTTATTAAAAGTGATGGTGACCGTCTGAGTCTTTGGTAGATGAAGGGTAACCGTTGCGGTGTCGTCATCTGTCGACCTTCTGATGTGCGAGAGATACCCGTGCGGTATCATGATGCACACTGTTGTTTAGATGAAAGTCGACTACTGTGATTTTGACCCTTCTCAACCTTTTGAAGGATAGACATTGTTGTATCCTTTGATGCTTACTCTCTTGATGAGTTCTAAACGCTCGATCAGATTAACTGAACACTACCCACCCACAGGGTTAAAAATGAGGTTTTTTCGGAAAGAAAAGAAACTCCTACTTCAAGGCTCAAGGGGGTTAACGATGGTTTATCTCCCTTATAACTCCGGTGTTTAGGGATTTGAAACAAGGCTTGTACATCATCGGCAAGGTTTTTACTCGAAAGCATACGACTAGAGACCTGTCGTTTTTTAATCATCGTCATCCTCCCTCCAATCTTTGCCTAGGTGAAAGGATTGGTAATGTTGGTATCAAAGTGCTCGCAAATCAAATAAAGAGTGATAACGAATGGATTGAGTGACAACGGATGGATTACTTCAAGATACACATACTCATTGCATTAAGATGAAAATAAACAAGTTTCTACATGCAAACAAAGTTAAAACAATTAAACAAGATACACATGAAAATGCAGTAAAGAAATACAAGATTATCATTGTTGAGGAGACTTGGACTCTGTCTGGACTTGTTGATTCAGATGACTTCAGTAGTCTTGGTGCTCACTTGAGTACCGGGTTGCCATTCACAAACAGAATCCCCCCTTGAATAGTCAAGTACTTTTGGTCAATCAGTTGTTGAACTCTGGCTTTGTAGGCATTGCAGTCCTCTATTGAGTGGCCTACTGTTCCAGCATGATACCCACATCGCGCATTATGATCATAACCAAGCAGGAATACCTTTGGTGGGTTAAGAAATTTAGGAACCACCAATGAATTTTGAACCAGATATGGCAGAAGTTGACTGTAGGTCACTGGAATTATATTAAGAGGAGCATTCCTTCTTTCAAGATTATTTCGAGGTACGGTTTGATTTTGAGAGTTCCGACCCTGAAGTTGAGGAAGATCAGACAGAAGTTGTTGATGCAAAGACTTGAAAGATGGTAATGGAGGATAATGAGTTGGTGTTGCAATTGACTTCCCTTTGCTAGAACTTGAGATATCTTTGCTGAAGGTTACCGCTTTCTCGGAAGTGAACATCTGGTCTACTTCATCACTATTCTTCAAAGTCTCAACTCCCTCTTGGTAAGCAATTGTTCCAATGAGTTTTGGAAGTTCCTCAAAATTGCTATGATCAGAACTTGCAAGCAAAATGTCCAAGCTCGATCCATTCTGTTTGAAAAACAGAATCTTATCATCAATTAGCTCTTGAACTGTGCATTTGAAGGCCGAACAATTCTCAGTTTCATGTCCTGCAAAGTCAGCATGAAAAGCACATCTGACACTCTTATCAAACCAATCTTTAGCAACCCCTGGTACTGGCTTCAATTCCCTTGGTATCACAACACCGCTCTGAATCAAGTAAGGCAATAGTTGAGAATATGATATCGGGATTGGCTGAATATCCTGTTGAGCATATCGGCGGTAATGCGAGTTAATATGTTGGTTTGGATCCTTCTTCTTCGATTGGGGAGTAAGCAATTGCTGTTGTCGAGGAATCTTCGAAGGTAAAGGCCGTGGATGATGCTCAAAAGGATGATGTTGACCTGGAGAGTTCGCTACGTGCGGATGTCCTTGACCCATGGAGACATCAGATGATAGAGCAGCAACCAAACTTGCGGAGATCGGTGTGGTGTTGCACTCTCTTTTCAACACAACTTGCAAGAGATCCATGACCAGACTCATCTGACTCTCAGATCCCCTTTTTAGAAATATTATCACCACGCGAGCGGCCTACGTGGGGATAATACTTCCAAAAGTATACTCCAAGAAACGGCTCTTAAAAGGACACTCAAAATCCTTTGAGCGGCTGGTCTTAGTTTTGGACATCCTAATACTTAGAGTTGTAGGCCATTTGTCCAAGAATTATCATCCCGCACTATCGTACAGTGCAATAACTCCCTTAAAAAGACCAACTCTAAGTTGTGGTCTTCACGTCGATCCAAAAGACACGAATGTCTAGTGGACCTAAGCTACTCAACCACTCTAAGCTTATGTTTCCTAGAAGCTTGGGTATTGGGCTTATCTATGAATCATAACCAATAAATGCCCCAAAATCAAAATACATCACAGGATAGTAAATAAATATCAGAGCAAAAAATAAACACACAAGCGAAGAACTAAATTAGGGTTAACTCGCTTTAAAATTTTCCCCAGTGAAGTCGCCAACTGAAGCAACTCGATTTTCAAAAATCTTTTAATTCTCGAAAACTAGTGAAATCGCCACCTAATTTTATTTGTTCTAAAAAGAACGGGAAAATATAGATAAAACCCCAAACAAGCGGATAAGGCGGTCTACGTGACCAAAGTGGGATCGGGAAAAAGAATTTGTTTGTTATTATTTTGAGTTTGACACAGTTTTAGAATCGTGTGCCTACATATTCCCTTGTGCAATGGGAAAGTCAAAACTCTGTAGTTCCTCTTAAAAAGGTTTTAAATTTGTTGTATTGATTTTATAAGAAAAATCGTGCGTTTTAGACATCTCAAATACTTAAACTTGGACTTGTTTAGTTTGTTTGAAAATCTTTAAGTCCACGTTCGTGTTTGAGATGACTATTGCACACTCTTTATCGGAAAAGAGTTTTTATGATCGCGTATGAGCGATAAAAGAATTTGAGTGAGTTGAATTGTTTTTTTTATATGGATGAAAAAGTACCGAACAATGAGGCTAACGTCTCACGATTCAAATACTAGAAACCCGAGGAACTAATGCTCGCACGAGTCGTCTATCACCCAAAAAGTTTTCTTGAGAAAAAGTAAAGTGAAACGAGTTTCACGTTATTTAGAAGTCTTTAAGCAACTGGTCTAGCGTCCAATGACTTAAAGACTAAAAGTTTATTTGGTGACAAGTTTTTTAGCAATTGGTCTAGCGTCCAACGACTAAAAAAACTTGTACTTTATTATGAAAAAGGTTTTGAAAATGCACTCGACGTTGGATCGAGGTTTGAAACTTTATTATGAAAGTGTTTTTGAGATGGAAGCGGGTTATGATTAATTAAGTGTATGGAGTAAGGCGCGAAAATGGAAATGAGCGATTAATTGTACACAAGCATGAAATAAAGCGAGTAAATATATTAAAAGCCCATACAAGGTGGCTCGCACAAATAACAAGACAATTTATACTGTGTAGGTGCATGCACAAAATAAATTTAATCGACTAATTAAACGAAACTTAATCAAGTAATTAGTTTAATAAAATTAATTAGGTGGACCAATTAATTTTAAATAACCTAATTAGATAATTAAATAATGTTTAACTAATCAATCAAAGTTTCATTGTAAGCCCAAGAGCAAGCGTGGTGTGTGCACAAACGTGTGGCCGTTGTGACGCTTCAAAGCTTTGTCAACTCAGATTAGTGAAAAATGGCTCATGAATATTAGTTTGAAAATATTTTTGGTTTGTGCTTTGTGAATGAATAATTAAATGATAAAGTAATAAAAAAATTTACTAACTATTACATCATGTGGGGAATGGGGTTACAAATTTACAAATGGGGATAATATAGGGAAAAAAAGAAAAAAAAAGGCTAGAACTTTCCTAATAATAATATAAAAAAAATGTTTAACTAATATTAATACTATTTTTTTTGGTATTTTTGGGTATATTACATATTTTATTGGTTTAAGGATAGTAATAATAATGGTTGTTAGTGATGATAATAATGGTTATAATAACAAATATTAATAATAAAAATGAATATTAGTAATAATAATATTAGTAATAGTAATAAATACTGGTAAGAATAATAATATTAGTAATAATAATAGTAATAAGAATAGTAATTATAATGATATTAGTAATAATAATAGTAGTAATAATAATAATATTAGTAATAATATAATACTAGTAATGATAATTATAATTACTGAATCCTAATTTTTAAAAGAAAGGAAAAGAGAAACATCATCATCTGTTTTCTCTCAAAACACGATGCATGCTTTTCAGAAAAACCCTCTTCCTCACCGTTCACAATCTCGCCAGAAACCCCTCTCGTCTCTTTCGATCGGGACTATGCGTTCACGTTCTTGCTCTTCGGCCGCCGTCAATCTGTGTGACCCTCATTCTCTGCGTGGACCTCCGCCGAAACCCTTGCCGGAAATCAACCTTGGTGGCGGTGGATGGTGGAGAGCGACGACGCTTCTGAGCCTACCCGGGTGAGTTTGTTCTGATTCTCTTTTCCTCTTCTTCTTTCTCAAACTGAAGGGTCGTGTGTCAGGGAAGATGATGATAGATTGTTAGGGTTTGTTGACTGTTTTGTGTTGACCGATGATTTTGGGTTCTTGTTGGTTGTGAAAGTTAAGAACAGATGCACACTTGACTTTTTTCTGGTTTTTTTGGTTTTTGAACAGAACAGTTTCTATTGTCTTCGTTTTGGTTTTTGGGTTTGAACAAGTTGTGCTTTTTGCTGGTTTTTTTCAATTTTTCTTGTTAAGAACAGATGACACTGGTATGGCTTTTGAACTGGTTTATGGATTTTGGTTTTTAAAACAGATTTTTCTCTTCTTGTCAAGAACAGATGCTTTTCTTCTTGGTATTTGTATTGTATATAAGAACAGATACCATACTGCTGGCTTTGAATCCTTGCTCTGTTCTTCTGATATCCCTTTTGCTGGTCCTGATACACACTTGAGTACATTCCTGTTCTGGTGTATTTTCTGTGAACAGATATAATGCTTGATTGTTTAGATACCATCCTTTTTTCTGATTAGTTAGAACAGCTTTGCCTTGTTCTTCCTTGGAACTCCTCTGCTGCAGTCTGTGTTGCTTATTACTACACTCAAATTTCCTCTTTCTGCATAAGTCCTGTTATGTTATTTGAAACTGAACTTTGGCATCTTGTCCTTTTTGTGTATGCTGCCTGCTGCTGTTGTTTGGGTAAAAATAAGTTACCTAGTACTGGTAACCATATATCTCTCTCTTGCTGCCTGTTTTTGTTTGCTGATGTGTTGACCTTTCCCTTCCCTTCTTTACATTGGGCTGAAACAGAATTGTCTTGTTGGGCTGTATTTCTTTGGAAAAATGATGTTTCAATGATTTCCAAGTTACACCTCCTTTGTGAACCAACAACAAAGGTTGTTGTGATTTGCAAAAGGAAGTTGTGGCCGATGAAGGGACTTTTAGTCCTGAGGCTTTGTCGCTTGAACATGATCGCAAACTCTTAATTCTGATTCCTAACACAGACCCTAATGATGAGTCCGAAAGAAACTTTTACTTGAAAATCGTATGTGCTTGGATTATGTTGCTAACCAAATTTCTCTTTCTTGTTTCATGAAACATTGAATGATGGCAATGGCTCCAAGATGGAAGATTCGCAAAGGAAGCTTAGGAATCGGAAGCCTTGCGAGAAGTATCGAAGAAGCCACTAGCACTCTTAAGCTTAGATTATGGATCATTTGAATTTACATTGTAAAAAACCCCGAACTTAGCTTCTTTGCAAACTGTAGGAAACTTGTAACAAACTTGTAACTTCCAATAGAACTTGAATGAATGGTATTTGAAATTCAATTTGTGCCAAGGTTGATACAATTAAAAGTTAAGCATTAGAAATTGAACTTTTGTAGCACAAAAGGATGATGGCATAACTTAGTTTAAATTTAAAACTTGAATAACTCTGATTCTTGAATGAATTGGTAATAGGCTTGGAAATGTTTGGATGAAATTTACCATATGGAATGGTTGAGATAAATTGGTATGAACTTTTGAATCCTTGAAATTGAAACACGATTCTGATATTTGCAGTTAAAAATAATGACATGAATCCTGAGTTAAAAGTAAAGTCCTGAACTTCCTCTTCAATTTTGAGCAAAACGACAAAGCCAACAAACTTCCTTTCTGTAGTTACTTTTGAAACTCAAACAACGAATCCAAACCTTGTCAAACAGTGCCTTTGAAGAAATAATATTTGTCCTGATTCTTAACCAAACTTCCACTGGTAGATAAAACATCAGCAAACATACGCACGCATGAAAAACCAAATGATGATCTTGCTCAACACTTTAATCTGATTCAAGTGAGCACACTAGGATGCATCCAAGAATTACCAGGTAATTCACATATCTGAATCCGTGCATTTCAAAGGAATCCGAAAAGTGATGATAACAAAGCACAGGATGAACGCCCGAGTGTACAATCTTATAGCTCGACATAAAGAATATCACAGTGATCAAGAATCCCAACCTTGAGTGAATATGAGAGCCTCTTAGACCAATTGTCAACACAACTAAATTCCATATTTTTTGAAAAGCTCGACAACCGAAATAATTCAATTTAGTAAATGAAACGCAATGATGCGACATGAGCCACACAAAGTTACTAAAATAAACTGAGGGTAAATTTTGGGGTGCGACATATGTAATGTAGTGAACCTAAGTGGATTTAATCGAAACTAAGCATATAAAGATGTTTAACTTAAATGGTTCTGTAGAAATTATCAGTTTAAAAACCCTTAACTTACACTCTCGTGGTCTTATCTCGGATTATAATCCTAAAGCCCTATGCCTGCTCTCGCTAGCCCATAAGTGTTTAGAAAATACTCTTTGAAAACTTAATAAAGTCTAAGTTGTCTTAAAGCGCTCTCGCTATATTTAAATCGAATGCCTAACTTTAGCTATCCGGTTAAAACCTCACACTCTCGTGGTCTTGATCCTAACCTATTCTACTTTTCTTACTCTCGTAACAAAAAGATTGATTTTAATTATAAAAAAAATCACAGCCAGAAATTAAGTTAATTTGGATTTTAGCTTAGGAACAATTTATTCCATTCAGTTACTATTATCACATACCGACTCTAGAAATTTAGCTAGACATAGTACTTAAAACAGACAGACAGAAAATATAATTGGAAAGCAATAAAGCATTCTGGATATATAAATAACAGTAATTGAACATAAACAAATTGTACTTAAAATTAAATGCGATTAAAACCTGAAAAATAATATTATTCCTCAAGCTCCCTCTTCCACAAGTCGGCAAGATTGGAACCTCAGGGATCGAAACTAAAAATGAAGTCTGAGGCTAAAAATAAATTCTAACTGAGATAGCAATTTCCTAATGTTGGAAATGGCTATTAAATGGTAAAAGGGAAATAAAAGCAAGAACAGCAAGAAAAATAAAAACTGGGAAATGGTTCGTAAATTCAGCAGATCTTCCGCAAGAAATTTGTAAAATAAAAACTCTGTCCCATTCTTCATCGAAGTCTCTCATATTTATAGAGGAGAAATTGACAGTTAAAAATAAGAATGTGGGCTTTGCACTTGAGTTGTTGAGAAAAACCAAGAAGATTGGGCGTTGTTGAGGTTTAGAGATTGTAGGAGTATCTGAAGACTCCTTTCTTTTCGTTGCCCATGTCTTCACTTCACGTTCTTCATAAAGTTGGATTAAGCGTGTAACGGTCGTCACCAGTATGTTACGGGAATTCTTCATGTAATTAGCGCGTTACGGTCGTAAAACCAAGGTGACGGGCGTAAGACGCCAAGCTGCGCGTTACATTCGTAAGTGATGTGTGACGACTGTCACAACATCAAAAACTGCAGAACTTTGCAAAATTGTTCCTTTCTTCTGGTTTTCATGTTAACTTTCTTCATATGATATTTTCGCTAATTTGACCTGAGACATGTTGTACCTGTGAAAAGACATAAAAACTCGGAACAATCAGGAGTTAAATGGATTAATGCAGTATGAAAACGGACTAAAAACATAGCAATTATATGATATGATTTCTCGTTATCAAATTCCCCCATACTTAAACCTTTGCTTGCCCTCAAGCAAATAATCATTTAGAAAAATCAGACAAGTTTTATCAGACGCACGTGCATAACATACTTTGGTTTTCAAAACAATTACGGGAAATCAATCGTTAGTTTGATCGATACTCAAGTAAAACACTAACGATACACTAATGACACAAGCAACAAGCTAAGTCGTGGACTTCCATTTTAAACAAACTGTCCAATAATTCTGTTATAATTCTACCTAGAGTCTCTTGTACCTATTTCACCCGGTTTCGTTCTAGCGCAATCACATTAAGCCCTTTGTCTTAGCACGCACGTAGTGGAGTAACCAGTTAGTGACTTTGATCCTTTTTAGCACGGGGTCTGGTACACGAATGTGGCAACTCTACACATATTATCCAAATTGGAGGTTGTGGGGGATCGAGTCGTAGCACGCCCTACCAAGTTCAGAACCAGATACCTCTGAACCAACCAATAATGGACTCCTTCATATTTTCTCATCTCTTATATGCGACCTTGTACTTTGGTGCAAATTTTCCTTTTTTAGCAGCGAGATAAGAAGGATGTTTCATTGATTAGGCATCAAACACTTATATTCATCGGCTCCCCACGTGGTTTGTGTCTAGACGGTGCTGACTACTAGTATAAACTACTAGGGTTTACTTTAGAACTAAAACTCAAGATATAGGTATAACAGTTATTGAAACGGATCGCGTAAGTAGGAAGTCTAAGGTGTCATAACTGTATCGATCTTGTTGAATCGTTCTCGGCTTCCTAACTAAGATTTCGTTAAGGTAGATATGTCGGGCTATGCGAAGATAAAACAAAAAAAAATTGGTATGGCTAAATAAAGCGGGGAAGAATTGAAACTGAGAAATATCATAAAGATTACTTGTTTAATGGAAAATGCGGAAAGGGAAAGGTACCTCTCCCACACTATATCAGACATTGTCCTTAATTTTGTGATATAATAGCGGGGAAATACAAATACAAAAAGAAATGGCAAATACAAACTAACTAAAAATAAAGACTACTGATGTCCACGCCCTCTGCTCTTGGTGCGTGATCGCCTTGTAGGCGTGGCTTCAGAATCTGTGTCATGGATGCCAAAAATGCTGACGTCTATCCTTAAAGCATTTAGTTCAGAGAAGGCCTCGTCTATCTTCTCGTTCATGCTCCGCTGGCCACTCAAAATCTGAGCGTTCTATGCACATAAGCTTTCATACTGCTCCTGTTGTTTTCTTGCAAGTGCTGCACCCATTTGATTCTGTTGGTGGATAGCTCGGAGGATTTCTTCAAGAGTGATAGGAGGTGGTGCGGATGAAGTATCCGGAATGTCATGAACGGGGGCAGCTCGGTCCAACTCTTCTTGTATCTCGTCCGCGGGGGCATCAGGTTGTTCTTCATGAATAGGAACATGGCCCTCTGGGTTTCTCCTTGGTCTCCTTCTTTGAAAATGATGTTAGGGATTTGTTGCTGGTTGTTGGTCATTGCATGCAAGGTGATTGAAACGTGAAAGGGGTTGGATTTGAGAGATATGGAAAATATGGAGAAATGGGTTGAATATATAGTGTAGGAATGAATGTGGGAAGTTGGAATGTGAATGGGGTAGTGGAGTGGAGTAATGAAATTTAAATGTTGAAAATGGGTGATTAAAGAAATAATTGGAATGAGTGGTGGACGGTTTTGGGAAAAGGAAGAAGAAGTGGGAAGGTTGAAGGAGAAACTGCTTCAGGAATAACAGAAGACGTGTTTCAGACGCGCGTGACGATCGTCACAGGAGGCTGACGGGCGTAACACGGTGAAACGCGTGTTACGATCGTCATAGGTGTATTACCACCGTTACAGCTACAATTTTTGCAATTACAAACTGGACATCACTTATATCATAATTGAAGCAGATTAATTCCAACACAGTAATTCAGCAATATATATTAAACACAATATCAGTCAATTTGAGTACACATCCCAATTATCATACAACCAATCAATCAGAACAAAATTGAAAAATGCAAGTATCAGTATAATAGGTTACTGATAATAAATATGCAGTGAATTTAATTTTGCTGTAACATGCACTAATTTGAATGAAACTTGTAAATAAAAACTAACTGAAATTTGCATTGAAATGAATATTTGTTCTTTAGCAGAGATTTAAAAGTTGCAGAAAGTAAACTTGTGCAGAATTAAAATGAAATCTTAAATTTGTAGAAAGGGAAACTACCTAGAAACAAAAAAACAGAAAGAAAAGTAAAAACAAATGCTGATCACTGCTACTTCATCCAAGTCTCGTTTTTAAATCTTCTAAAGCTGAATTCATGTGATAAAATTGCTCCATAGTTATGTCAGTCAAGCCTATTATGTCCAGAAGCATGCTCTTCAATTCGTCCTTGATTCCATTAATGTCAGTCTGATAAACATCCAGTGTGGTTAAGATTTTGTTCAAATTCTCAGTGTATTCTCCTTTGGTTATTTCAGGGGCTTCAGTATCCTCATCAATGTTGTTAATGTCATAGTAACCAGGAGGGGTCTCAGGATCACTCTGATCAGACATCTTATCATCAGTAACTTGGTAAGATTGTGGTGTTTCAGGTGTTGAAGGATGGTCAGGAGGGATTAGCTCATGAAGCCAGTTATTGCGATTGTGGACACTCACTTTAGCATGGTTTGGAAGGGTAAATAAAGTGACAACTTCATTCATTATCAAGTATTCAAAAGGTGCAGGACCTAGATTTCCTATTATGCGTAGGTTGAAATAGAAATTAATATTCATAGGGCGAATCGAACCGAAGTGCGTACACTTATGCAGTTGGTATCTAAGTCCGAGGGCATTGGCAATCATGGTGACTAGGCCTCCTACGATGATCGGTTCATTAGGGTCCTGAACAATGCGAGAAAAGGTTTGCATCATGAATGGCACAACATTAACAGGTCGACCTTGGCTCATACAGTACAGTAAAAACATCTCATCCTTAGACACTGTAGTACGGTTCTGTTCCTTTCCGAATACAGTATGGGCTAGAATCTTATGAAAATAGCGGATAGCAGGGTTGTGTATTTCATTGTTGTCCATGCTATCCGACTCAGGGTGATAGTTTCCGGTTAAGGTTCCCCAAAAGTAATCTAGCTCGAAATCCATTAATTCCACCTGGGTGGTAGTAAAAGCAAAAGGTCCGCTAGGGAATCCTAGTAGGTCAGCTAATTCCTTATGGTTATAAATGAATTCAATACCGAATAGTCTGAAACTTATAAATCCTTTTTTGGCTCCGAAACCGTGCTCAGGTATATGAACTAGGGAACTCAAAAATTCAAAGGTAAGTTCGCGGTATGTGACAAACTTAGACTTAATGTGGGCTTTTTCCCATCCCAGTTGGTTAAACAGATAAAGGATACTATCCTTTATACCTAAGGTGTCCATGGTTAGTTCATCATAATACAGAGTCATACCGATGTTCCTTTGTGACAATTCCTCAAATCTCCTCATTTGGTTCCTTCCTCTAAAGGTGGTTTCCATAAAGTTTTGTGGTTTCGGTTCCATAGTAAATGTTAAACGGGGGAAACAAATCAGGGGAGAGGGTAAGATAGAAAAAGACTTTTCAGGAATTCTGTAGCAAGTGAAGTTGTTTTAAAATCAGCAGCAGTTTTATAAAGATTTTTAGAAAAATGGAAAAGAAAATAATGAAAATAAGGCTTTAAAAGAAATAAATGCAGAAACGGAAAAGAAAATCAAAAGTAATAAATAGAAACAAACGGAAACAATAACAAAAACAAATAGGTGGGTTGCCTCCCACTAAGCGCTGTTTTTAACGTCATAAGCCTGACATAGTGCTTAACAGTAGATCATTCATGGGAAATAGTGGGTAATTCTGAAAGTTTTAGACTATTCGCATAGTCTCTATTCTCAATGTGATGATATTGTTTTAATCGCTGTCCGTTCACTGTGAACGGGTCACTATTCCTATCCTTAATTTCTATTGCTCCACTAGGGAACACTTTTGTAACTTCAAAAGGACCAGACCATTTGGATTTCAGTTTTCCCGGAAAGAGCCTAAGTCTAGAGTTGAATAGGATCACAACGTCTCCCACACTGAATTCTTTCTAGGATAAGCGCTTATCGTGCCATCTTTTGGTTCTTTCCTTGTATATCTTAGCGTTCTCATAAGCGTCTAATCTCAATTCTTCCAGTTCATTTAAGTCGAGGATTCGCTTCTCTCCAGCAGCAGGCAGTGTAGTTTATGTTGAGCGTTTTGATTGCCCAATATGCTTTGTGTTCTAATTCTACCGGGAGATGACAGGACTTTCCGTACACAAGCTTGAAGGGTGTAGTTCCTATAGGAGTCTTGTAGGCTGTCCTATAAGCCCATAAAGCCTCGTTAAGCTTAGATGACCAATCTTTCCTAGATATGGCGACAATTTTCTCTAGGATTTGTTTAATTTCTCTGTTCGAGACTTCGACATGTCCACTGGTTTGTGGATGATACGGTGTTGCTACGCAGTGTCTGGCTCCATACTTAGATAATAATTTGTCGAATATCTTCAAAATGAAATGAGAGCCACCGTCACTAATGACAAGTCTAGGCACACCAAATCTTGGAAAGATTATATTTTTAAAGAGCTTAATTACTACTCGTGTGTCATTTGTAGGAGAGGCTATAGCCTCAATCCATTTTGAAACCTATTCGACAGCTACGAGTATATACTTGTTTCCGAAAGAAGATGGGAAGGGTCCCATGAAATTGATTCCCCAAACATCAAAGACTTCTACTTCTAGTATTCCTTTTTGAGGCATTTCATCGCGTCTTGAAATATTACCGGTGCGTTGACACCGATCACAGTTTTTAACAGCGATGTGGACATCCTTCCATATATTAGGCCAGAATAGGCCGACTTGTAGGATCTTTGCACAGGTTTTAGAAGTGCTTGCATGTCTGCCATAGGGAGATGAATGACAGTGAGAAATAACATCTTCTATTTCTTCTTCAGGTAGGCATCGGCGGAAAATTTCGTCCGATCCTCTTTTAAATAATAAAGGTTCATCCTAATAATAATACTTGAGATCATGGAAGAATTTCTTTTTCTATTGATAAGTTAAGTCCGGTGAGAGCGCGTTTGCAGCTAAGTAGTTAACTATATCAGCATACCATGGCAGTCTCATGGTTGTATGGATCGCTTCCACGGCTTCCTTGGCTTTTGGTTTGTTTAGATCCAATTGAGCTAGATCGCTTCTTATTTGCTCTATAAGCTGTTCATATGGAAAATCGTCATTAATCGGTACTTGTTCGGGTTTTATACCTTCTAATCTTGATAAGTGGTCTGCTACGACGTTTTCGGTTCCTTTCTTATCCTTAATCTCTAGATCAAACTCTTGCAAAAGTAGGATCCATCTGAGGAGTCTTGGTTTTGCATCCTTCTTGGTTAGTAGATATCTGATAGCAGCATGGTCTGTATAAATGATTATCTTCGCTCCAACTAGGTAAGAATGGAATTTGTCAAGCGCTAAGACAACTGCTAACAGCTCTTTCTCAATTGTGGCTTAGTTCATTTGAGCTGAGTCTAGCGTTCTACTGGAATAGTAGATTGCGTGAAGTTCATTGTCCTTCCTTTGTCCAAGAACTGCGCCTACGGCGTAGTCACTCGCATCGCACATGATTTCAAAAGGTAATCTCCAATCGGGTGGTTGCATGATTGGTGCGGTGATAAGGGATGATTTTAGAGTTTCAAACACTTTAAGACAATCTTCATCGAATATGAACTCAGCGTCTTTTATTAATAGACCGGTAAGTGGTTTAGTGATCTTCGTGAAATCTTTGATAAATTGTCGGTAGAAACCGACGTGTCCTAAAAAACTTTGTATTTCTCGAACGGTCTTAGGTGGTTGAAGTTCTTTTATGACTTCTATATTAGCTTTATCAACTTCAACTCCCTTATTAGATATAACATGTCCTAGTACGATTCTTTCTCTGACCATGAAATGACATTTTTCCCAGTTAAGCACGAGGTTTACTTTCACACATCTTTCTAAAACCTTTTCTAGGTTTGATAGGCATCCTTCAAAACTTTGCCCGCATACAGAGAAGTCGTCCATGAACACTTCCATTATGCTATCGATGAAATCTGCAAAGATTGACATCATACATCATTGAAAGGTTGTTGGGGCATTGCACAATCTGAAGGGCATTCGTCTGTAAGCGAACGTTCCATAGAGACACGTGAATGTAGTCTTCTCTTGATCATCAGGGTGAATAGGAATTTGGAAAAATCCGGAATAACCATCTAGATAGCAGAAGTAGGAATGTTTGGCTAATCGCTCTAACATTTGATCTATGAAGGGTAAAGGAAAATGGTCTTTTCGAGTAGCTTTGTTTAGTTTTCTATAATCAATGCACACTCTATGCCCATTAACCACTCTTTGTGTTATCGATTCGCCTTTTGTGTTCTTCACAACAGTGATACCTCCTTTCTTCGGTACGACGTGTACTGGGCTAACCCATTTATTGTCGGAGATTGGATATATGATTCCTGCTTCCAATAGCTTCTTAATTTCATCTCTGACTACAATGCTAAGGATTGGGTTAATCCTTCTTTGAGGTTCTCTAGAGGTTTTGCAATCTTCTTTTAGCATAATACGATGCATACAAATTGAAGGGCATATTCCTTTCAAATCGGATATGTTATAACCTAATGCAGTCGGGTACTTCCTTAGGACGTCTAAAAGTTTCTTAGTTTCAAGCGTTCCTAAACTAGAATTGACTATTACTGGTCGCGTACATTCGGTATCTAGGAATTCGTATCTTAGGTTTTTGGGTAAGGTTTTTAATTCTAAATCTGGTTTCTTTGGACATGGCATATGATCAGGTGTAAGTGCTACACTTTCGCTTAGACTATCATCTTGATATGGTTCACGCTAATTGTCGTCTTCGAATATCAGAGGGGTTTGGATTTTCATTATCTCAGAGTATGTGGTCTGTTCTGCTTCCATCTCTCTTACGCACTCGTCTATAACGTCGATTAGATAACATGTGTCATTCATGGTTGGTGCTTGTAAGAATTGAGTGAGGATGAATTCCATTTTTTCCTCTCCAACTTTGAATGTTAATTTGCCCTTCTTTACGTCAATTATAGCTCCAGTTGTGGCTAAGAAGGGTCTTCCTAATATGATAGGGGTAACTGAGTCCTCAGTAACGTCCATGATTATGAAATCGGTCGGGATATAGAATTGACCTATTCTATCTGGAACGTTTTCCAATATACCTACAGGGTATTTAACTGATCGGTCAGCTAATTGAACGGACAATTTTGTGGGTCTAAGTTCTCCCATCTCCAGCTTTTTGCAAATAGATAGGGGAATGACACTGATACTTGCTCCCAAGTCGCATAGAGCTTTGTCTATGACAAACTTTTCAATGTTACAAGGTATAGAGAAACTACCTAGATCTTTTAACTTAGGGGGCATATTGTTTTGAATAATAGCGCTACACTCAGCAGTAAGTGTAACTGTTCCGTTGTCCTCTATCTTTTTCTTGTTAGATAGGATTTCCTTGAGAAATTTAGCATACTAGGGCATCTGAGTGATAGCTTCTGTAAACGGTATTGTGATATTCAGTTGTTTCAGAAGTTCAACGAATTTCTTGAATTGGCCCATCGTTTTGGAATTGGTTAATCTCTGAGGGTACGGAATCGGCGGTTTATAAGGTGGTGGAGGCACATAAGGCTTCTCTTTCTCCACTGCCTCTTGTTTTTCGTTTTCCTTTTCTTTTGGTTCATTCTCATTTTCAGTTGGCTTGTTCTGCTTTTGGTACATGGTTGGATTTTTGAGTCTTGGATCAACAGGTCCGTCAAGTTCTTTTCCACTTCTTAGTATCACATCATTAGTATGTCCTTTTGGGTTAGGTTGTTGTTGACCAGGGAAAATTCCAGCTGGGGCAGTAGGTGCTTGTTGTTGAGCTACCTGTGAAATTTGAGTTTCAAGCATCTTGTTATGGGTAGCTAAAGCGTCAACTTTACTAGATAATTGTTTAATCTGCTCATTAGTATGTAAATTTTGATTTAGAACATCTTTATTAGTCTGAGATTGAGAAGCAATGAAGTGTTCTATCATGATTTCAAGATTAGATTTCCTAGGGACATTGGATGTATTAGGTCCATTATTAGGGTGATTTGTGATAGCTTTTGGATAACCAGGTGGTGTGGCAGGAGCTTGTCCAGTTGCGTATAACGCATTGTTGCTTTTATACGAAAAATTCGGATGATTCTTCCAACCAGGGTTATAGGTATTACTATAAGGGTTTCCCTGTACGTAATTCGCTTGTTCAGATGGAACTCTTGTTAGAAGTGGGCATTCTGGAGCAGGATGTGATTGAAGACCACATAGATCGTAAGTTTGAGCTACTGCAGCTACGGTAGCTGCGGGAGCGGTGGTAAGATTTTCTAGCTTTTGGGTAAGGGCTTCCACTTTAGTGTTGACTTGATCCAAACTATTCACTTCAACCATGCAACCTTTTGTTTGAGTTTTTTCCATATTAGCTCTTTCGCTTACCCATTGATAATGGTTCTGAGCCATGCTTTCGATAAGTTGGTTCGCTTCGGTATACGGTTTATCCATCAATGCGCCACCACCAGCATCGTCTATAGTCAATCTTGTGTTATACAAGAGACCGTTATAGAACGTATGAATGATCATTCATTCTTATAAACCATCCTCGGGGTTTACACCATTCGCTTTTACAGTGTCTGCGTATTGCACAAACACTTATAGATGCAGGTTTGGGTCGTCAGTAGGAGATTGTTAAGGACCAAATTGTACTAATTTTCATATATTTTTAATGGTCCTTTTAACCAAGTTTTATTTAATTTTTATCCTTTTATTCACACAATTCATAAATATGCAATTATCAATGTTTTTATTTTAGTAGAATAGATATTTCACCTTAATTGTTAGTTTTGTAGAATGTTTAGAGAAAAAGTTGTACTTGGATGCATGTGGAGTTGGAAGAAGCAATCAAGTCTAGGCAAGGCAAGATAAGACAAAGGGAGGCAAGGAAAAGTCAAAGGAGCATGAAGCACGATTCACCTTCGTGGCGCCATGAACCTCATTTGCCTTAGTTCGCGCCGCGTCCTTGGTTGGCGCCGCGAACTGTGCGTAGTCAGCAATTCTGTATTGAGATGATTAGAAGTATCTTTGGGTCAACCGTCTTGGGGTGGCGTGAGGATTTACTTTTAGCCACTTTTTGGGCCAAGAGAGTTGGGTGGTTGCATCAAAAGAGTCATTTCAATTGCAATGATAACTTAGGAAAAAGCAAAACAAGGAGAGAGAAAAGAAGAAAAAAAATAGTTTTCCTAGTGGGTTGATTTAATTATTCACAATCAGATTTTGAGGGATATAGAACTTTTGAAGAAGAACACAAAAGCTTCTTGAATGTCAACAATGGTGATGAGGAGCTAACTTCCCAAATTTTGTCAAGACTAAGGTAGTAGCTATTCCAAATCCATTATGTATCTCTTGTAATTCTTTGTATGTGAACAATTTGAGGTTGAATGTAGAGAAACTCTTGTGTGGTTTATTGAATATGTCAAATTAAGTTATTGTTGAAAAAGATAATTTAATTTATGTTCTTCAAGCATTTTCCCAAGTAAGAATTGGATTGTAGAAATAGATTTATTTCTTGCTTTTCTTTTATATCAAATATTAATGATTGTTGGATTAATATTTTAGATGAAGAAATTATCTAAAGGATTAATTTAATGAATATACAATATCATTTAGACATAAATGTTATTGAGAGGATATTAGATTATGTTCAAACAAATTGAGTTCACATACTAGTTATAAGAAAATATATGGAAATGGAATAGTGAAACCAAGTCTTGACAAATTCCTTTTAATTGATAAAAACCACATTTTTAGTATTTCCAATTTATGTCACAAGTGCAAGATACATTTCAAACATAAACAAACCATTTTACTTTGTAAACTTAAAGCAATTTTAACTATAGAGCGGGTAATATCACCCAATCTCTGTGGATACGATATAAAAATATTTGCCGGAAATATACTTTTCAACAAATTGGCGCCGTTGTCGGGGATTGGAGTTTGATATTACAAGCATTGCAATAGTTCATTGTTTTAAGTTTTGTTACTTTATTAATATCTCTTGTGTTTCACTTGGTTTGCTAGTTTTGTAGAATTTTTGTGTATGCGGAAAAAGCTACGAAGAACAATTTCCTTTAATTCGAAATTGAAAGGACGATCCGGAAGCTCAATAGCAAAACACGAAGAAGACAAAAATTGGCCAAAGAGAGGAGACTAAGAGAAGAAGCATCTATTTCTTCAACAATTCAAATTGAGGAAGTAGGTGCCAACACTTTCGAAGGAAACATGGCGGGTGAAGTTCGTAGCAAAATGTCCGCAAATAGTCCAAGACGCACCGCTCAATTTGCTCGTAATGCTCAAGGTGGAAGGAACTCGGAGATGAAGACCGGAATCCTTCAACTACTTTATGCAAGTCTTCACGGAATGGACCATGAAGACCCTTTCACGCATCTCACCAAATTTTATGAGATTGCGGTGCAACGGGGGTAGATGAAGCGGGTGAGGAGGCACTATTCAAGAGATTGTTTCCACATTCCTTAATTGGAAAAGCTAAAGAGTGGTATCTCGATCAATTACCAAGAGTGATGACGGATTGGAATTTATTAGAAGAAAAGTTCTTAGAAAGGTATTTTCCACAATCCCGATTCATGGAAGCCAAAACGGCAATTGCGGTATTCACTCAAGGAAGCAACGAGTCTCTAAATGAGGCTTGGGAAAGATTCAAGTCTATGTTACGAAAATGCAAAGGTCATGGTTTTGATGAACTCACTCAAATCCATATATTTTGGAATGGACTCCAACCGGTGCACAAAACACTTTTAGATGCTACCGCGGGTGGTTCTTTGATGTCTAAAAGTGTGGAAGATGCTATAGTGATTATTGATCGAATGACACTTAATGACCTTCAAAGTCAACATGATCGGAACCCTTCACAAAGGAGACCGGGTGTTCTTGAATTAAACACCAATGATGAAATTCTCGCTCAAAACAAGCTACTCTCACAACAAGTGGAGTTACTTACTCAACAAATGTCCAAACTTCCACAACAAATGAAAGAAATGCAAGGAGCTCAAATCAAGCATCAAGTGGCATGTTGTGAACTTTGTCAAGGTGATCATCCTACCGATTATTGTCCACCTCCCGAAGGCGAAGAAGTGAATTATGTGAACAATCAAAATCAAGGCTACCAAAGGCAACCTCCACATCACAACAACTCTTATCAAAGAAATGACCAAGGCTACCAACCATCAAGATTCAACAATCAACATTATCAACATCAAAGTCCATACCAAAGCACAAATGCTCAAGGCCAACAATCTCAAGGTGGAAGCTCAAAATTGGAAGAAACACTCAACCAATTTATGCAAGTTTCTATGGAGAATCAAAAGAGCAATGTGGCTGCCATAAAGAATTTAGAGAATCAAGTGGGGCAGCTTGCTAAGCAATTAGCCGAGCAACAAACGGGACCATCCTTTTCCGCCAATACTCACACCAACCCGAAGGAGCATTGCAAGGCAATTGTTACTAGAAGCGGTAAAGGGGTGAGCAACGAAATAAGTGATGAAATTGTAGTTGAAGATGATAATGAAGTGATGATTGAAAATAAGGATGATGAAGAAGTAGTAGGTGAAAAAGAGGAGTTAGAAAAAAAGGAGGATGACTTAGTTGAAAAAGGAAAAGAAGATGAGGAAAAAATGAGAAAAGGAGAAAATACAAGGAGAAATAAGAGAGATAAAGGAGTGAGCAAAATTCCTCTCCAACACCTACCATATCCACATGCACCATCAAAGAAGGAAAATGCAAGGCATTATGCTAGGTTTATGGATATATTTAAGCAACTTCAAATAAATATTCCATTTGCCGAAGCATTGGAGCAAATGCCAAAATATGCCAAGTTCATGAAGGACATCCTCACCAAGAAAAAGAGATATGAGGATAATGAAACAATTTTGCTTGATGCCCGTTGTAGTGCCATAATCCAAAGAACTCTCCCAAGAAAGGAAGCCGATCCGGGACGAGTTATCTTACCGGTAACTATTGGGGATACCTACATCGGAAATGGTCTAATTGATTTGGGGTCTAGCATAAATTTGATTCCTTTATCCATTATTAAGAGATTGGGGAACATCGAGATGAAAGCTACTAGGATGACTTTGCAACTAGCCGATAAATCTACCACTTCACCATTTGGAGTTGCTCAAGACATGTTAGTGAAAGTAGACAAATTCTTGTTTCCGGTTGATTTCGTGGTAGTCGATATGGAAGAAGATAGAGATGTTCCATTGATTCTTGGTCGACCATTCATGAAAACAGCCCGTGTGATGATTGACATTGATGATCGGCTTATGAAAGTACGGGTGCAAGATGAAGAGGTGACTTTTAATCTTTTTGAAGCCATGAAGCATCCCAAAGACAAGCATGACATTTTCCAAATCGATGTTATCGAAGAAGAAGTAATGGGAGTTGTAAATCAAGTGCATATTTTTAGTCCATTAGAAAGATCTCTCATTGGAGCTCATACCATTTCATCCGAAAATGAAGACAAAGAGATTGAGGAAATCTTGGGTGAATTGGAAGCTTGTAAAGAAATCGATCATAAGGAGGAGAAAATGGAAGACTTGAATGAGAACAAAAAAGTTGAAGAGGTGAAGTTAGAATTGAAGATGTTGCCCGCGCATTTAAAGTATGTTTTTCTTGGTGATAATGCCACAAAACCGGTAATCATTAGCAATACTTTATCACCGAAGGAGGAACACAAGTTAATTTAAGTCCTAAAGAAGAATGAAGGAGCATTAGGTTGGGTGCTGTCCGATTTAAAGGGAATTAGTCCAGCCTACTGCATGCACAAGATAATGATGAAAGATGATTTCAAACCCGTTGCACAGCCCCAAAGACGTTTGAATCCATCAATGAAGGAAGTCGTGCGAAAAGAAGTAGTGAAGTTGCTAGAGGCCGGGATGATTTATCCTATTTCCGATAGTGAATGGGTGAGTCTCGTACAAGTGGTTCCGAAAAAAGGTGGTATGACGGTTATCCGTAATGATAAGAATGAATTAATCCCAACAAGAACGGTGACCGGGTGGAGGATGTGTATCGACTATCGGAGGTTGAATCAAGCAACAAGAAAAGATCATTTCCCGCTACCTTTCATGGATCAAATGTTGGAAAGATTAGTCGGTAAAAATTTCTATTGTTTCTTGGATGGCTATTCGGGATACAATCAAATTTCGGTGAATCCAGCGGATCATGAAAAAACAGCCTTTACTTGTCCTTTCGGTGTTTTTGCTTATCGGAGGATGCCATTCGGGTTATGCAATGCTCCAGCAACATTTCAACGGTGTATGCAAGCGGTTTTTGCCGACTTGATTGAAGAATGCATCGAAGTGTTTATGGATGATTTTTCCGTATATGGTGCATCCTTTGATCTATGTTTGAAAAATCTGGATGTGGTGTTAGAGAGATGTGTTGAGACAAACCTTGTGCTCAATTGGGAGAAGTGTAATTTCATGGTTACCGACGGTGTAGTCCTTGGTCATAAAATTTCCTCAAAGGGGCTTGAAGTGGATAAAGCTAAAGTTGAAGTAATCGAAAAGCTGCCCCCACCAATCAACATCAAAGGAGTGAGAAGCTTTCTTGGCCACGCGGGATTTTATAGAAGGTTCATCAAGGATTTTTCAAAGATAGCTAAACCTTTGAGTAACTTACTCAACAAAGGTACGCAATTTAATTTTGATGAGTCGTGTCTAAAAGCTTTTCATGAGTTAAAAGAAAAGTTGATCACCATACCCGTAATCGTTGCACCTAATTGGAAACTTGACTTTGAACTTATGTGTGATGCAAGCGATTATGCGGTTGGTGCTGTTTTGGGTCAAAGAAAAGCAAAGGTTTTTCATGCTATACATTATGCTAGTAAGGTCTTAAATGAGGCACAAATCAATTATGCAACTACCGAAAAGGAATTACTAGCTATAGTGTATGCATTAGAAAAATTTAGAGCTTATTTGATCGGTTCAAGAGTTGTAATTTACACTGACCATTCGGCAATCAAGTATTTGTTAACCAAACCGGATTCCAAACAAAGATTAATTCGTTGGATTCTATTGTTACAAGAATTTGACTTGGAAATCCGGGATAAAAAAGGTTCCGAAAATTTGGTAGCGGATCACTTGTCCCGATTGGTCAATGTAGAAGTTACAAAGAAAGAAAAGTGAGGAAGAATTCCGGATGAGAAACTTTATGCGATACAAGTGAGGCCTTGGTTTGCTGATTTTGCTAATTTTAAAGCAACCGGGTTAATACCGGAAGACCTCACTAGTAACCAAAAGAAGAAATTCTTGTCGGATGTCAAGCAATATGTTTGGGATGATCCATACTTATTTAAAGTAGGTGTGGACAACATATTGAGGAGGTGTGTAACAACCGAAGAGTCCAAAGACATTCTTTGGCATTGTCACAACTCTCCTACGGAGGACACTATACGGTTTGGACAGCCACTAAAATCCTACAATCGGATTTTATTGGCGCGCTCTTCAAAGATGCTCATGAGCATTCAAAAGTTGTGACCAATGTCAAAGAAGTGGTGGAATAGGTAAGCGAGATGAAATGCCCTAACCAATATGTTAGAAGTTGAGGTCTTTGATTGTTGGGGCATTGATTTCGTTGGCTTTCCCCATCTTTTCAATGAATATATTCGTTGCGGTTGACTATGTATCAAAATGGGTGGAAGCGATTGCTTCACCCAGGATTCCAAAGCATGATAAATTTTTAAAGAAAACATCTTTTCACGTTTGGTATGCCAAGGTGTTGGTAAGTGATGGTGGCTCGCATTTTGCAATGCACCGTTAGAAAAGTTTTGGAACATTATGGTGTCAAGCATAAAGTCACCACCCTTACCATCCCCAAGCAAATGGTCAAACCGAGGTATCTAACAGAGAAATCAAAAGGATTCTTGAGAAAGTTTCAAGTTCAAGAAAAGAGTGGTCCACAAAGTTGGATGAAGCATTGTGGGCATACAGATCATACAAAGCTCCCATCGGATTGACTCCATTTCAAATGGTCTACGGTAAGACTTGTCACCTCCCGGTGGAATTGGAACATAGAGCACTTTGGACTCTCAAATTCCTAAATTTCGACCATAATCTTGCCTGAGAAAAGCGCAAAGATCAACTTCATGAAGTTGAAGAGTTAAGGAACAATGCTTATCATTCAAACAAACTCTACAAAGAAAAAATAAAAGCATATCATGATGGTAAGATCAAGTTGAAGGAATTCCAAGTGGGGCAAATGGTACTTATATTCAACTCAAGACTTAAGCTTTTTCCGGGTAAATTGAAGTCAAAATGGTCGGGACCGTTTGTGATTAAAGAAGTAAAAAGTTATGGAGCTATTGTGGTGGAGGATCCTAAAACAAAAGCAAGTTGGACGGTAAATGGGCAGCGACTGAAAATTTACCAAGGTGGCGATTTCAACCGGCAAGTGTGCGTCATTTCGCTCGTCGAATCGTGAAGCACCAATGAACCGTCGAGCTCGAACGACGTTAAACAAAGTTCTTGTTGGGAGGCAACCCAACGTAGTAAGTAATTTTTTCATTTTTAGAGTAATTTTTAGCTTTCTAGGAGCAATAACCCTTCTGGTCAAGTTTGGTTGAAAACTGAAAATCTGCAGCATGTAATTTTTTTTAAAATCTGTCTCAGTTGGCGCCGCGTGCGGTGTTCGCGCCGCGTCCTTTGCAGAAAACTAGGTGCGCGGCGCGTAACTAAGTTGGCGTCGCGAAGTAGCAGGCAGAAACTTTTGTTTTCAGTTTTCTCATTCAGTACGCGCCGCGTGAGGTGTTTGCACCGCGAACTAGTTGGACAGCAACTTTCCAGAATCAATTTTTTAACTCAGTACGCACCGCGTAGCCCTTGCGCGCCGCGACCAGTGCTGGTTCAGTTTCCCCTGTTTTCTTTATTTTGCTTACCTTAGTTAGTTTTTTTTTGTAAAACCTTTTCCCTCTTCTCCCACACACACAAAATCGAGTACACTTCATTCTTAATTCACGCAAACCCTAATCACTTCCTCTCTAATTTCCTAACCCAAGTCTCAATCAAGGTATGAAATCTGAAATCTCCTCTCCCTCTTTGATTTTAAATTCTGAAATTTGAACGGTTAGGGTTAGGGATTTCAATTGCATGTGTTAGGAAATTAGGGATAGAGATTGTTAGAATGATTAAGGAATAGCATTAGGGAATCTTCTGTCAATATTGATTGTGAGAATTAAACTGGAATGGTTTAGATGGCTGCCTGTGAGCTTGCTGGTTTTTCTGGGTTTCGCCCAGGACGCGCCGCGAAGGTCTGGCCACGCCGCGAACCCAACAATTCCAGCAATGCTGATTGCTCTGTGATACTGATGTTTTGTGTGTTGTTTTGGCTTGGTATGATTTTGCAGATGTCTAAGCGCCGGAAATCCACCAGTTCCGGACCTTTAAGAGGCGTGCGACGGTTCTCAAACGATGAATGCGAAGAAAGATATGAGGCCCTTGTGCGAAGAACAATCCAAGCCGAGCGACTTGTGAATTTCGCTCCTAATGGGAAATACAGCAAGATCGTGCAGCTTATTGAGGAAAGGAAGTGGCATAAGTTGTGCGAACCGGAGAGGGAGATTAATTATGACATTGTGCGTGAGTTTTACGCCAATGCCATTCAAGTGGAGGAAGGTAGAGCGTATCACTACAAAACGCAAGTGAGAGGCAAGGTCATCATCTTTAATAGAGATGCGTTGAACAACTTTTTGTGGGGAACCCTCTCACCTTGCGAGAAGGAGAGCGATGTCAATATCGCAAAAAAATGGCGACTCAAGAGTGGGATTTTAATGAGGTTAATGAGCAGTTGTGCCTTCAAGGAAGGAGCTATCTCCTTAATGATCAAGGGCTGCCCAAGCATTGGAAGCGAGAGGACCTCACCTTGGAAGCTCGAGCCGTCTTGGTTCTCCTTTTGAATAACATCCGACCGCGTAGCCATACCACCACTATTCCACTGGACGTGGGCTGCCTGCTCTCTTATATTTTGTCTGGAAAATCTGTGGATGTAGCTTCCATCATTGCGGGAGAAATGCGGAAAGTAGCTACAAGCGGGACGAAGCATGGTGGAAAGGCCGGTGTTCTCATTTACCCGGGCCTAATTATGGGACTTTGCAAGAAAGCAAATGTGATCCTTCCTAATGAGGTCCATTACACCATCACAAGCACTATTAATGATTATTTTGTGAGCAGTTTTGTCGAGCACCGTTAGATAAAGTCGAAGGAGCGGTACTTCATCTTCCGACCTAAACCTCGTCGTGCTCCGCTTTTGATCGATGGCTTTTGCTAGCTATTGTTGCGAAAACTTTGAGGCTTGAGGAGATCTCAAGCTTTCCTTTTGATGCCATGCAACAACAATTTCAAAATACTTTTTGGCACCGAGGATCGCTTTTTCCCACTCAGTGAGTATGTGTCTTATGCTAATTGGCCTGAGGGCCGGCCAAGTTTTATGGGGGGTGCTGGCAGCAGTGGACAGACTAGTGGTGCACAAGTGGATGAAGAGATGGAGGAAGCCATTGGTCCAGTGGGTGGTGGTGATGAGGAGGAAAGTTAAAAGACTAGTGGTAGAAGTAGATTTATTTTAGTTTTCAGTTTTTTTTATTGTTGTTAATTGTACTTTTGGTGGCTCTAGTTCACCGTTTAGTTTTTTTTATGATGTACTTTTGGTGGCTCTAGTTCACCGTTTAAATTTTTTTTTCTCGTTAATTGCATAGTTGTTTAATTGTGTGTTTTAAAAGTTTATTAGTTGAATTTATGGAATTTGGGACACCCCACTTTTTCCAAAAATTTGTTTAATTGTTTGTTCATTAAGCTAAGCTTGAAGTAACAAAGTAACGGTTTCAAGAGAGGAACGCAAGACACTTTGGATGGTGATGATAAGATTGGTACTCGGCATTTCAAGATACACTTTTACCGATTTCTAGAATTAACATGAATAGGTGATGGTTTGTGCAAAATTACATATCATGAATTCCTTGAGATACATGTCCATGTTGAATCAAAGTAGAACTTAACCAAGTGTGAGGTAACTTTCCATTGTACACTAAATGCGGGATACCGAATCTTATTTCAACTCATTCTTATCATGCCAAATCATGCATTAGTCCATTTTTGTGAAAATTGTGAAAATGATAGAGGCATTGTTTGTTATTGAGAAAAACCACTTGGCCAAAAAGTTTGAATCAACTAACCTTGTGAGGAGTGATCCCTAGTTAACCCCTTTGAGCTTGTTTTAGGATTCATTCAATTGAAAATTGCAAAAATCGTGTGAATGAATGAATCTTAGAAATTTGTTTTTGTTTCATTTTAACCCTCAACCAATTTGGTTGCAAATTTGTTTTTCCTAAGGGGAGCATTATTTGTATTAACAATCGTGTTGAAAACTAAAGTTGGGGAGAGAACAAAAGTTGATCAAAAAGAAAAGAAAAAAAAAGTGATCCTTATTAAGAACAAATGGATACTTTTGGAAACCATGGAGTAAATAGAATGAAAAATATCAAAGAGCTCCCGGTTGTATGTTGTTGAAAAATAAAAGAAAAAAAAATTGGATCAAAGAAGAAGTGCTATTAAGTTGAATTGATAAAAGTGCTCCCTTAGGATAAGTATTTTGTTTGATTCCCCTTGATATTATCCTTTCTTTGTAACCCAAACCGCATTACAACCCATGAAAGACCTCTTGATTCTCATTTTTCACATGACTTGGTATTTGCTTTGATGGCCGCATGATTCGAATTGTTGTTGATTTAATTGTTCGGATGAGTGAAAGAACACCTCGTGTTTAATTATTATAAATTGTGTGTAGGTTTGATTCAATTTTGACATGTATCGCTTTGAATTCTTTGGTATGTACTTTGCACCCAACCATTATGTTGTTCACGTTTTGTTCTAGTATTGAGGTAAGTGAATCATGGAAGCCGTATACTTTTGAACCAACCAAGTGTTTTTAATTAATTCTCATTCCTTCTCTTGTCTCATTATACTTTGGATAACTTGGTGAAAAACTTTTGTTTAGGGACAAACAAAATGGTAAGTTGGGGAGAGTTGTTAAGGACCAAATTGTACTAATTTTCATATATTTTTAATGGTCATTTTAACCAAGTTTTATTTAATTTTTATCCTTTTATTCACACAATTCATAAATATGCAATTATCAATGTTTTTATTTTAGTAGAATAGATATTTCACCTTAATTGTTAGTTTTGTAGAATGTTTAGAGAAAAAGTTGTACTTGGATGCATGTGGAGTTGGAAGAAGCAATCAAGTCTAGGCAAGGCAAGATAAGACAAAGGGAGGCAAGGAAAAGTCAAAGGAGCATGAAGCAGCTCAGTTCGCGCTGCGTCCTTCTGTGGCGCCGCGAACCTCATTTGCCTTAGTTTGCGCCGCGTCCTTGGTTGGCGCCGCGAACTGTGCGTAGTCAACAATTCTGTATTGAGATGATTAGAAGTATCTTTGGGTCATCCATCTTGGGGTGGCGTAAAAATTTACTTTTAGCCACTTTTTGGGCCAAGAGAGTTGGGTGGTTGCATGAAAAGAGTCATTTCAATTGCAATGATGACTTAGGAAAAAGCAAAATAAGGAGAGAGAAAAGAAGAAAAAAAAATAGTTTTCCTAGTGGGTTGATTTAATTATTCACAATCAGATTTTGAGGGATATAGAACTTTTGAAGAAGAACACAAAAGCTTCTTGAATGTCAACAATGGTGATGAGGAGCTAACTTCCCAAATTTTGTCAAGACTAAGGTAGTAGCTATTCCAAATCCATTATGTATCTCTTGTAATTCTTTGTATGTGAACAATTTGAGGTTGAATGTAGAGAAACTCTTGTGTGGTTTATTGAATATGTCAAATTAAGTTATTGTTGAAAAAGATAATTTAATTTATGTTCTTCAAGCATTTTCCCAAGTAAGAATTGGATTGTAGAAATAGATTTATTTCTTGCTTTTCTTTTATATCAAATATTAATGATTGTTGGATTAATATTTTAGATGAAGAAATTATCTAAAGGATTAATTTAATGAATATTACAATATCATTTAGACATAAATGTTATTGAGAGGATATTAGATTATGTTCAAACAAATTGAGTTCACATACTAGTTATAAGAAAATATATGGAAATGGAATAGTGAAACCAAGTCTTGACAAATTCCTTTTAATTGATAAAAACCACATTTTTAGTATTTCCAATTTATGTCACAAGTGCAAGATACATTTCCAAACATAAACAAACCATTTTTACTTTGTAAACTTAAAGCAATTTTAACTATAGAACGGCGGTAATATCACCCAATCTCTGTGGATACGATATAAAAATATTTGCCGGAAATATACTTTTCAACAGAGATCTAGAAAATTGGTTCTGCTGAACCACAGATAGAATCGAAGGTTTCCGCTCGAAATCGTTTCGAGCGATAGCAGGAGCAACAATGATGTTGTGAGGTTCCGCTTGAGAAGGAACTGCGTAATCCTTAAAAGGACGAGGTGGAGTTGGTGCATCATCCATCTTTGATTCTTCAATTAACTCGGGGATTGAGATATCAGGAAGATTTGTCGGAGGAAGATTGTTGAGATCACGGTATTCTTGAATTCAGCATCTTAATCTGAGACAACGCTCGATATCGTTGATTTGTAGATGCAAAGGCTCGCTTCGGGAGCGAGTATTTGGCATACAACAGAGGGGAAAAGTAAATAGTTGCCTTAGTCTATACAATGCTACTTTAGGAGTGCACTAGTGACTAAATCAAAGTCCCTGGCAACGACGCCAAAAACTTGATGTGCGATCGACCTAATGTGTCTAACGGTATCTTAACTGCAAGTGCACAGCCTATCACGGTAGTAATAAAAAGATGTCGAACCCACAGGGACTTTGTAATCACTCTAGTGCTATAAAGGTTTGCTAGTTTAGCTAAGGCGGATGTTGTCACGTTTGGTTTCTAAACGTTAAAGTAGAGGGAAACTAAATTGAATTAAGAAAAATAATAATAATAATAAAGCGGTCGATATGTAATGTAGTGAACCTAAGCGGATTTAATCGAAACTAAGCATATAAAGATGTTTAACTTAAATGGTTTTGTAGAAATTATCAGTTTAAAAACCCTCAACTCACACTCTCGTGGTCTTATCTCGGATTATACTCCTAAAGCCCTATGCCTGCTCTCGCTAGCCCATAAGTGTTTAGAAAATACTCTTTGAAAACTTAATAAAGTCTAATTCGTCTTAAAGCGCTCTCGCTGTATTTAAATCGAATGCCTAACTTTAAACTATGCGGTTAAAACCTCACACTCTCATGGTCTTAATCCTAACCTATTCTACTTTTCTTACTCTCGTAACAAAAAGATTGATTTTAATTATAAAAAAATCACAGCCAGAAATTAAGTTAATTTGGATTTTAGCTTAGGAACAATTTAATCCATTCAATTACTATTATCCCATACCGACTCTAGAAATTTAGCTAGACATAGTACTTAGAACAGACACACAGAAAATATAATTGGAAAGCAATAAATCATTCATGATAAATAAATAACAGTAATTGAACATAAACAAATTGTACTTAAAGTTAAATGCGATTAAAACCTGAAAAATAATATTATTCCTCAAGCTCCCTCTTCCACAAGTCGGCAAGATTGGAACCTTTGGGATCGAAACTAAAAACGAAGTCTGAGGCTAAAAATAAATTCTAGCTGAGATAGCAATTTCCTAATGTTGGAAATGGCTATTAAATGGTAAAAGGGAAATAAAAGCAAGAACAGCAGGAAAAATAAAAATTGGAAAATGGTTCGTAAATTCGGCAGAGCTTCCGCAAGAAATTTGTAAAATAAAAACTCTGTCCCCTTCTTCATCGAAGTCTCTCATATTTATAGAGGAGAAATTGACAGTTAAAAATAAGAACGTGGGCTTTGCACTTGAGTTGTTGAGAAAAACCAGGAAGACTGGGCGTTGTTGAGGTTGAGAGATTGTAGGAGTATCTGAAGACTCCTTTCTTTTTGTTGCGCACGTCTTCACTTCACGTTCTTCATAAAGTTGGATTAAGCGTGTAAGGGTTGTCACCAGTATGTTACGGGCATTCTTCATGTAATTAGCGCGTTACGGTCGTAACACCAAGGTGACGGGCGTAAGACGCCAAGCAGTGCGTTACGTTCGTAAGTGATGTGTGACGACCGTCACAGCATCAAAAACTGTAGAACTTTGCAGAATTGTTCTTTCTTCTGGTTTTCATGTTAACTTTCTTCATATGTACTTTTCCGCTAATTTGACTTGAGACATGTTGTACCTGTGAAAAGACATACAAACTCGGAACAATCGGGAGTTAAATGAATTAATGCAGTATGAAAACGGACTAAAAACGTAGCAATTATACGATACGATTTCTCGTTATCATATTTTCCTTTTATAAACGAGTTTTTTAATTTTCTAACAATCTACTTTTTTTTGTAATAATAATAATTTAGAAATAACTAAATAAATTTTAATTTGATTAAGATGAACTATTATTTTGTACAAAAGAATATTAAAATATTAATATATTTTAAAAATATAAATAATTTGAAAATAAAATATAACCTACACTAAAAAAATATACCAGAAAATAAAGAAAACTGATATAAGTAAAAGAATACATATTTGAAAAAAAATTACTTTACCCTTGTTGTTATGTTGTTAGTCGAATAGAAATTTTGAGCATATCTGAAAAACATTATTGATTAACAAAAGTAGAGTTAAAAATGGTGTAGAGTTGGAGATGAACAAAAAGAGAAAATAAAACTAAGAAAATGGAATATAAAAAGTTAATGATAAGAAAAGAGAAAGCAAAAAATGAGAGGAAGAAGGTGGAAGACAAGTGAAAGAGATTGAAAATTAAAAATTAAAATGACTTGTTTCCATTTCAATGTATGATAAAAGATAATTATATCTAAATAAAAGGAAATTAAAAATTGGAATGATTTGTTTCCATTTCCATATGCACAACACAACACTTAAATAAAAAATAAAAGAAAATCATATCACACTCACATTGATCATCTTCAACCACATCCAGATTCTTCTTCTTTTTTATCAAATATTCATCTCTTCTAAAAACACTTACGATAAAACCCAACAAATCAACCAAAATCCATCTAATATTCTTCTTCTTTTTCCTTCAATACTCAACCGAAATCTAGGATAAAACCCAACAAATCAACCAAAATCCATCTAATATTCTTCTTCTTTTTCCTTCAATACTCAACCGAAATCTAGAATATTCATCTGTCCCAAGAACATCATAAACAAATAATTCAAAAACTCAACAATATTATACTTGGATAGAACGTTTTAAAAAGTTCCTCGAAAAAACAGGAACTCAAAATTTGATTTATAAATCGAGATTTTCATTGCTTTTATCAATATTTTTTGAAATTTAAAAAATTCATATTTAATTCTTCTATTTTAAAAATTATAAAACTTAGTAAATAAATATTGTATAGTATTATGAACACATATGAAAAAAATTATTAAAAAATTTAAGAGTAAATAAATCGTTTTAAATTTTTTAGAAAATAACAAGTACTAAAACTGCATGAAAATAAGATTGCGAGCACCATTATTCGAAGAAAAGTTTTAGAGAGACCAAAATTGCAAGGTCGTATATTTATAGGGACAAAAAACATATTTAACTTTTTTTTTAAAGAAACAGACCTGAAAACCAAGAATTTAACAGATCTGAATAAATCAAAATCCAGAATAGAAAATCGGAAGAGATAAAACCTTGCTCTTGGTGACAAAGTCTTTGACATTGATAGTAGATGAAACTTTGTGTTTTGCTCTCCTAGTTTTCATTTTGGAAAAACAAAAAGGGAAATATGTTAGAAAGAGAAAAATAAAGAGAGTTGGAAGAAAGAATAAGTTGGAAAAAGAGAGAAAAAGATGTAGCAGAGAGAGAACGTGAGGCATAAAGAAGAGAGAAATAGGATTTTCATAAAAGCAATTAAAATGATGTCTTGTGAAATTATCCAGGTGTCATTAGGTTGGAACAGAAGGGCAAAAGTGGTTTTTCCATAGCATAAAATTTTCTTTTATTGTAGACTAGGGTTTTCTTTTTGCTTCTTTTAATTCTAGTTGGACTTAGTAAGCTGACCTGGTTCCATTTATTTTTTAGCCCAATCAAAATTTGTATAGTTATTTTTCTGTATATATGCATTTTTTATTGTAGGCTATTTTGTTGAACAATATTTGTCTTGGGCTTTATTCCCCAATCCCTCAACAAGCCCATCAGCGAATTTAATCTATTCACACACTCATTTTTATTGTTTTTTTTCTTTAATTAGTTTAGGTCAATTTTTTTTTACTGTTTTAGTATTATTTTTACTTTTGTTAATTGTTTAATTTTATGTAATTAGTTTACTAGTTGTTGTTACTTGTGTAATTAATAATAATGATCAAGTTAGTTTGATTAAATAATTTCAATTAATTTAATTAATTTGTGTGTTTATCATTTAATTGTTATTTGATTTTATCTTTGCATACTTAGTAACTTTTAGTTAGTTAATCAAATAATAGTATTAGTTAATTCATTTAATTATTAAAAATTAATTAGTTTAGCTAATTAATTTTTCTTAATCTAATTAATTAACTTTATCAATTCTAGATTAATTAATTAAACATCTATTTCACACTTCATTCATTCATTTAACTTTAACACATGTTTTTATTCAATTTGACTTGTGTTTTCTTTTCACATGAGACCTTAAGATTATTTCTCTATTATTCTGGTCTTATTTGTTTGGTTGGAATTTTATCTGACGCGCATTCTGCTTGTGATTTATTCTCAACTGCTGTGATTTATTCTCACAAGCTGCTCGATATATTCTTGATTTATTCTTAGTTTGTGGCTTTAATTCAAAGGATGAGAATTCTATGTTGACTTTATTTGTCAAGCATTGGCTTCTTATATGGTTTGACCTTCCTTACCTACCTTTTACTTTCTTATACATAAGATAGACTTTTCATCTCCTCGTATCTTCTTTAATTTTAAAATCTTCTCCCTCCTTTTCAAAACTCTTCTTATTTTCTAACTTGATCCGCTTTCACAATAAACTTAGAGTTAGTTCCATGCATTTTCAAATTTTTTTCTTAATAAACAATTAACCAATTTAATAATACTGACCTTTAAGTATGTTTTTCACTCAGATATGATGAGATGTTTCTTCTTCTTAAAATTAACCAATACTCGAATTTTAGTCTTTTTATCCGAACTACATGAGTTTTGAATTCAACATTGCTCATTATTGGTATGTAGGCCTAGAACTCATTGGAAGTTTAATCAAATCAAAAATTGTAAAAATACTTTTTTTCTCATCTCCACAATCTATTTTGTACGTATCTTTTTATAGTCAAAATACACAAATTTTTAAAGAGATTTATACGGAATACCGTAGATATTTAGGATGCTAATACCTTTCATTTGTATAACTAATTGTAATAATTTTTTTTCTACAGTGTATCCGCATGCTAAACGATATTTTTTATATATATATTTTAAATAATTTAAATATATACAATTCTAACGAGTTTTTCTCAAAGACTTTACATAAAATTTTCATAGATTCTATCATGCTTTGTCTCCAAAGTGATTAAATAGTAAAAATTATAGTAAAAGCACATCATTATAAATAAAAAGTTCAATCTAAAATATATAAATAATCTTAACACAAAACTTATTAAAGCGAAATGAATAGATATTATTCATACACGCCATATAAAAAGCATACCAATAGATTTTTTTGAAAAGAAAAACACACCATCGATAACATTCAAAATCTCAAACAAGATGTCATTTCCAATATTATAATCTCAATGTCACTCCCCTCACTAATACAAAGTTAAATAAAATAATTTACTTAACTAAAATTAACCACCATTATCTCATAATGCTATCCATACATAATCCTTAAAGAATTGTCCATAAACATAGGCAACCTCTCTAAAATTAAGGTCAAACATTCACCCCACGTTTCTCTCACCTCTCTCTGTCTCTCTCTCCTAACTCAACACAATTTTGACTCACAATAGTTTTTCATAATTTTTCTTCTTTCTTTTTTTCATTTTCATATTTTCCGGAAATAGAAAAATAGTTATCTCTCACTTTCTCTCTCTCTTGTTTGATCCATGGAGGTGGAAGAAGAACTCCATCAAAACCCAGAAGAAAGTTGATTCCTTTCACCTAGATTCGATAACCCATTTGGCTAAAAACTTCAATGCGGTCTTTGAAAAGACCAAATAAAAATTCAGATTCAAAGGGTCATAATCATCATTATCATAGAGGGTGTGGATCTGATGGTGGGTTTCGTGAAGCAATGTCAAAAGGTTGTTGTTGACAATGATGTTTCATGTGTAATAACAAGTAAAGTGTTGTCGTTTATTGTTGTTTCTGTTTCTGTTGCTGTTGTTGTTGTTTTTGTTGTTGTCGGTGGCAACGACTTAGTGGTGCTTTTGCATCATAAACGACGATGCAGCTTCATTTCTCGCCTAGCATGAGAAGCATCACGATATCAAGCAACAATGGGTTTATTGACTTGATGAAGATCAAAGTCGCAGCTTGTCACATTTCTTATCGAACCCTTTTTCATACCATACTCATCCTTGCTTTTTTGTTGCCATTTGTCTTCATTCTCACTGCTCTTGTTACCCTTGAAGGTGTCAACAAGTGTTCTTCATTGGGTAATCTTTTCTTCTCTTCTACCTTAATATTCGATTATCATCATCCTCTTTTGTTGTTGTTTTTGTTTTTTATGATATGCATATCTTTTGTATTGGTATGTGTTTGTTTTAAGATAGATCTTGATTTGAATATTGAATTGTTTCCATTTTGATTATGGAAGTTTTCTAGAGGGAACTTGCATTCATTTTAGGATCTTAAGTGTGATTTGATCAATTGAGCAATTTATTTACATTATTTGGCTTCATATTTGAATGAACTTTGGATCCATGTTGTGAGCAACTTACTATGTATGCTATCTTAATTCAATACAAGACTAAATTAGATCTATACCAATCTTAATTTGGATATGAATCTTGTTGTGAATCCTGGTTTATGATTATGAATCCCGATTCGATTCACTTTGAATAATATATTTTATGATTTATGGTAAGATTCGATTTCAAAAAATAAGTCTTCCGATTCACAGTTTGGGTGCTCTGGATAGTCCTCATGTAATGATGATGATGATGATGATGATGATTATGTTTTCCTGTCACCGGTTACTGAATTTTGAGTTTTGACATGAGCTTTACGAATTACGATTAGGATTAAAATACCAGCTGGATTCTCCCGTTGTTGTCAGTTGTCAACATGAGTTTTGATTTATCGATTTCTATTATTTGAAATGTCGCCTTGTGTGTTTGTGTCTTTATTTCTTTATATTACTCCTAGTTGGTTCTGAAAGTTAATTTTTGTGTACGGTTATGTCGTGTCTTTTGTTTGTTTCTGACCCTTTATCGGTTCATTGGTTTTTTGTCTCCAGATTGTTTAGGTAGACGGTTAGGACCAAGGCTACTTGGCAAGACTGACAATTCAGTGGTAAACTTACTTTTAAGTTATAATAGCTTTCAGAATAGATAATCATATCTAAGAATTTTTTGGTTGAACAACTTTATCTGAATGCTTCTTGTTATGATGATAATGGTGCAACAGAGATTAGTTAAAGATTTTTACAACATACTGAACGAAGTGAAGACCGGGGATATTCCATCTAGTTTAAATCTACCAGATTCATTTGATCAAATGGTTTCTGATATGAAGGATAATAAATATGATGCGAAAACATTCGCTTTAATGTTAAAGGGAATGGTACGTTGCATTTTTACAATCAACTTTATTGTTCAACCCTCTTTCACGTGACGTGAGCGTATTCAAACGCAAATCATTTTAACTTAACGCACTTTTAACTAAAATCAATTTTACAAAATCATTTTGTCTCTGTAGAATCGAACACGCACTTACTCACATTTATCGTAACTGAATTTTCAGTTCTTGTATTGATAGTTCTAGCAAATGATGATTATACTGATTGATCTTTATTACAATGCTATGTTTTGTTGGACAGATGGAGAAATTTGAGAAAGAAATTAGAGAATCTAAATTTGCAGAGCTGATGAATAAACACTTTGCAGCTAGTTCTGTCCCTAAAGGGATTAATTGTCTCTCTTTGCGTTTAACCGATGAATATTCGTCAAACGCGCATGCACGCAAACAATTGCCTCCACCAGAGTTACTACCTATGCTCTCCGACAACTCTTACCACCATTTTATTTTGTCAACCGATAACATCTTGGCTGCTTCGGTAGTTGTTGCCTCTACCGTTCAGTCATCTCAGAAACCTGAAAACATAGTCTTCCACGTCATCACCGACAAAAAAACTTACGCCGCTATGCACTCGTGGTTTGCACTAAATCCTCCCTCGCCTGCTATAGTTGAAGTCAAAGGCATTCACCAGTTTGACTGGTTAACTCGAGAAAATGTTCCGGTACTTGAAGCTGTAGAAAGTCAAAATGGAGTTAGGGATTACTATCATGGGAATCATCTCTTGGGAGCCAATCTCAGTGATACCAATCCACGTAAATTCGCGTCAAAATTGCAGGCGAGAAGTCCAAAGTACATATCTTTACTCAACCATATACGCATATACATACCCGAGGTATGTTAATATTTTGTCCTTGAGTAATAAAATAATCTTCCGAATCTTATCCGTGCTGATTGTGATTGTTTTGTGTGTGTTGAGCAGCTTTTTCCAAACCTTGACAAGGTGGTTTTTTTGGACGACGATGTTGTGGTTCAGCGTGATTTGTCTCCACTTTGGGAAATCGATATGAATGGAAAAGTTAACGGAGCTGTGGAAACTTGCAGAGGTGAAGATGATTGGGTAATGTCGAAGTATTTAAAGAACTACTTCAATTTTTCCCATCCCCTCATTGCAGGGCATTTGGATCCTGATGAGTGTGCTTGGGCTTATGGAATGAATGTCTTCGATCTTCGTACTTGGAGAATGTCAAATATTAGAGAAACATATCATTCCTGGCTGAAAGAGGTACATAATCCTCATATCCTCAAATCCAATAATAAGTACATGTGTCATGTCGGTTTCAGACACCAGACACATACACACGTTCAATCTGAAGTGTTAGTGCTACATATGTATCGGGAGACATACACTAACTTTAGTTTCTTCGTTCTTATCTTTGTTTTAATGGGAAATTGAGAGCTTTTGTTATATATTGCAGAATCTGAGGTCAAACATGACGATGTGGAAGCTAGGAACCCTACCTCCAGCTTTGATTGCATTTAGAGGTCACGTGTATCCGATCGACCCCTCTTGGCACATGCTTGGATTAGGTTATCAGAACAAAACCAATGTTGAGGAAGTGAAAATGGCTGCTGTTATTCATTACAACGGCCAATCAAAACCGTGGTTAGAAATTGGCTTTGAACATCTTAGACCGTTTTGGACTAAGTATGTCAATTATTCAAATGATTTTGTTAGGAACTGTAATATCATGGACTCATAGTCTACCAATGAGAAGAAGCAGAAGCATGACGGTACAAACGTTACATCAATGGATACTACTACGAAACGGACGAGTAAAAAAATACAGGTTTCATCTAAATTTTTTGCAGCTTGAGATTTTCTTCGAGAAGAATTTCAACAAGGCAGCAAGTAGAAGAATTGGTTGAGAGGACAAAGAACATACAATGGGTGGATTCAATGCCATCCCCAACCGTTTTCACAGACGTATCTGTTCTGACATGAACCTGACGATCAGAGTCTTGTTACATAGAAGGGTGTCCTCTAATTTTGGTTGATGAGAGAATATACTAGTATCGATCTTGCATTGTGGCCGGTGCATCAAAGATTCGTCAATGGACATTGGAGAATAAACTGAATTCTGAAGATAAAAGGGTCACAAGCCTGTGTCATCAATATATAGTTTGGTGTTGAGAACACAAGTGGTAGGATAGTTCAATTTTTTTCTTTATAGTTTGTTAAATTTTCGTTAGTGCCAATATTTACCTTCACCTTTTTTTGATATTGATATCAAGATGATGGTGAATTCTAGGTTTAGTTCATGAGATTGCTTTGTTATACAGGGTTCATTGGATTAGGAAACTGTCTTAAGGGTATATATATTATAGTTATTTGTTGTGTACAATGATAACAAGGCATTGGAAATGTGCAGAAAATTCATTTTTTCCAAGTCTTCATCCAAACAATTCCTTATAGTAATTTTCTCTTGATGGAGGGAGTATAATTTAACTCCTTGCTTAAGTGAAACTAGTGTAGAATTTGCTACATATGCCATTGTGTTTATACCGAGCCCCGTTTTCGGAGACTCTGTCCAGATTAGTGTCTTAGATTATTTATGGTTCAATTGTGATAAAATAATTTGGACTGCTTTAAACAATGATTTAACTCTGACAACTTTATTATGACACTTTATTTAATTACAATTTAATCTGACAAATTCAATGCCAACTGTTATAGCTCATCTTACATTCTCAAAAACGGTTGAGAGATTATGTAACCCGTTTAATGAGAGATGATAAAATTGTTTTGATGAAAGTAGACATATTGAAATATTTGAAGTACATATTTGATTATGATTTTTGAGATTATCTTATATACAAGAAGTTCTCATTGGTCTATTACTCCTACACACTCTTTTGTTTATGTAAATGTGATGATAGCACTATCTAAGATAGTCCAAAGAATTAATCATTTGTGAATACAAAATGAAAGAGATCCAAAAATAGTGTGTTATTTGTGGACCACGCCACTACCTCATTCAACCAAGCACATTTCAATACCACACTTCTACATGTTCAAAATTTTATGCTCTTTCTAACTAAAAGTTAAGCATGCATGCATTTGGAATAGTATTGTACTTTAAAGTAATATATGTTGGAATGCAGCATGCAGCCTTGGTGGTAGATTGAGACATGTTTGTGTCCTTATATATAGTTCCATAGATGAGATTATCATAACTTGTATTATTGAGTGGACCATCTATGACTATGTATGAGTAGGATTTTTAGATGGAATTGATTCTTATTGGACTGTAGAGTTTGTACAATTATTCTCATGTGTGTACTAGTACCAACCTATTTGTAATGATTAGACAGATTTGTGCATATTAATTGGGAATATTTGAAATAGAATAATGTGGTACAATAATTTTGGGTTTTTTAGGGTTGATTTTGTAAACTACTATTTCCCCCTCATGTTAGAAATAATCATGTGAAAAAAATGTTCAGTTACTTTATAATTTCAATGGAAAGATGGACTTTGAGTTTCAAATTTTACTTGGAGGAGAAGGTTTTTCTTCTTTGGAGTTTTAAATGGTTTAATGATTTGGATTGATAATGTCTTTCTGTCAAAGAGAGTGGATTCTTGGTGTAAGTGTCATAATCTCGGAATTGTCTATTATTTATGCCAACTTTTTTTAAAAATAAATTATAAATAAATTAAATAAAAATGAAAGAGATTACAAGAGACTAGTAAACAATATAAACATATCACAACTACAATATTAATGGTCTAAAAGAAAGAAGTAAAAATATGCATAATACATGCAGTGCTTAGCGAACCTGCGTACAAGGACAAAACTAGATAAAAAATGGCGTTGTATGGATCTTCACAATTTTGATTGATGGAGAATGAACGGACGCCAAGAAGAACCAATTAAATTACTAATAACTCCATGCGAGAAATCACAACAAGCATAAAAGTTCTTTCAAGCCAAACAAAACTAAATCATAACGAGACACTCATGCATCACATGCACAATCTAAAAAACCCATGTAGAGGCGCGAAACTAAATTACAAAAAAGTGTGAAACATAAAGTGACATAAACCAAACTTAGATTTTGAAGACGACGTATAAATCTGACTGTCAACACGGTAACAAGTTTATTTACATACAACTCGCTGACAAACTCCAGTAAGCAATAACAATCATTTCTGGTCAAACGAGCCTAGCCTCCAAAATCGAAAAAATGAAGAAGAAAATATCAACTCATCTCATTCAAGAATCCAAACAACTAACAAATTTGTGAAGTTGTGTTAGATTGATATCTTCATGTTGTAACCTATTGATGATTTTTTAAAAGCTTTTCGAAGCAATATTTTTACCATGTTTAAGTACCTAAATGCTTAGAGTTTGAATAATAATTTGATACATTTTTGTGAAAGTTTGATCATTTGTTAATGACCTTTGTTATGCCTCGATTCATGTCTAAATATTGATGTATGCTTCTGTTAATAAATTGATTTGAAGCATGCACTTGTGCAATAAATTAGAAGACTTTTCTTGACATGATATTTGATCCTCTAAGTTATTTGGGGTATTAATTTTTGAATATTTGATCTTGTTAGGCCATGTTGGGATTAATTCTTTGTTGTTACACAATTTGTTGATAGTTTGTTAACTTTTTGACCTAGTCTTGTAACTTGATTCATGTGGAACCATTGATGCTTTAAAATGTGCTTGATATAACTTCTTGGTTAAGATGTTTGCATACTTAAATGACTTTAGTTGTAGGTTTTGGTCAAGTTTTTAGTCATATTCTAAGTGAATCTATAACATTGGTTTAAAAGTTGATAATTGATTAGCTTTGACCTAATTTAGGCATCCAGTTTTTTTTATGCTTCCTTCTCTTGCGAGCCTTGTGTAAGATGAATGTTTTTGAATATTTTACTGCCTAGAAAGGATATGTACCTTGTGTAACTTGTATCTTGTTTACATGCCAAGTTTTCCCTACATTGTGATGTTTGAAAACTTGTTTCTTCAAGTACTTGTTGAAGTGTGTGACTTAGGTTCCAAAACCTTAAGGTTAAAATCACATGAGCATGACCCTTAAGAGCTTAAGTAGTTGTGTATAAGTGGTTACTTTAGCACATACTTGATTCCTTGATATCTTTAGACTCAATTAGGGATTATCTTTGATAATTTACATTTGTTTGGTTGATTGGTAAATCTCCACTTCAAAGTTTGTTGTTGATGGCTATATGTTTGATAACATGATACCTTGTGAGGTAATATTTGAATATTGCTTGATTCATATGTGTTTACCTTGTAACTCTTAAATGTTTATTGCTTTTGGTTAATGAGCCTAGCCTCCAAAATCGAAAAATGAAGAAGAAAATATCAACTCATCTCAGTCAAGCATCCAAACAACTAACAAATTTGTGAAGTTGTGTTAGATGGATATCTTTATGTTGTAACCTATTGATGATTTGTTTAAAGCTTTTTTGAATCAATATTTTTACCATGTTTAAGTACCTAAATGCTTAGAGTTTGAATAATAATTTGATAAATTTTTGTGGAATTTTGATAATTTGTTAATGGCCTTTGTTATGCCTCGATTCATGTCTAAATATTGATGCATGCTTGTGTTAATCAATTGATTTGAAGCATGCACTTGTGCAATAAATTAGGGGACTTTTCTTGACATGATATTTGATCCTCTAAGTTGTTTGGGGTATTAATTTCTTGAATATTTGACCTTGTTAGGCCATGTTGGGATTAATTCTTTGTTGTTACACAATTTGTTGATAGTTTGTTAACTTTTTGACCTAGTCTTGTAACTTGATTCACGTGGAACCTTTGATGATTTAAAATGTGCTTGATATAACTTATTTGTTAAGATGTTTGCATGCTTAAATGACTTTAGTTGTAGGTTTCTGTCAAGGTTTTAGTCATATGCTAAGTGAATCTATAAATTTGGTTTAAAAGCTGATAATTGATTAACTTTGACCTAATTTTGGCACCCAATTTTTTTAATGCTTCATTCTCTTGCGAGCCTTGTGTAAGATGAATGTTTTTGAATATTTTACTGCCTAGAAAGGATATGTACCTTGTGTAGCTTGTAGCTTGTTTACATGCCAAGTTTTGCCTACATTGTGATGTTTGAAAACTTGTTTCTTCAAGTACTTGTTGAAGTGTGTGACTTAGGTTCCAAAACCTTAAGGTTAAAATCCCATGAGCATGGCCCTTAGGAGTTTGAGTAGTTGTGTATAAGTGGCTACTTTAGCACATACTTGATGCCTTGAGAACTTTAGACTTATTAGGGATTATCTTTGATAATTTACATTTGTTTGGTTGATTGGTAAATCTCCACTTCTAAGTTTCTTGTTGATGGCTATATGTTTAATTTGATAACATGATACCTTGTGAGGTAATATTTGAATATTGCTTGATTCATGTAACATCCTGACTTCTCCGTTACATAATTATACAAAATCAAAGTAAATTTAAAATTTCAAACGACATAAATCAAGATGTCACATGCTTCAAAAACCACAATAACTCATTCAAGTAGATACATAACACATGAATCAAAAACTTTATTGAAATAGCGGAAATATTTCAAATCCAACAAAACAACTTCAATCATCATTTCGGAGTTTTAAATGCTTCTATTGGAATCAACAACAGAAAACCAAACCAAATTAAAACAATTCATTCAAACGTTTATCCCCAACCCGAGTGTTACGTATCAGAGCATAACGTTGACTCAAACTAAAAAGAAAAGCAACCTCTTCGATTCCTGCTACTCGAGCTACTCCTGAGTATCTGCATGTTACCCATGTAAAGGAAACATAACAACAGAAGAGGTGAGATATCACAACAATATAAAGAACAATATAATCAAAGATATACGAAATTATCATGCATAATTATAAGTGTTCAAGCATTTCACCACCACAACATAATTGTCATAAATTATACAATATAACAATTCATAACCAACATCAATCAACAATTATGGAATGCAAATCAACATAGACACAATGCATGCGATACCGAGATTTTCACCAAATCCACTCCATCTAGGATCGGGGTCACCATTTTCGTGAACAATTGGTTCACCTAACTACTAATCCACTCCATCTAGGATTAGAGCTGTAACACCCCAATATTACCCAAGGTTTTATAAGTAAAATCAGAGTAATTTAAAATTTCATAAATTCAATACTGAGGCGTTACACCTTCAAAACCAAATCACTTTAAACAATTTGCTTTAAAGTATAAATCTCGGATATATAGCATCCTCGGAAATCATAAATTGAATCCTAGAAATCAAAACACCTTCTTTATTAAACCTCCTCATCAAATCATGTATTCATAAAGTATGATTCTTATTCACAAAAGGGATGACAACAAAAGAACAACAAGACAACACAAATATTCCCACCCGAGTGCTACGTATCAGAGCGACACCGACTCGACTAATAGCAGCTATAATCTCCGTCTTCATAACCTGCACGTTACCAGTATAAAGGTAACGGTGAAACAAGTAAAGGGTGAGATACTCCAAAACATATAATTAAAGGCATGATAATATATATATATATATATATATATATATATATATATATATATATATATATAGTTTTGGAATCATAAAAGATATAGGTTAATAAGTGCATTCCAACACATATCCAAATCTCACTCACTTTAATCGTCATTCTAATGTGTATAATCAACACTTTATCGCCATAACCTCATCGACATAAATCATCACAACAACACATAAACTTTCATCACCACGAAATCATCACAAGTCAATACGTCACTAATCAACACGGCAATCATAAACAACAACATCAAACAATACTAATAACATAAGCAACAAACCTTGGAGTATAACTCCCATCATGGTTTCCATCAAGGCCTTCATGGTTGCCATAGTATTCAGGCCAATCAAATACAACAACACTACATAAACGAAATCATCACAAATTGGCTAAAGCCCATCGTCGCTTTTGGCATAAAAGCCCATCGTCGCTTTGGCATAAACGCCCATCGTCACAAACATCATCACATCATATTTGCATTAAGCATTTCATTAGAGTCAAATCATTGCAAAACTCATCATTTATATTCATCGCATAGTTATCATGAAATTATCACGTCATACTCATTTCATGTTCATCATAAAGATCATCACCAAATAAAGCATCATATATCATCGCAATTCCACATGAACCATGACATAAAACTCAACATCAAACGACTCGACAACATAACCGACTACATGAGACACGACTATGTTATGCATGTGGTACCCGTCGCTTCGTCAGTAATTAGGGATATTGGCATAAAGCCCATCGTCGTTTTTGGCATAAAAGTCCATCGTCGCTTTGGCATAAAAGCCCTCGTCACCAATGCAATGTATGTGACTCGACAACACGACATCACAAACACAACACAACAATAACATCATCATCGCACATCAAATTTGGCATAAAGCTCACGTCGCCATAATTTATCCACATCCAGATAAATATATCATCGCATCACACATCATTAAGTATTCGTTATAAATAAACCATCGCAAATATAATGTTTAATCACCCGACTTCATTATCAATTTATTCACCAAATTCCAAATACGGAAAAATAGTCAAACACCAATAATCGTCGCGAAATTCATTCCTAATAACCGATATTAATCATAATCGTCAACATCGCAATCGGATTGTACATACGTGCCTTAAATTGACTAAAACGCAATCCGATTTAATTAAACCGTAATTTGGCCTATTTCGGGTCGTTTCATAAAAACTCGTAATTTCGAAAAACTAACCTCACCACTCCATTCTACACGTCGAAATTAGCTAGTACGTCAATTTTCGTTGAATTCGGAGCAACTTGTTTCGTCGTCGAAATTACTGAAATCGAGAAATCGGAACATAATCGGGTTCTAACTATTTATGTCATAGTTATATTTTATTAATACCAACTATTACTATGTGGAATTTGGAAAAAGGAACATAATCGGAGCAACTTGTTTATGTCATAGTTATATTTTATTAATACCAACTATTACTATGTGGAATTTGGAAAAAGGAAACAAACAGAAACAAAATAGGCAATTATGCAGAAGACAGTAAAAACAACAGAACATAAAAACACAACAAAACTTAAATTTTTGTTGCTGCTTCCTACAACTAAGGGAGGGGGCGGGCGCCTTAAGGGGGACGGTCGCCCTCCATGGGAGGTGGGCGCCTCCCTTGCCCCATGGACTTCAATCCATCTTCTTCAACGGGTCACCGTAATGCTTGGGTTTTTCTGGTTTTTAGGTTTTACAGTTTCTCATTTTCATTTTAATACTTCTAGTTCCTACAAGCTAGCAATAAAACACCCACCATCCATACTCCTAACTCAACCTTTCTAAATTATTTCAACAATCACCGAACCAAAACTCATGACTCAAAATACCAATTTTTCCTAAATCCACAACATATCTATCAAACCCTAACTATATGAAATGGAAAATCAAACCCCTTACCTCAAGTGTTTGGATGATTGCAAGATGCTCCAACAAATCCAAACTCCTAGCTTGCTCTTGCTCGTATTTTTCTTCTTCCAAAACCTCTTGCTCTCTCTATGTTTTTAAGTTAGGTTTTTTGTGTTGAAATGGAAGAAATGAGGAAATAATGGTTTTATGGTGGATTCTAGTACTAGCCAAGGGTGTACACCCAATCCTCAATAATTAGTCCTCACACCCCGCAACTTGTCTTATTAATTAACACATTAATAATATCTAATAATATTATTAACCCAATTAATTAAAATAACTTCGGGAATTTAAATATCGGTTCGAATAATATTTTACCGAACCGAACAGAATAAAAATCGGACCAAATGAAACGTCGCCAATTATATTAACAGATATATCGATTAATATAAATATTCTCGTCGCAAAATAAATATCGATCGGTAACTCGAAAATATTAATATAATATAATATTAATTAAAACGGGGCGTTACAACTCTCCCCCACTTATAAACTTTTTGTCCTCGAAATTACGACCAAAACAAATAATTCGGAACATGCCTACGCATTCGTCCACTCAATCCTCGCGTCAAATAAACAACATACAAAAGGCACCAAAAACAAGGGCATCTCCCTAACCACAACGTCCAGTCAAGAACAATCATGCCGAGATGCAAAGCCCATACAATGCACTCGAAAACCAACTAACAACCCAACAACCAAACAAGTCGCAGACACACTGGTTCACTCGAGAACCAAACAAACAAGATCGATACCATCCTAACGCCTCAACTATGGAATTAGTCACACACTCGAACCGACACCTCAGAAATGAGTCATCAAAGATAGGGACACAAAGTCCTACGACACAACACCGACTCCATCGCTAAAACGAAGACAACAAAAGGGTCATACAAACCAAAACTGAATCAATCAGAATAGGATAGTACCACGCGTGCTACACAAACACGAAAAAGGTGCCTTCATTCACGCATAAGCACGAACTCAAGAATTACACTTGCAGTTATCGCTTTTATTCCAGAAAATCACAAGGTCACATCGTCCTTGTAGATTACCAACGTACAACCCCTGAACAATAACAAGTTACTCAAACATAACCGAACTGCAATACACTACGCATTCTAGGGCGTATACTGACGACTTGCGACTATAACTCACTAGTCCAAATCCAACATTCTCGCATACTCGATAAAAATTCAATGTTTGATATTTAAACCATGCTGCATCACTTTTACGCATATGATACCAACCATAAAACAACTTGGTTAATCCTCAACTTCACAATTACTCAGAATGGATATGTTCGAAGCGTACACCCATCAGGATACCTCGTAACATCAGTCTCATCAACTCGAAAAATCACTCTTTCATTCTTGATTGATCAACGTCTATTGATCCTCTAAAATACATGACATAGTTTGACCTTTTCGAATATTGTTCAAATATTCACTTGTGAAACTTCGACGTATACACTTGACTTCAACGAAGTCTTCCCTTATAACAATTCAATTCCCAAAATTTGTATTAAGTAATCACCATCCTTGCACCGTCGCAACGATCAATACACAAGTTTCTTATTCGAAACACCATTCATAACTTCCAATCTTCCAAAGTGGTAATTCAAACCAAAACACTCTCTCAAGAACTCTACCCATCAACGTCGTCTCATACTCCTGTAATTACAAAACAGGTTGGACTTAGAACCATAACATATTTTTTTATGGAATCCAACATGAACACCGTCGCGACCGACTTCAGTCACAAATAGAACATCTTCCTTTATAAAACATCAATCATCTTAAGGCACATGTGGCTACCAAACCATCTTAAAGTTCTTTACCGTCAAGACTTATCTTAGTCGTAATCTAATAATCCACCGCGGCCATTAGTATCCAATGAAATCCATATGTTAGTAGTGAACAAATCCTTAATAACCTTCTGAGCTTAATCTCAACAAGTGTCCCAAAACAAACATGCGACATTCTTCAAAATAATAAATCCCAAATCAGATATTCTTGGGTTATCTGCGATATCAACATACTAAAATCAACACCAGACGAAGTCTCTTTATAGATCGTACTCAAACTTTGAATTGTTTTCAAAAAATCCAATCTCCTCGTCGTTAACATCAACTCCCTTAAGATTTCAAATGAGCACAACCGCATCAAACTCTAACTCACGCGTCCGACAATTTTTCCTTATGAAAATCAAATTGTCCTAGGTGACAAAACACTCTGCCAAATCTAGGATGAAATATATCTTAAGTCCAAAATAAAATATCATTATACACCGCACAAGGTTCTTCAGTACTAACAAGACCCAAATCAAAGCATTTGCTAAACTTTTCACCGGCTCAAACAAATTCGCTTCCCATTGCAAAGTCCAAATAACGACTCGACCATCTCAAGTCAAAGTACCCATGATCAATACCAACTTAAAAAAAAAAATCTTCCATCAAACTCGCAAAGCTAACCATCCAAAACAAGGGAACTTCTAATCCCTGAAATACCTCTTGAGGTCTTCTACAAGATACAAATTAAATCTTCGCGGGACTGTCCAAAATATCACCGTCTAAGTCGCTTACTTAAGGCACTCATGTCCAACAGTCCAAAACTCTTTCTTTAGAATATTCAACATACACTTCGTTCCTTTGTCTAAAAACAACACACCAACTAAATCGGCGCACTCCACGGCGACCCACTTGAACAAGCAAACTCTGCTCAAACCATTCCTCGAGTTGACTCGTCAACTCTAACTTAGAAGCATACATCCAATAAGGATATTTCGAATCACGACTAGTTCCAGAAACTTAATTCGTCAAAACTTCACTTTGCACTACGGCGGTAATTCACTCACATCTTCACAATATGCTTCGGAAGAATCACAACAAGAAGTTCGCTTGCCAAAATCTTGTTTCTCACTAAAATCTAAATTCTCCCACAACTCAAGTAACCATGCACCACCTTGCGCTAACTCATCTGCTTCATACACTATTAAGCTGGCAAGATAAGTCTATCCCATCCAACACAAATCCCGACTACTATCAACAAGAGATTAAGGGTGATCAGTTCCTCAATTTGTCAATAGATATTCGACAATCATGATGGTGACATAAACCGTCTTTACCAAACTACAACAACGTCTTCAAATTTACACTTCAAGTTACCAAAGCGTAACACTGCTTGAGGCTCCATCTTAAGCCACAAGCGCCACCAAGAAGTAAAACTTCTCCCCTACTTGTTTCAAACTCATCTCTGCAGACAAACAGTTAGAAACAAGCAAGTAACGACAGTGTTTCACACACATGTCGCATACAACAGGGTTAAACACATTAATAACCTGGCCGACAGACCGACCTGCTCTGATACCACTAATGTAACACCCCAATATTACCCAAGGTTTTATAAGTAAAATCAGAGTAATTTAAAATTTCATAAATTCAATACTGAGGCGTTACACCTTCAAAACCAAATCACTTTAAATAGTTTGCTTTAAAGTATAAATCTCGGATACATAGCATCCTCAGAAATCATAAATTGAATCTTAGAAATCAAAACACCTTCTTTATTAAACCTCCTCATCAAATCATGTATTCATAAAGTATGATTCTTATTCACAAAAGGGATGACAACAAAAGAACAACAACAAGACAACACAAATATTCCCCCACGAGTGCTACGTATCAGAGCGACACCGACTCGACTAATAGCAGCTATAATCTCCGTCTTCATAACCCGCACGTTACCAGTATAAAGGTAACGGCGAAATAAATAAAGGGTGAGATACTCCAAAACATATAATTAAAGGCATGATAACATATATATATATATATATATATATATATATAGTTTTGGAATCATAAAAGATATAGGTTAATAAGTGCATTCCAACACATATCCAAATCTCACTCACTTTAATCGTCATTCTAATGTGTATAATCAACACTTTATCGCCATAACCTCATCGACATAAATCATCACAACAACACATAAACTTTCATCACCACGAAATCATCACAAGTCAATACGTCACTAATCAACACGACAATCATAAACAACAACATCAAACAACAACATCAAACAATACTAATAACATAAGCAACAAACCTTGGAGTATAACTCCCATCATGGTTGCCATCAAGGCCGTCATGGTTGCCATAGTTTTCAGGCCAATCAAATACAACAACACTACATAAACGAAATCATCACAAATTGGCTAAAGCCCATTGTCGATTTTAACATAAAAGCCCATCGTCGCTTTGGCATAAAAGCCCATCGTCACAAACATCATCACATCATATTTGCATTAAGCATTTCATCAAAGTCAAATCATTGCAAAACTCATCATTTATATTCATCGCATAGTTATCATGAAATTATCACGTCATATTCATTTCATGTTCATCATAAAGATCATCACCAAATAAAGCATCATATATCATCGCAATTCCACATGAACCATGACATAAAACTCAACATCAAACGACTCGACAACATAACCGACTACATGAGACACGACTATGTTATGCATGTGGTACCCGTCGCTTCGTCCGTAATTAGGGACATTGGCATAAAGCCCATCGTCGCTTTTGGCATAAAAGTCCATCGTCGCTTTGGCATAAAAGCCCTCGTCACCAATGCAATGTATGTGACTCGACAACACGACATCACAAACACAACACAACAATAACATCATCATCGCACATCAAATTTGGCATAAAGCCCACGTCGCTATAATTTATCCACATCAAGATAAATATATCATCGCATCACACATCATTAAGTATTCGTTATAAATAAACCGTCGCAAATATAATGTTTAATCACCCGACGTCATTATCAATCTATTCACCAAATTCCAAATACGGAAAAATAGTCAAACACCAATAATCTTCGCAAAAGTCATTCCTAATAACCGGTATTAATGATAATCGTCAACATCGCAATCAGATTGTCCATACGTGCCTTAAATCAACTAAAACGCAATCCGATTCAATTAAACCGTAATTTGGGCCTATTTCGGGTCGTTTCGTAAAAACTCGTAATTTGGAAAAAATAACCTCACCACTATGTTCTACACGTCAAAATTTGCTAGTACGCCAATTTTCGTTGAATTCAGAACAACTTGTTTCGTCGTCGAAATTACTGAAATCGGGAAATCGGAACATAATCGGGTTCTAAATTTAATCGGATAACTTATGTCATAGTTATATTTTATTAATACCGACTATTACTATGTGGAATTTTGAAAAAGGAAACAAACAGAAACAAAATAGGCAATTATGCAAAATTATGCAGAAGACAGTAAAAACAGCAGAACCTAAAAACACAGCAAAACTTAAATTTTTGTTGCTGCTTCCTACAACTAAGGGACGAACGTCCCAAGCTGAACAAAGGGAGGGGACGGGCGCCTTAAGGGTGGGGCGGGGGGTACGGTCGCCCTCCATGGGAGGTGGGCGCCTCCCTTGCCCCATGGACTTCAATCCATCTTCTTCAACGGGTCACCGTAATGCTTGGGTTTTTCTGGTTTTAGGTTTTACAGTTTCTCATTTTCATTTTAATACTTCTAGTTCCTACAAGCTAGCAATAAAACACCCACCATCCATACTCCTAACTCAACCTTTCTAAATTATTTCAACAATCACCCAACCAAAACTCATGACTCAAAATACCAATTTTTCCTAAATCCAACACATATCTATCAAACCCTAACTATATGAAATGGAAAATCAAACCCCTTACCTCAAGTGCTTGGATGATTGCAAGATGCTCCAACAAATCCAAACTCCTAGCTTGGTCTTGCTCTTCTTTTTTTTTCTTCCAAAACCTCTTGTTCTCTCTATGTTTCTAAGTTAGGTTTTTTGTGTTGAAATGGAAGAAATGAGGAAATAATGGTTTTATGTTGGATTCTAGTACTAGCCAAGGGTGTACATCCAATCCTCAACGATTAGTCCTCACACCGTCCCAACTTGTCTTATTAATTAACACATTAATAATATCTAATAATATTATTAACCCAATTAATTAAAATAACTCCGGGAATTTAAATATCGGTCCGAATAATATTTTACCGAACCGAACGAAATAAAAGGACCGAACGAAATGTCGCCAAATATATTAACAGATATATCGATTAATATAAATATTCTCGTCGCAAAATAAATATCGATCGGTAACTCGAAAATATTAATATAATATAATATTAATTAAAATGGGGCGTTACAAAAACTTTTAAGAAAGTACTTAAACAAATATGAAGTAATCAACACATTGAAGTTTCTCAAATATTCACCCCAAAATAACATCAACATGTTATCAAACTTGGTCCAAGGATTGAGATTCATTGTACAAACACACATTCCTAAGGAAACACATCTAAACATGCAAGAAGAAACATCTCTAAACCCTAAGAGTTATCTTACTTAATCAAGTAAGGTACTAAAGCAAGCAAGGATTCACCACTCACTAAACTTTTCAAGAAGACACATCAATTATCTTTTATCTACTGCCCCTAACATGTATTAGACCTAACCTTACCCTAATCAAGGTATCACAACTTATAATACAAAGAGAACAACTCAAACAAACAATTAGCAAATACCATTATCACTTAGAAGTAACAACTTGACAATTAACCAAAAGCAATAACCATTTAAGATTTACAAGGTAAACACATATGAATTGTAACGTCCCGATTAATTAAATAATTATTTAATTGTGTAATTAGAAATTATCTGATAATTAGTGTGCTGAATGATGTGTTTTGACATTGCTTAGTGTGAGGTAGTGTCAGAATTAATGATGTTGGGAGTATTATAGATTTATTAATTTGAGGAAAAATTATTAAATTTAGAATTTTAATAGAAATAATAGAAATTGGAGGTTTGTTACTAATTATTTGATTATTATGTAAATAATTAGAATAAGTAGTTAGTAGAGATATGACAAGGGAAATGTAGTAAAAGTAAGTAGCATTAGTGAGGTTAGGAAGGGAATAACGTTATTAAAGGTTTTAAGGGCAAAAGAGGCTTAAGAGAAAAATTGAGGTTTTGGGATTCATTAGTTGCATCGTAAAAACAAGGAAAAGCAGAAGACAATGGAGAAGAGAGAAAAGGCAGGAGGATTAGGGAAAGAAGAGAAGAAGTCTATTGTTGGGAACCTAGAGTAATCATCAATCTAAAGGTAAGGATGAGGTTCCAACTTTCTAAAGGGTAGTATAACCCTAGGTATGTAGGGTTGGGTGTATAGTTATGTTGTGTGATTGTGTTGAATTGAAAAGTGATGATTTTGTGTATGAATTGGTGTATAATGGTTGATTGTTGTGTGGAATTTGGTTTCTAATTCATGCCTATGTTTTGACTATGATTTATGGTGTTATCATTGCTATTTGGTATGAGAAAAAGCTGATTTTGAGGATTTTGAATTGGTTAAATCGCAACTTGAAAGTTGCAAAATTTTTCAAAAAAATAGCAGTGGTAACCGGTTACCACCTGGGAGGAACCAACCGGTTACCACGCATTAAAAACTGGTTTTTTGGGATTTTTGTGAAGGGAAACCGGTTACCACACGGGGGGTAACCGGGTTCCTCGAATTTACAGAAAATAGAGAGTTTTGGTATTCTGCAGGAACCGGCTACCACCAGATTTTCAAAAAACATAATGTTTCTACGTTTTCTAAGAATCGGTTCCCACCTGGTGGGTAACCGGTTACAACTGTACAAATTGGGAAGTTTTCTAAACTTTGAAAAATCATAACTTTGTGCTCGGGTGTCCGTTTTACGCACCGTTCGAACCTACGGGAAGCTAAAAACATGATCTTTATTATAAAAATATTTTCAAATTCGATAACTCAATAATTTTGGGATTTTTATTTCTTTTTTATGACGTATGTTTATGTTTATGAACGATGGTGTGATGACCGATGTTTGTATTGCGTTGTATCGTTGTTGTTGGTTTACAACAGGTGGCTGGAAATGGTAAGGTATTGGTTATGCTGAAATCAATGCTTCTTGTTTTGGGTTGCATAATTTGGTCTCATGCATTCATGTTGCATATGTTGTTGTTGTTGTTGGCTCAAATCCTAGATGGAGTGGATACGAGCGAGATGAATATATTTATTCACTTTGTTGATGGCTCTAATCTTAGATGGAGTGGATTAGTAGTTAGGTGAACTAATTGTTCATGTAAATGGTGACTCCGATCCTAGATTGAGTGGATTTGGTAGAAATCTCGGTACCACATGCATTGTGTCTATATTGAGTTGCATTCCATAGTTGTTGATTGATGTTGGTTGTGAATTGTTATATTGTATAATTTATGACAATTGTGTTGTGGTGATGAAATGCTTGAACACTTATAATTATGCATGATAATTTCGTATATCTCTTATTATATTATTCTTTATATTGTTGTGATATTTCACCCCTTCTGTTGTTATGTTGCCTTTACATGGATAACGTGCAGATACTCAGGAGTAGCCTGAGTAGCAGGAGTCGAAGAGGTTGCTCTTCTTTTTAGTTCGAGTCAACGTTATGCTCTAACACGTAACACTCGGGTTGGGGATAAGCGTTTGAATGAATCATTTTAATTTGGTTTGGTTTTCTGTTGTTGATTCCAATAGGAGCATTTTAAACTTCGGAATGACTATTGAAGTGTTTTTGTTGGATTTGAAATATTACTGCTATTTGAATAAAGTTTTTGATTCATACTATATTATGTTTATCCTAATCATGTGTTATGTATCTACTTGAATGAGTTATTGTGGTTTTTGAAGCATGTGACATCCTGATTTATGTCATTTGAAATTTTCAATTTACTCTGATTTTGTATAATTACGCAACGGGGAAGTCAGGGTGTTACAATTAGTATCAGAGAAGGTCGGTATGTCCGACCAGGCTGTTGAGTCTTGTGTAACAGTGGAATACGATTATTGTGTTTCCTCTAACCATTGTTTAATGCTCTGTTGTATAACAGAATGATGGTAGGTGGAAGAAACAATGTTGCAATTGTTGCTGCTTTGTAGGCGATGGCTCAGGTGATACAACATCAACCGATTACTGGTGGTAATAATGGTGCTCGTGTCTTGGAGACATTTCAGAGGAATCATCCTCTGTGTTTAAGGGAAAACATGAACAAGATAAAGTGTTGAGTTTGCTGAAGGATATTGAAAGGATCTTCAGAGTCATGAATTGTACGGATGCTCAGAAGGTGCATTTTGGTACGCATTAGCTGTCAGAAGAAGTTGATGACTGGTAGGTTGAGACTCGTCAGAGGTTGGGAGCTATTGGTGAGGATGTCACTTAGAATGTGTTATGCAGGGAATTTTTGACCAAGTATTATCCCAAAGATGGTCGCAGGAAGAAAGAGGTTGAGTTCCTAGAATTGAAGCAGGGTGACATGTCAGTGACTGAGTATACGGCTAAGTTCGTGGAGCTGGCTAAGTTCTACCCTCACTACAGCGAGGCGAAGGCTGAATTATCAAAGTGTGTCAAGTTTGAAAATGGATTGCGCTCTGAAATCAAGAAAGCTATTGGGTATCAACGAATCCGATGATTTTGAGATTTGGTGAATAGTTGCAGGATCTTTGAGGAGGATAGTAAGACTCACTATAAGGTTGTCTGATAAGAGAGGAAAGCAACAACAGAACGTGGAAAGCCTTACAATGTTCCAGTTTACAAGGGTAAGCAGAGGACTTATGATGTTAAAAGGCCAAGTAGGAGAGGTACTCCTCCTGCTGTGAGATGTTTCAAATGCGGTGAGCTAGGACATTATATCGGTGAATGTAAGACCGATGTGAAGAAATGTTACCATTATGGGAAGAATGGACATGGAATAGCTGAATGTCAACATAAAGAAGTGATATGCTTCAACTGTGGTGAAGAAGGACACATCATCACCTAGTGTCAAAAACCAAAGCAAGCTCAGACGGGTGGAAAAGTGTTTGCTTTAGTAGGGAGTCAGACATCCAATGGAGATAGTTTGATTAGAGGTACTTGTTTCATTAATGGTATTCCTTTAATTACTATTATTGATACTGGTGCTACACATTTTTTATCTCTACTGATTGTGTGAAAAAGTTGGGTATACTATTATCATCTATGTCTGGAGAAATGATTATCAAAACTCCGGCTAAGGGATCAGTGACTACGTCCCTAGCATGTTTGAAGTGTCCTTTGTAAATCTATGACAGAGATTTTCTTGTGGAATTGGTTTGTTTACCGTTGAGCGGTCTGGATGTGATTCTAGGTATGAATTGGTTAGAATATAACTACGCTCATATAAACTGCTTCAACAAGTCTGTGAGGTTTTCTACTCCTGAAGAGGATGAGGAAACGAAATTCGTATCTATTAAACAACTTAAGAAATGGATGGAGGATGAAGCTCTGGTATTTTCATTACTAGCATCCTTGTCTATTGAGAATAAAGTCGTGATTGATGAATTGTAAGTAGCACGTGAATTTCCTGATGTTTTTCCGGACGATATTCCTGATGTACTGCTAGAAAGAGAAGTGGAGTTTTCTATTGATCTTGTTCCTGGTATGAGACCTATTTCTATGGCGCCGTACAGGATGTCACCAACAGAATTAACTGAGCTGAAGAAGCAATTGGAAGAGTTACTCGAGAAGAAGTTTGTGAGACCAAGTGTATCGCCTTGGGGAGCTCCAGTGTTGTTGGTAAAGAAGAAAGACGGTAGTATGAGACTTTATGTTGATTACTGACAACTGAACAAGGTAACAATCAAGAACAGGTATCCACTTCTAAGGATAGACGACTTGATGGATCAATTGGTAGGTGCACATGTGGTTAGCAAGATTGATTTAAGATCAGGTTATCATCAAATCTGAGTGAAGAATAAGGACATTTAGAAAACAACTTTCAGGACTAGGTATGGACATTATGAATACTCTGTAATTCCATTCGGTGTTACTAATATGCCAAGAGTATTTATGGAGTATATGAATCGTATCTTCCATACGTATCTGGATCGGTTCGTAGTAGTGTTCATTGATGATATCCTGATATATTCTAAGTTTGAAGAAGAGCATGTTGAGCATTTGCGTATTATATTGCAAGTGTTGAAAGAGAATAAGTTGTATGCGAAGCTATCGAATTTTGGATTCTGGTTAATGGAGGTGAGTTCCCTTGGCCATGTTACTTAAAGTGATGGAATTTCTGTAGATCCATCCAAAGTAGATGCGGTGTTGCAATGGGAGGCTCCGAAGACAGTTACTAAGATGAGAAGTTTTCTAGGTTTGGCTGGTTATTATAGAAGATTTATTGAAGATTTTTCTAAGTTAGCACTCCTACTGACTCAGTTTACTTGTAAAAGAAATGCATTTGTGTGGGACGTTCAATGTGAAGAAAGTTTTGTTGAGTTGGAGAAGAGATTGACAACTGCTCCGATCTTGATATTGCCTAAACCTGATGAACCGTTTGTTGTGTTTTATGATGCTTCTAAATTGGGTCTAGATGTTGTGCTTATGCAGAACGAAAAAGTAGTAGCTTATGTGTCAAGACAATTGCGTATTCTTAAAGGAAATATCCTACTCATGATTTAGAATTAACTGCAGTAGTGTTTATGTTGAAAATTTGGAGACATTATCTTTATGGTTCTCGATTCGAAGTGTTTAGTGATCATAAGAGCTTGAAGCACTTATTTGAGTAGAAGGAATTGAATATGAGGCAAAGAAGATGGTTAGAATTGTTGAAGGACTACGACTTTGGCTTGAATTACCATCCCGGTAAAGCTAATGTTATAGCGGATGCCTTGAGTAGAAAATCGTTGCATATGTCGACTATGATGGTTCGAGAGTTAGAATTGATCGAATAATTTAGAGACATGAGTTTGGCATGTGAAACGACACCACAAAGTGTAAAATTGGGAATGTTGAAAATTCATAATGATTTCTTGGATAAAATTAAAGAAGCTTAGAAACTAGATGGGAAGTTGGTAGATTTGATGGTTGGGAATGATCAATCGAAAGATAGTGACTTTAAAATAGATAACCAAGGTGTGTTGAGATTTCGAAGTAGGATTTGTATTCCTGATGATGCAGAGATGAAAAAGATGATTTTAGAAGAAGGTCACAGAAGCAGTTTGAGTATTCATCTAGGAGCTACTAAGATGTATAGTGATTTGAAGAAGTTAATTTAGTGGTCTGGATTGAAACGAGATGTAGTGCAGTTTTTGTATGCATGTTTAACTTGTCAAAAGTCGAAGGTTGAACATCAGAAACCAGCGGGATTGTTGGAACCGTTGGAAATTCCAAAATGGAAGTGGGATAACATATTGATGGACTTTGTGACGGGATTGCCTACTACTCAGAGAGGGCATGATACAATTTGGGTGATTGTTGATAGATTAACGAAATCAGCTTATTTTATTCCCATTTGTATTAATTTTACTATTCCTAAGTTGGAGGAGATTTATATTCGAGTAATAGTTAAGTTGCATGGTGTTTCGTCAAGTCTTGTGTCGGATAGAGATTCGAGATTTACTTATGATTTTTGTAAGAGTTTGCAGGATACGTTGGGACCGAAGTTGAAATTAAGTCCAACATATCATCCGCAGACAGATGGTCAAACAGAGAGAACTATTCAATTATTGGAGGATTTGTTGAGGGCATGTGTTCTTAATCATGGAGGTGCATGGGATAGTCATCTTCCATTAATGGAGTTCACTTACAATAATAGTTTTCATTCTAGTATTGGGATGGCACCCTTCTAGTCATTGTATGGTCGAAAGTGTAGGACGCCTTTTTGTTGGCATGACACTGGAGAAAGTGTAGTGCTTGAACCGGAAATGGTGTGAGAAACTACAGAAAAGGTGAGATTGATTTGAGAAAGGATGAAGACTTCTCAAAGTAGAGAAAAGAGTTACCATGATAAGAGGAGAAAGGAACTTGAGTTTGAAGAAGGAGACCATGTGTTCCTGAGAGTATCTCTGATAACTGGTGTTGGTCGTGCGTTGAAATCTAGGAAGTTGACTCCTGAATTTATTGGTTTGTATCAGATTTCTAAGAAAGTAGGGACCGTTGCATATAGAGTGGCCTTGCCACCTAATCTAGCCAATTTGCATGATGTGTTTCAGGTGTCGCAATTCTGAAAGTATAATCTGGACCCGTCTCATGATATTTTGATGGACAATGTACAAGTGCGGGATAATCTTACTGTTGAAACTGCACCTGTGAGGATCGAAAGTCGCGAGATCAAGAAGCTAAGGGGCAAAGAGATCGCTTGGGTGAAATTGGTTTAGAGAGGAGTTACTGGTGAAAATGCAACATGGGAATTGGAGAGCAAGATGCGAGAGTCTTATCCAGCGATGTTTAAATCAGGTAATTTTCAAGGACGAAAATATTCTAAGCGGGGGAGAGTTGTAACGCCCCGATTAATTAAATAATTATTTAATTGTGTAATTAGAAGTTATCTGATAATTGGTGTGTTGAATGGTGTGTTTTGACATTGCTTGGTGTGGGGTAGTGTCAGGATTAATGATGTTGGGAGTATTATAGATTTATTAATTTGAGGAAAAATTATTAAATTTAGAATTTTAATAGAAATAATAGAAATTAGAGGTTTGTTACTAATTATTTGATTATTATTTAAATAATTAGAATAAGTAGTTAGTAGAGATATGACAAGGGAAATGTAGTAAAAGTAAGTAGCATTAGTGAGGTTAGGAAGGGAATAACATTATTAAAGGTCCTAAGGGCAAAAGAGACTTAAGAGAAAAATTGAAGTTTTGGGATTCATTAGTTGTATCGTAAAAACAAGGAAAAGCATAAGAGAAAGAGAAGAGAGAGAAAAGGCAAGAGGATTAGGGCAAGAAGAGAATAAGTTCATTGTTGGGAACCTAGAGTGATCATCAATCCAAAGGTAAGGGTGGGGTTCCAACTTTCTAAAGGGTAGTATAACCCTAGGTATGTGGGGTTGGGTGTATAGTTATGTTGTGTGATTGTGTTGAATTGAGAAGTGATGATTTTGTGTATAAATTGGTGTATAATGGTTGTTTGTTGTGTGGAATTTGGTTTCTAATTCATGCCTATGTTTTGACTATGATTGATGGTGTTATCATTGCTATTTGGTATGAGAAAAAACTGATTTTGAGGTTTTTGAATTGGTTAATCGCAACTTGAAAGTTGCAGAATTTTTCAAAACAATAGCAGTGGTAACCGGTTACCACCTGGAAGGAACCAATCGGTTACCACGCGTTAAAAACTGTTTTTTTGGGATTATTGTGAAGGGAAACCGGTTACCACCTGGGGGGTAACCGGGTTCCTCAAATTGGCAGAAAACAGAGAGTTTCGGTATTCTGCTGGAACCGGCTACCACCTAAGGGGTAACCGGGTTCCCCGAATTTTCAAAAAATAGAATGTTTGTACGTTTTCCAAGAACCCGTTCCCACCTGAGGGGTAACCGGTTACAACTGTACAAATTGGAAAGTTTTCTAAACTTTGAAAAATCATAACTTTGTGCTCGGGTGTTCGTTTGACGCACCGTTCGAACCTACGGGAATATTAAAACATGATCTTTATTATAAAAATGTTTTCAAATTCGATAACTCGATAATTTTGGGATTTGTATTTCTTTTTGATGACCTATGTTTATGCGTTTATGTATGATGATGTGAAAATCGATGTTTGTATTGCGTTGTATCGTTGTTGTTGGTTTACAACAGGTGGCTAGAAACGGTAAGGTATTGGTTATGTTGAAATCAATACTTCTTGTTGTTGGTTGTATGATTTGGTCTCATGCATTCATGTTGCATATGTTGTTGTTGTTGTTGTTGGCTCAAATCTTATATGGAGTGGATACGAGCGAGGTGATTACATTTATTCCCTTTGTTGATGGCTCTTGTAACGCCCCGTTTTAATTAATATTATATTATATTAATATTTTCGAGTTACCGATCGATATTTATTTTGTGACGAGAATATTTATATTAATCGATATATCTGTTAATATATTTGGCGACGTTTCGTTCGGTCCAGTTTTTATTCCGTTCGGTTCGGTAAAATATTATTCGGACCGATATTTAAATTCCCGAAGTTATTTTAATTAATTGGGTTAATAATATTATTAGATATTATTAATGTGTCAATTAATAAGACAAGTTGGGGGGGGGTGTGAGGACTAATTGTTGAGGATTGGGTGTACACCCTTGACTAGTACTAGAATCCAACATAAAACCATTATTTCCTCATTTCTTCCATTTCAACACAAAAAACCTAACTTAGAAACATAGAGAGAACAATAGGTTTTGGAAGAAGAAAAAGAAGAGCAAGCTAGGATTTTGGATTTGTTGGAGCATCTTGCAATCATCCAAGCACTTGAGGTAAGGGGTTTGATTTTCCATTTCATATAGTTAGGGTTTGATAGATATGTTGTGGATTTAGGAAAATTTGGTATTTTGAGTCATGAGTTTTGGTTGGGTGATTGTTGAAATAATTTAGAAAGGTTGAGTTAGGAGTATGGATGATGGGTGTTTTATTTCTAGCTTGTAGGAACCAGAAGTATTAAAATGAAAATGAGAAACTGTAAAACCTAAAAATCAGGAAAAAAAAACCCAAGCATTACAGTGACCCGTTGAAGAAGATGGATTGAAGTCCATGGGGCAAGGGAGGCGCCCACCTCCCATGGAGGGCGACCGTCCCCCCTTAAGGCGCCCGCCCCCTCCCTTTGTTCAGCTTGGGACGTTTGTCCCTTAGTTGTGGGAGGAATATATGCATGTTTCTTTCGATGAAACTAACACCTCTAAGGAGGAAATAGTTGTTTGTGATGATGATGATGATATTATAGGTTTACCCTTGGAAGATATTTTAAATGATCAAAATATGAATCCACCAGATCATCAACAAGAAGTTTTACAACAAGATACAAACATCAATGGTCTACCCAAAGAATGGAGAACTCATAGAGACCATCCTATTGATAACATCATTGGTGATATTAATCAAGGAGTTACAATAAGATTAAATCTCAACGATGTTTGCTTAAACATGGCGTTTGTTTCTCAAATTGAACCCTCCAAAGTTGATGAAGCCTTAAGAGACGATCAATGGATAATTGCTATGCAAGAAGAATTAAATCAATTCGAGAGAAATCAAGTTTGGGAACTTGTTCCTAGGCCAAGTGGTAAACACATCATAGGTACCCGATGAGTGTTTAAAAACAAACTTGATGAGAATGGTATAATTATTCGAAACAAAGCAAGGTTGGTGTCTCAAGGTTATAATCAAGAAGAAGGAATCAACTTTGAAGAAACATTTGCTCCGGTTGCAAGGTTAGAAGCTATTCGTCTTTTACTTGCTTATGCTTGTTCATTAAATTTTCAGCTTGATCAAATGGATGTCAAAAGCGCATTCTTGAGTGGCTGCATCAATGAAGAAGTCTATGTCAAACAACCCCCCGAATTTGAAGACTTCAAAAATCCTTCACATGTCTTTAAGTTGAGAACGGCTCTCTATGGCTTAAAGCAAGCACCAAGAGCATGGTATGATAGGCTTATCAATTTTTTGTGAGAAAGGTTTTGAAAAGGGTAAGGTTGATAAAACTTTATTCATTAAGAAAATCAAAAGTAACACTTTATTGGTTCATGTCTATGTTGATGATATCCTTTTTAGATCGACTAACCAAGAAATATGTGAAGAATTTTCATTGATGATGCAAGGAGAATTCGAGATGTCCATGATGGGTAAGATGAATTATTTTCTTGGACTACAAATTAAGCAACTAAAAGATGGAATCTTCATCAACCAATCCAAGTATTGCAAAGAGTTATTGAAAAAGTTTGATATGGATAGTTGCAAAGCGATGAATACTCCAATGGGCTCCGGTACATATGTTGATCAAGATGAATCCGGTATTCCAATTGATATTACTAAGTATCAAAATATGATTGGTTACTTACTATATTTGACGGTAAGCCGTCCTGACAAAATGTTTAGTGTTTGTCTTTGTGCTCGCTTTCAAGCAAATCCAAAGGAATCACATCTCATGGCGATAAAAAGGATCATGAAGTATCTCAAAGGAACAACCAATGTCGGCTTATGGTATCCAAAAGGTAGTGTTTGCAATTTAATTGGTTATTCTAACGCGGATTATGCAGGTTCTAAAACTGATAGAAAAAGCACAAGTGGTACTTGTCACATTCTTGGAAATGCACTAGTATCATGGGCTTGTAAAAAATAGGCATATGCTGCTCTTAGCACGGTCGAAGCGGAGTACATAGCAGCAGGTAGTTGTTGTGCACAAATTCTTTGGCTTTAGAAACAACTTTGTGACTACTGACTTGATCTCGGATGCATTCCTCTTTGATGCGACAACACAAGTGCAATCAATATAACAAAGAATTTGGCCATGCATTCATGAACCAAACATATCGATATTCGACATCATTTTCTTCGTGATCATGTGCTTCAAGGAGATGTCGAAGTTTCATTTATTGATACTCATAACCAACTAGCGGACATTTTCACTAAACCTTTGGCTCGAGATCCGTTCTTCAAAATCCGTCGAGAATTGGGAATATTGGATGAAAATGACATCTAAATCGGTACATATATTTCATTCTTTCATAATATCTCTTAATATGTCATCCATACTATATGTTGTCATTATTTGTGTTTACAAATATTTATGTCCATGTTTTTAATATGTATTCCATTTAGTACTACATGTGTTTAAATAAATATATGCATTATTTTTATGCATTATTTTTTTATATTCAACTCATTTTCAAAAAATAAAATAAAATAAAATAAAAAACACACGTATTTTCTGTTTTTTGTCAGGGGAGCCCGATTACCCATATAGGGGAACCGGTTCCCACACGTATTTTCGCTCCCAGATTCCAGTTTCAAAGATAGGTAACCGGTTACTCCCATATGGTAACCGATTACCCCTGAGCTACAGGGCCAACATACTCGTTTTTTTTACTGCATTTTTTGTTGTTGTTTTGTTTGTTTTTATAACTTATGTTTTGTCATTTAAGTGCTTTTCAACTTAAGTCAAAATCATTTCCTCTTGGCATTCTTTACTCCTCCATCTTCTTCAAACTTCACTCACCTCCATTAAAACCCCACTTTCTCTTTTTCTCAACCCAAAAATTAACACCCACTATCTCATAACTCTATATCATTCTTCCTCCTCTCATTTCTCATATCAAAAACTCTCTATCTACCTCAAATCCGAAATCTCTTTCCAAAACCCTAACTTTAAAAAAGCTTCATCTCCATCCATGGCTTCTTCTTCAAGAGCAACTAGGGCATCTAAGGGAAAACTCAAAATTGGTGAAACTAGTGATGACTAACAAGATTTTGTTCAACCAACTCGACCCACACTCAAGAGTATGAGACTTACTTTTAACATTCGAAGTCGAGCTCTTTTGCTGGTAAAGTATGGTATCCTCTTTGCTTTTCCTGCTCATAGCTTTAATTTTCCTACTAGAATAGTTGCTTCAAAGTTGGATGATTTTGTCAGTGACCGTGGGTTTATCTATCCTGATCTTGTTAAGGAGTTTTATCAAAATATGTCTCTAGTAACTACGAAAATTGATGAAACTGTTCTGACCTCCTCTAATCTAAATAAGGATATTTGTTTGGATATTGAATCCTTTGGAAAATGTTTAAGGGTTCCTTATGAAAGATTAGTTCTTATACAAGGTTCTGTACCAGATGAATGGGAATCCTATAGTAAAGTTGAAGTATTTTTGGATATGTGTCGAGAATCTCAATGTGCAGGTGTTAGGCAGCAAAATGCTTCAAAGCTTAATATGTTTGGTTTGAATTTATCTGTCAGTGATAGGATGCTTCACTATCTTATTGCTTATGTCTTGCTTCCAAAAAATTCAAACCACTCTCGCATCAATGAATTCGAATTACAAGTGCTTTATGCTCTACAACAAGGGATTCCATTTAATTGGGCACTCACTATCCTGAACCACATGAATCATCTTGTACACCTAAATGGTGGCTTACCCTATGCTAGACCTATCTCTAGAATTATTCATAATGCTTGTGTTTCTTTACAAAGAGAACCTAAGATAGTGATGACGGAAAAGGACTGTGAAATTAATGTCAAAACCGCTTTGAAAAACACCGGTATAGTCTTGGACCTTGAAGGAAAATTTCACTATAAGGAAGATCCCGCACCCGGTGCTCCTCCTCCGGTTCCGGAAGGTGGTTATACCATGGAACATTTATTCAACAAGATATGCTCTATAGAGAATACCATTGCTAGTAACCGTCGAGAAAATCAATTTGAACATGCTCTTTTAAGGCGTCAAATGAGGGAACTTCTCAAAGCCCAAAGTAACCAAGTTGTGGTAGATGATGATGAAGATGAAGAAGAGGTTGGTGATGGAGATGGCCAATGAGAGAAACATGCTCTTTTAAGGCGTCAAATGAGGGAACTTCTCAAAGCCCAAAGGAACCAAGTTGTGGTAGATGATGATGAAGATGAAGAAGAGGTTGGTGATGGAGATGGCCAAGGAGAGGAACATGATGAAGATATGGAAGGATGATTTTTTAACTTATGTCTTATGTTAATTTCTTTATGTTTTAATTTATGCTTTTTTAAGACTTAGTTTATGTTTACATTCTATGTATTTTCGTTTTTAGACATATTCTATGTGTTGTAATGTGTTTAAACCATAATGGTTTCGTATTGTGCTTACTTGTGTGTTCATTATGTTATATTTCATTTCATACTTTTACATTTCTTATCCTTATTCTTTTCCCCATTCCTTTTTGCTTATGACAAAGGGGGAGAAGATTTATGTGTATTCATATGTGTTTCTCTAACAAAATTTTGTAGTAAACACGCACTTTCATTCTTTTCAAGTGGTATCCAATTCATAAATCAAGGGGGAGCTTTGATTTAGGGGAAAAAGAATACATCATCAAAATAGCTCCTAAAGTGTTTTGATGAAGAGGAGTTTACAATGAAGAAATTGATTGCATAAAGAAATGGCTCAAATCGTCTATATAATCAAGTCTTGAATAATCATTGTGGAATCAAAATGAAATGTCAAAAGGTATATGCATTCAATCTCTCTATATGCATACAAGTGTTCACATAATGATTCATGCATGCCATAAAATTGTTAAAAAATATTTTAGATATCAAAATCTAGTTTGAACATCATTTGAAAAACAATTTTTAGAAAATATGCTTTGGGAACCGGTTACCCCATATGGGAACCCGGTTACCCATTTTAAAGATTTTCAGGCCCCTGGTTTTTGTATGGGGAACCCGAGTTCTCCTATGAGGGAACCGGTTCCCCTGCACTAAAATTCAAATTTTTTAACGTTGCAGTTAGTGGAACCGGGTTCTCGTATGAGGGAACCGGTTACCACTGAACCAGTGTCAAAAACTCTTTTGTTTTTCAAACAAATTTTTGATGGGATATTTAATATGAGTCATGACATCTTTTCATATAATAATACATGTTTGTAAAGGTTTTTAGAGCATATAAATACTGCAAATTTTTCAGATTTGAAACACCTTCTTCAATCAACAATTCTATTTACAAAAAACTCTTTATCTTTAAATATTCTCAAGTGTTTTACATCAGAATTTTTTGGGAGACTTTCCACACTTATTTTTCATTGAAAAATTGTTCTAAGTTTCATACTATCATTGTGAACACTTGTATCCATTATTGAGAATTGTTTTGCTTGAAGAAGAAGATCAATCCAAGATTGATATATTGTGCTACATCTTCAAAACTCTTGTAAAATTCAAATATACTTGTTGTATTCTTGTTGTCCAGGATTGTTGGAAACAAGTGTGTGCATAAGAGGATTGTTCTTCTTGCACTTAGTGTTTTAGACCTTAAAGGTGTTAAGAGCCTTTGGTCTCCCTATAGGTTAGATACTAGGCATCACCATTGGTGTGAATAGGCTGTACGATAATTCTGACTATAGTGAAATCTCTTGCATGTTGTAAGGGGACTGAAGTACTCTCGGACTGTGCGGGGAACCAGGATACATCCTTGTGTTCTTTACTTTTTCGCATTTATCGCTTTCATCACACCATAACCAAAAGGAAAGACACATTTGTAAAAACTTCATATACCAAACCAGAAAAATTAGAACAAGTATTCATAAAAAAACCGATAAGATTTTTAAACACCTAATTCATCCCCCTCTTAGGCGCATTTCATACTTACACATAATATGTTGAACGTTGTCTTGCTACTGCTCGGGGACCAATGTAACAATAAGAAATGTAGATGATCACTGCGTGGGACTGACTTGATGAGTTGAGAATGTAGACGATCACTGCGCGGGGACTGACGTGATAAGTTGAAAATGTAGATGATCATTGCGTGGGGACTGACGTGATGAGTTGAGAATGTAGATGATCATTGCATGGGGACTGACGTGATAATGATAAGTGTAGATATTGTAAGTGAACCATCCTACTGCAGATGAGATGGTGGCGTAGTATTCTTGAAGATGTGATAACTATGTGATATTTGTGGGAGTATTTTTGTGATGCTGACTCTGTGGGGATGTGTTGGTGACTTAGGTTGTTATCCTAACTCCTAGAGCCTGTAGTAACTGCTGTTTATGTTTATTTTGCAGGTATTCGTAAGCGGATGTTTATTGTTAAATGCATATGATCATTCAAAGCAATCATTGGACTTATGCAAACAAAATAGATAAAGTAAAAAAATTTGAATTTAGAAGAAAAACTATATTAATTGAAAGAAGTTGGCCTATGAATAGGCAATTTGTGTATAAAAAGACAGATATCCTAGTAAGAGGAAATCGTCGAAAACTTTGAAAATGTGATAAAATCTATGCAGAAATAATCCCATCACTACGTCCGTACAAGATCTTAGACAACGCTGCCTAAGCCTGCGCTGCTATAAGTTTAGGCAGGGCTTTGTTTCAATGCAAAAGCGTTGCCTATGGTGGCTTTTAGGCAACACTTTTTTCCAAAAGCGCTGCCTAAGGTGGCCCTTAGGCAGGGTTTTTTTAGTCAAAAAAGCTACATATTATTTACTTTAGGCAGCGTTTTTGAAAAAAAGCGCTGCTTAAAGGCCACCTTAGACAGCGCTTTCTTAGTCAAATTGGCTTCCGAAGGTGGCCCTTAGGCAGCACTTTTTTAGTCAAAAAAGCTGCATATTGTTTACTTTAGGCAGCGCTTTTGAAAAAAAGTGCTGCCTAAAGTCTACGAATTTTTTTATATATTTGATATATTTTTCCATCAACCTGTAATTCCATAAACCTATAATTCCATAAACCTGTAATTCCATTGCAAATATTATATTACCATTATTGGCCTTTAATTTATTTCAACAAACAAGCCTTTATAATCATAGGCATTATAATAAAAAATATATACACCATTATAAACAAACAATCCAAAATATATACACCATTAATCAAAAATATATACATCATTATATTATAGTTCAATATACACATAAACCACTTGTTACAACATAATCAAAATCAACCCTAACATATAACCTAATTTTTCTTTAACACTTTTCAACTGATTTTTCGTGTAATAAGCACACTTGTATTCATCAAAGTACTACATAACAAAAACATAATATGCATGATTTATTTAAAAATAATAAATTATAAGAAAAATCCGATAAATAATAAAACAAATTCTAAGTTATAAATCCATACCGTGATTGGAATCTCTATTCGATTCAATTGAAGGATTTCTCTCATAAACTTCAAAATGAAGTATCCGCAATCTATACAGTTTTGCTATTGAGCACACTTCATATAAAAATAAATAAGAATATATAGTTGTCTTGTTTTATCAAGTAGCATAACTATTATAAGCAAAATTGTGGAAATTAATATACATGGACTTTGATCCAAGTAATGTTGCTTGATTTAAGATCATGGTAACCGAGCTTCTCTTTGAGATCAGAATACTTGTATTGCTCTAACAAAATAAAAACATATATTTAGAACAATGTGACATAAATAATTAAATATATAAATATATAAATACACACGGATATTTAGAACAATCTCACTTACGTATCAATCATTAACTTCATATCTAGATAATTTGTCCAATCACCGTCAACCGAACTCAGATAATAGACCACTTCTTTTATAGGATCCATAGCAATCAACAACCAGTGACGTCTATAAATTAAAACAAAAGTTTAAATGAAAATTTTCTATGCAAAAAATACAAAGATTAAAATGAACTTAGAATGAAAATCTAACCATGTAGGAATAGTATTATACGCCCAAAGATACAAGCTTTCTGTACGGTTAGCCATGAATCTTTCGACTAAGTGCTCTCTTACTGAATCTGGATCGTTAACAATTGTCCATCCGTTGACATGAGAGGAAGACACACAATGGAATCTATTTGACAATTAATTTTCGTGCATCAATTTTTCATACAACAACCTTAAATAAAAACATAATAAATATTAGACTATTTTTATTGAAATGTGTAAATAAATTGTTCAGCTAATTAAATAATAGATTGATCGCATTACCAGATGTATATATGTACAACACCTATGCGTAATTCTATATGCATTAAAATCTCTTCTACGTCCTCTTTTGCAATTGTTTCGGTGCTAGAAAAACCAAAGATACCTTTCTTCATATCCATTTGACGAATAGCACCATTCATCAAATCTGATGATGCTCCCACTAGTGTTTCAAGACACATCCGGAATTGAGGTACAACTTTTTTTGGCACGGTTCTTGGAAGATCCCCTTTCTTGATGGATACACTACTAATTTTTTGGCTCACTTGTTGTGACTCTTGAGCAGGTACCTAAAAATCATATAACTTAGGTAAATTAAAAAATCATGCAGTTTTTGAATTCGGATCATAGAATTAACACTTTCAATGTACCTCTTTTTGTGATGCAACAAACTCTTGTGCCGCAAAATCCCTTTATCCTTAGGTGTGGGATTTGTAGGAGTCTAAAATTACCATGTAAAAAAAATTAACATAACCATTCAGAATTGACATTTGAATACTTAAAAATTCATAATGGTTTTCAACATACCTGGTCATCTTTGATTATGAGGTCTAAGGGCCATGCAACAAATGATCCTATTACATATCGCAACAAGGTTGTCTCTGAGACAATTTCAGGTATCGGTAGCAAGGCATCCAAATCAAATGCAACATCAACCGATACTTTCAGATGTCCACCAGGGAGCGGTCTGTGGTGAAGTAAATCGCTCAAAGTGTTATGCGTTTCTCCCATGCCAACTATGCGATAAGTCGGTGACAACAAATATAGCTGACAAGATGAAATGACCTAAACCAATAATAAATATGACATTGTTAATGTGTGTGCGTGTGTGTGTGTATATATATATAAATATATATATATATATATATATATATATATATATATATATATATATATATTTCTATTAAATAAATTACACAAATTTAATTTCATAATTATATATATTACCTCAGGAAATTTCGTTTGAAAATCACAATTGATACTATTTTTCTCACTAGTATCCTTGATCCCTGAACCTTGCTCTTCTGCCTGGCATCTTTCTTTATCCTTTTCCAGCTCATCAATTTTAGCCTTTAACTTTTCCAACTGCTCCATCACTTTTTTGTTGCTATGAACTTTCCCCTTTTTCTTGATACCCAAAGATGTTGTAGTCACCCCAAATCCCTTACCCCTCACACGACCGGAGTACTCAAGAATGGTTAACACTCAACAAAGTAAGCTCCTGGAATCATGGTCTTTGCCTAGAGTTAAAGATTGAGATAGACTCTCCTGAAATCTATTGCATATCAAAATTAGTGGTGATTAAGAAGCATGAATTATTTGTATTAATAGGAAAAGTTACAAAAGTTTCAGGAAAAGTTACAAAAGTTTCAGTAAAAGTTACGAAGTTCTTAGGGTAAGTTACAAGGTTTTCAGGTAAAGTTACAAAGTTTGTAGAGTAACTTATATAGTTGGAATAACGATATACTTACACATTTCTGATAAACTTCTTGCACATCTTCCTTAGCATCTTCATCCTTGCCAACACGTGCAGCCCGCCACCAAACATGTTCCGGTAGAGATGTTTCTTGACTTTTTTCCTCATCCAACTACACGTCAAGAGAAATAAAGTAGTATTAAGATCAAGAATATAACACATGAGAAATAATAACATCAAGTATTTCATAACATTTAACAAGTACTCACTATTTTTTGTTGTAAGCGTGCATATCCCGTACGCCCCTTTTTGTCTAGATACGACGGACTTGATGCTCTTTCGATATTTATGGCACTCACAGCCTGAAAACTTTTGTCTCTTCTTTTAGATTTAAAACTATCCCATTCTTCACGTTGTAGCAACCGGCTAAAAATATGAGAGTCGCCACCATTAATTTTTACCTAAAGGTGGGAGATTAACAGATAACCCTAAATTAAGTCAGATATTCTAAGTTCTCAATTCCATTAGATGAAGGGAAGGTGTTAGGCACCCTTCATCTACCTTGTTCACAAGGATACTAGGGCTTAGGTTAAAGACTTAGGAATAGGGTTTTAATTTTTTAAGTATCTCCTTGCAAAGAATCAGAGTCCAATTTCGTAGTTTGTGGTGTTGGTTGGTGTTTTTTTTATAGGATTGCGTAGAATTGATTTCGAATTTATCCTAGAACCTTGTCTGGGTTTTGTAAGAGAGTGACCGTAGACGCAGTTCACGGTTAATTTTGAAAGAAATTCTCCTTAATCCTTTTTATGAAAATATCTTGTAGTTATTTTGTTAAGTTAGTAGAAAATAGTTTTTCGCTGGTTAGCTATTTTAATATTTGATTTCGTTGGTTAGAAATACTCCTCATCATGTGGCCAGATATTGACCACGTGTTGTTCGTCATGAAGGATGCGAAGTGAGTCTGACAAAGTCTTCCTCATCACGTGGCCAGATATTGGCCACATGTCACTCGCGAATGGAGTATTTGTTTATTGCATGAATTTTAATATCTTGTATAATATTAAATTAATAAAAATATTTGATTTTTGTATGAATTATTAATCTCTAAATATTTAACATAATTATTTAAAATCAATAATCTAAATTAACTAACAAAACATCATTTATATTTTTATTATTAATAAGCTAACAGTAATGATATACTAACAAATGGCCTAATTAAATAATTACTAACAATAACTAAATCAAAAGAGGGGTGCGAATAAATTGAAAGAATAAACAAGCAAGACCAAAATGCCATGTTATCTCTAAACCCTTATTAACCAAAATAATAATAATAATAATAATAATAATAATAATAATAATAATAATAATAATAATAATAATAATAATAATAATAATAATAATAATAATAATAATAATAATAATAATAATAATAATAATAATAATAATAATAATAATAATAATAATAATAATAATAATAATAATAATAATAATAATAATAATAATAATAATAATAATAATAATAATAATAATAATAATAATAATAATAATAATAATAATAATAATAATAATAATAATAATAATAATAATAATAATAATAATAATAATAATAATAATAATAATAATAATAATAATAATAATAATAATAATAATAATAATAATAATAATAATAATAATAATAATAATAATAATAATAATAATAATAATAATAATAATAATAATAATAATAATAATAATAATAATAATAATAATAATAATAATAATAATAATAATAATAATAATAATAATAATAATAATAATAATAATAATAATAATAATAATAATAATAATAATAATAATAATAATAATAATAATAATAATAATAATAATAATAATAATAATAATAATAATAATAATAATAATAATAATAATAATAATAATAATAATAATAATAATAATAATAATAATAATAATAATAATAATAATAATAATAATAATAATAATAATAATAATAATAATAATAATAATAATAATAATAATAATAATAATAATATGCTAAAGAATCACTTAGTTAAGTGATAATAAATTTACTAGAGAAAAAAACAAACAGTAGCGTGAGAGATCTTTTTCTTAATTAACTCATTTTAATTTATTTTTAAAAAATATAATAATAAAAGCTAGTAATGACCAATTAATAGGTAGCTTATTTAAAATAAAACAATAAATCATACAAAAAGATGTATACTGCACCACCTCTTCATTATTTTCTATGCATTTTTTTAATATATTTCCTAACAGCCTAATCATGCGTTGACACATGGCAATGTTAATTAAATAAATAGAAAAATATAAGAACCTAAAACCTATTTGAAAGCATATCGAGTTTTTTCTTTCTATTTCATTCTCACTCTCCTTTTCTTCTTCACTTAATGTAACAACAAATATCATGAAAACATTACAAAAGAAGAATTATTTGACTTGTTAGAAAGATTTTGTTTATGTTATTAAAAATTGACTTGTTTGTTTATGTTATTTGACTTGTTTGCAAAAAGTAAGGAATACCGTATGGAAATTGAATGAATATGCAATCATAATAATATTTTTTAGAAAAAATCGCGAGAAGAAAGATTAGAAAATTGTGAGGAGAAAATAAGTGATTTGTGAAAAAGGTTATTTTATTAGAGGTTCTAATGCGTTAACAAGAAAACATAAATAGAGAAAATCATCTGGAAGATCATCATTTGGCTTTACAAATAAATAAAAATTACATAAATAGAGAAAACCATCTGGAAGATCATCATTTGGCTTTATAAATAAATAAAAATTACAAAGCAGAGAGAGAGAGAGAGAGAGAGAGAGAGAGAGAGAGAGAGAGAGAGAGAGAGAGAGAGAGAGAGAGAGAGAGAGAGAGAGAGAGAGAGAGAGAGAGAGAGAGAGAGAGAGAGAGAGAGGGTGACCTCATTAAAATCATTGGCCAAAACAAAAACCAAAAGCTAAAACAAGTTTGTAAAAAGAAAACCAAGTGTATGTGTGACACTAAAATATTGTGTGTATTGTTCGCTATTGTCTGATGAAGACAACAACAACAACAACAAAGTTTTTCTCCAAGGATTGTTGATTTAAAAATTTGTGGTTGCAAGGAATTGTTGATATGTAACTCTCCAAATGATTGTTGATGATCCTTGGACACTGTCTGATATAGACAATGACAAGGTTTCTCTCCAAGAATTGTTGATGAAGGTTGTAAGAAATTGTTGATTCTCCAAAAAATTGTTGATGAAGGCTTCTGGGTTTCTTTGTTGTTGTTCTTCGATGTGAAGAGCAACAACTTTAGGAGAACTCTAGTGAATTGTGGATGAAAAATTAGGACAAACAAGAGTCATATTTATAGAGTTGGAATTAGGTTAAGAAACTCCAAAAATAAGAAAAAGGCCACTTCCAAAAACCCCAAAGTTATCTTGGTCACCAAGATTAAGAATCTGGACATAAGTGTGTCCAGGTGCAAAAAAAGATCAAATAACCAAAATAATGCACCAAGTGATATTCGAACTCACAACCTCATATTTGCAAACCTTGCTCATTACCAATTGTGCTATATTACTTATTAGAAATAAAAATACACCTGAAAGTATACGAAGGACAAGCAAATAGTTATTATTTTAAAATATAAATAATTTAAAATAAACTATTGTATATTTTTAAATATGAAAAATAATTTAAAAATGAATGTTTATAAAATCCCAAAATGTTAGTGTAATCCAAAATAATTTTATAAAACTCCAAGTTTAAAAATAATTTCGGCAGTTGCATCCAGGCGGGCAAATTTGGGGTATGCCAACTGCCCCTATTTAATTACTCTCCGGTTGAGGATGCGATAATACGCAGTACTCGCACATTCAAAATTGAAGATTATTAAATAATGGAATATCCCAAAATTTGACCAAAAGATTATAAGGATACACTGTAGTGCGTCCCTAAGAGTACGAAGAAATAGGCAAAGATGATGACGTATCATCCTACCCAAGTTAGAGAAAAAAAGTGAAATTGACCTAGATATGACGACGCAGATAACTCGTCAATGCCTAGAAAAGAGATCATAGATTTTGCGTATTTACCATAGCCTAGGAGTTAAATAACACCCATTGAAATACTGATAACTTATTGCTCCATTGAGACTGATGCAACAAGCTATAACGCAGTTATAGAGTACACAATACCAGTTTAAAAATTTGTCTTACTAACGCTTCGAGACTAACATAGCAAGATTATAACATATATTTTATATATTCATGCAACCTAGGGGATGAATAACAGAGTTTGATAATCCATTGCCGCATGGAGACTGACACAATAAATTACATCGCAGAAAGGCAGATATTAACGCAATGAGTTATATCGCAGTTTTTTTATATCTACTACAACCTAGGGAGTAGATGATACGGGTTGAAATATCTTACTAATTCATATAGATTAACATAGTAAGTTATTTCTAGTGTACTTAACATGATCTAGAGGATAAATACATAGACTTGATAATGTTTTTGATCGAATGGTGCGAGAATACGCAGGTCTCACACATTCCGAATCATAGAACTATTAAATAATGAAAGACCCAAAAATTTGACCAAAAGTTTGTTAGATGAAGGATGAGGTGTAAAACGTTCCTAGAAGTACAAAGGAGATAGGTAGAGATGATGAGGTATCATCCAACCAAAGTTTTGGACCAAAAATTGATTATAATATAGATACGACGACAGAGGTAACTCGTCAATATCTAGAAAAGGGATCGTAGATTCTCATGTATTTACCATAAACTAGGAGGTAAAATATCACAAGCTCGAAAAATGGGTTCACTAATGCTTTGAGACTAACATAGCGAGCTTAACGTAAATTTCATATATTCGTCACAACCTAGGGGACAAATGACACAGTTTGATAATTCATTACTGCTTAGAGACTGACACACTGAACCATATTGCTCATTCAGATGTCTACCACAACCTAGGGGGTATACATCACAAATTTGGAATGGACTACCTATTTCTACTAAGAGACTGACGCGCTAGGCCACATCATATATTCCGTACATTGACTACAACCTAGGGAGTAAATGATACGGGTTAAAAATATATTACTAACGCATGGAGACTAACAAAGTAAGATTTTGCCATTGTGTTTATCACGACCTAGAAGATAAATACATTGACTTGATAGTTCACTGCTGCTTAGAAACTGACACGCTGAACCATATTGCGAATTCAAATACCTACCACAACCTAGAGGGTGGACAACACGAATTTTGAATGAACGACATATTGCTGCTAAGAGACTGACGCGCTAAGTCATATCATAGATGTTCGTAAACCTATCACAACCTAGAGGATAGACAATAAAAACATTTTATAATCTATTACTGCTAAGAGATTAAGGTATTAGACTACATTTTAGTGTACCACCACAACCTAGAGGGTAGATAACACGAGTTTTCATTCGCTGTTGCTTCGAGATTGACACAACAAACTATGCTGCAGATTTGTGTATCTATCACAACCTAGGGGATAGAAAAATCATAGATTCGTATAACTATCACAACCTAGGGGATATATAATACAAACTTTGACCTATTACTGCTAAGAGACTAACGCGCTAAGTCACATCGTAGATTCCATACATCGACTACATCCTAGGGAGTAAATGATACGGGTTAAATCGTTCGCTGTTGGTTCAAGACTGACACAACGAACTATACTACATATTTGTGTATCTATCACAACCTAGGGGATAGAAAAATCGCAGATTCATATAATTATCACAACCTAGGGGATAAATAATACGGGTTTTGGAAGTTTTGAATTTGAATTTGATAACCAAATTTTTAGAATTTTGAACTAAGGGTGTAAGTCGTAGATATACCAGTTGTGTCCGTTCTCAACTAAGGTATTTACTGAATACACTCTACGGTTTGAAGATTGAAACTGATGTTTCTCTTATGAATGTTTGTTCTCAACCAAGGCTTCATAACCAAATGAAGTTGAATGTTTGAAAGGTTTGGATTTGAAATGTTTAAATTTGATAATTGAATCTTAGATAACTAAACCAAGGATAAGATCAAAGTTTGTCGGTTGTGTCTGTTCTCAACCAAGGTGTTTGTTTGTTCTGCGTAGATAAGCTAGTTCATAATAGGTCCCAAGATAGTTCGTAGAAAATTTTAACCAAAGCGAGTTTGAAGATGCATTGCACATGTATATGCACAATGCCCTAAATTGATATGATATCCAAAATGCATTTATTTTGTATATGTACCCAATATTCCGTATGTACATGCACCAACTGTTTTGTAAATGTTATTGACATATGCCCTTGTGAGGGATCGAAGATGGTTAAGACGTGGATTAGGTTGCCTATGTAACAAGGTTTCTTGTGACATGATGATAACATGTTATGCGAACATGATTTCTCGATACTCGTTTTGAACTCAAAGAATGTTGATGTAGGAGAAGGATCCATTAGGGGATCATGAAAGTACACAGAGAGTTTGCCCCTTTGTGGAATGTATTCCCCGATTTTGTTGATCCACATAGATTATCCTTGATATGATCTCGGAAGTAGTTTGATCATAAGATGAATGACCCCACTATTTTGAGTTATGCCCCATATTAAGGGACTCTTGAAGATATTTGTCTTTGATGAACCATTTTGAATCAAACTCCTTTTGATCGAGCCTTGTACTGCTTTGCCCCAAGATTCAAAATTTGAAAGATATGCCCCCAATCTCTAGGATCCAGAAGAAGTACCCTTAGAAAGAACTCAGATATCACCAATGTGATATGGATTGCCCCAAGTTTGTACTTGAAATTGCTTCAGATGAAACTTGGATTTTACATGCAGGAAGGTGAAATTGATATGCATTGCCCCAATGTTTGAGTATTGGAAGGTTGCCCCTTGATCATCAGGGTCCTAAGAAAGTAATTCCCCAAGAATTTGAATCTTCAAAAGGTATGCTCTTGATTGAATGGCGCTTTGAAATATGATCCAAGTTGATTGTATCTTAGAACAATTCCCCCTTAGTGTTCGCGTTAAAAAGTGACGCGCAAGGGAATCGAATCTGAATTCGGATTCTCTGGCTCGAAACGATTTACTCTTTTGATTTGTTTATAAAGATGCCGCGAGCATCAAGCTTTATTATTTCCAACACAAGAAAAAATGATTATGAAAAAGGGGAAAGCTGCAATACCCTCAATTGATATGATATACATTACGACTAGCGCGAACTAGACGCAACGCATTGGGGAGATTCCGGGCAAGGGGGTTTGTTATATAAAGGGAATAGATGTGGCACCCTAAATATATATAGTTATTTATAGCTTTATATATGAATATGTTTGATATGTTTGTGTGTTTTAAATTGCTATTTCTATTGATGAGAAAGTTTCTCCTTTGGATTTTAAGAAGGGTAGATTATGTGGGATCCTAGGTTTTGTTATTATTGTGCTCGCAAAGATCATTGGGATCTTTTGCATACATATCCCTTAATGGGAATCAGAGCATTTGTAGCTCGGATCTAAAGGGATCTATGGTTTTGTTTGGTTTGAGGGAGAAGTTTTGCTCGCCAAGGATGAGACCTTGTGCCTACGTATTCTCAAAAGGATGTTGAGAAAGTCAGAGCAATCGTAGTTCCCACTTATGCTAGTGGAAGCAACGAGATGTTATTAAGAGACAAAGACGAATGTCATCTTAATGAAAAATGTATCTAATCTATTTCATCACATACATTTTGAAAGGGTTTGATTAATTGAATCTTTCGTCGTAAGTTATAGGTGTTTTGCTTGAGTGTACAAGCGTTACCACTTACGAGTTAAGAAAGATGTTTGAAAAATGATTAAATCGTTTAATTGTAAGCATTGGGTGTTTTGCTTGAGTGTACAAGCGTTACCACTTACGATTAAGAGATGTTTTTGTTTAAAAAGAGTTTGAAAAAGTTTTTGATTGTATGTGATGTGATAGATGAGATACTTCTTCCATAGAGATGATAAAAGTCTAAATCTCGAGGAGAAATTGATTGGATTAGGGGGATGCTTTTAAGAAGCCTGTGGGTCCTTGTATTGTAAGCCCAAGAGGAGGCATTCCGAGGGTCATCGAGGGTCCTTGTATGAAGCTCAAGAGGAAGCTATAGGGTATGGCTGGCTTTGGTTTTAAGAGTGGTTTCACCGGGAAACCATCCTCTTAGGATTTCCAAGAGCGATTTCACCGGGAAATCATACTCTCTTGGTTCTATCTTAGCGCGGGTGATTCTTTGTATTGGAAGCCCAATAGGAGGCTGTTAAGAGATTTCCTAGTCTCTTTCTTGTTTGATGCCCAAGAGAAGGCTAAACTCAATGAGGAGTTCTTTTGAACGAAGCCCAAGAGGAGGCTGACTCAGCAGGGGAGTGTTGTCTTATATGAAGCCTAAGCGGAGGCTAAACTCAGATGAATGAGTTTGCTTGTATAAAGCCCAAGAGGAGGCTATCTCTGTGGGGGACCTAGTTGTTAGACTAGTTGTTATGTTATAACTAGACAGTTATATAAACAAGTGTATGAAGTTTATTCATAGGAGTTTATGAAGGAAATATAAACAAGTGTGTAAAACGAACGTTCAAAACGAGCGTAACTTGATTATTTACAAGTTTGATTGTGTACAAGGGAGTGAATATGTACACGAATGAGTATTTATGTACAAGGAAATATGTATGTACATAGGAGGGTTGGGACTTACACCGTAAGGGAGGCCCATTGGTTTAAAAGTAGTTTCACCGGGAATAATGCTCCTTTTTATACCAATGGTATTCAGTATATAACAAGCGAAATGAAAACAAACGAACGAAGTTTGTCTATACTTGAATATTTACAAAAGACGTCTGTATTATGTACAAGGAAAATTAATATGTACATGAAAGAATTTGACATGTACAAGAAAATAGCTATGTACATAAAAGAATTGGGACTTACACCGTGAGGGAGGCCCATGATCGGTTAAGAAATTCGAGGAAAAACGAGTTCGGTTTTAAGTTTGTTGAAAAGTTTTGAAAAGATCTTGAAAGTGTTTTTGAAAGATGAAATATACTTACAAGAAGTTTGGAAAAGATTCGAGTTTCAAAAGTTTGAAAGAATGTCTTTGAAAAGTACTCAAAACGTCTCATTTTTGGCTTGATGAAAATATAATCAAAAGAGAACATTTTTGAAATTTTTTTACATTATCCTAAAATTGACATGTTAAATGACAAGTGTACAAAAAATCACTTCAAAATGAGGAGTTTTGATTGGGTTTTGAAAGTGTTAAAGTTTGAAAAAAAATGTGAAGAGAAACAATTTTTTTTGGCAAAATGGTCCCAAGGGGACTCGAACCCGGGACCATTGGGCAAGGCAAGGCAAGTGACTTAAAGGTGAGCTGGCAACCGCTGGGGCGGCAATACATCCGTTCATTTATGCCATTCCGTGTTATTATATTATAAACGAAATTTTTGAATTTTAGAAAAATCAAAAACACGCGCGCAGTGTTCATCTTCTTCCTCAAATTTTCATTCAATCCTAAATCCTTCGTTTCTTGATGAAAACAAAAGATGTAAACATCAAACTTGTTCGAAATTTAACCAGGATCATGATGGTGGTGATTAATTCCATTTATTTTTAGTTAAACATGATTAATTTTCCCAGAAACACGAAGAACCCTAATTCCTAAAAATCCAGATGTAATCGTGTATGGCCATGGAATTGATCAATTGATTGAGGGTTAAGCTTCAGTGAAGGTGCAGAAACAAAACGGCCTAGCCATTTTTGAACTGGAAGTTAGAAAATATGAAGTTCAAAGTTTGAGTTCTTACCTCTTGAAGCTGAGATCGAATTCTTCGAAGGAGTGTTTCCAGTTGATGTTTGATGATTGCTATAGCACCACTGGACTTCAGGGAACGTGTGGAAGTGCTATGCTTGCTTTGAAACAACCTGGATTACTCTGACCAAGTCCAACCGCATATGCTTGGCATGAGTTTAGAATTCGAGCTTGAAGGTGTTATAGGTCAAGGATGATGGTTTGTATCATTCATATGAAGCATGTGGATGATGTTCAAATGATAAAATCAACATTAGCTCGAGCCAAATATCAGTTTGAAAGTTAAGACAATTTTTTACAAGTTTGAAAGTTTGAAAAGCAATTCTGATTTCCAGTTGTTTTTAAGTTGATTTTAAGTTTCAAGTAAGTTGTATTTGATGTTTAAGACATGTTAGACACCAAGTTTCTCATAGTGTTTCACAAGATTTGAAAAATGCAAGAATTCTCACTTTTTGAACCATAAAGCTTGAAATTCAAGAAAGAAGAGAGAAAGCTTGATCTTGCATAGCTTTGGTGTACTTCAATTTGAAAACATGACCTCTATTTATAGGTCAAGAAATCAGAATGGTAAGTGAAGAAGATTAGCTTGAACTTGAGCAACTTGCCTTAGAGGGCAAGAAAGTCATTTTTGCCATAAATGCAAATGGAATATTCTTTTAACAATGGTTAAAACTTAACTTGATGTTATCTCCATCATAATTACCTCTCATCTGATTTTTATCATCTCTAGCCTATCTCCAATTGGTGACAAGGGTTCTAGAAGGAGATTTTACAAAAATGACTTATAACTGTGTAGCATGTACTTGAAAATCATGGCTTTTGGAGCTTTATGTTTCAAAATCAAAAGTGTAGCTAGACAAAATGGTTTTGCAAGTTCTTGAACATTTTGGAAAGCTTGTAACAAGGGCTACAACTTTCATGTTTTGAGTTTTTTCTAATTCCAAATGGAACTATGTGAAAAATGCCATGAAAGTAGGAAAAAACATGAAATTTTTAACACTTAAAATTTTTCTAATTGTTGAAAATTTTGACTTTTTGTTGACTTTTCCAAATTTCTTGATTTTTTATGATCATGATGGATCATTTGAAGTATTTTGATGATTGAAAAAGTTTTATCTTGAAAAAGTTGACCAAAAGTCAAAGTTTGACTTTTCAGTGCAGATGAAATTTCATCAGATGATCCAGAAATTGACTGATGAAAAATGTGAACTTCTGTGATGTTTTGAATCAAGAAATTAGGTCAAGATGTTGTATTGAAGATATGAAGATCAATCTCCAAGCAAAAAAGTCATTCATTGATCAGAAAATCAGCAATTCCTTATCCTCAAAAAAACCCTAATTGGTCGATCCTTGATAGATCATGAGAAAAAGTTGGATATCTGAAGATCAAAGGTTGATGATTTGATTAAGATAGATCATCTAAGGGGAGTGAAAACTCAAACCCTAATTGATCACCTCTTTAACAGATGAAAATTGGATGAAACCCTGATTTTGACTTGTAGAAGCCACACCCGATTTCCTCTGTTCTGAACTGTTAGTGATGCAATGATGCAAATGTAAGGTGGTATATTAGGTCAAAAATTGGGGTATGACAGATGCCCCTATTTAAGTTTCTTTAACCTGAGATATGAAGATGAATATCTTCATCTCGATAGGTGTGAAGAGACTTAAATATCAGAATACGCAAATTTTGGACCTAAGATACCAAAAATGCGGATGATGCAAAATGATTGCAAAAAGTTTACCCAAGAGATATCAAAGATTGATATAATGGGGGAATGATTTTGAGGATGACTCAATCTGTCTAAGAAAGGAGAATCTTGTTTGTTGGGAAACAAACAATTTGTTTTACTGGGAAAATAGATTCACAATGCATGTGAATATCTGTTTCGCTTTGAGAAACGAGAAAATTACCTTCTGTCAGCCTTGTGACAATGTTTAAGGTAAGTGAAAATGATATTACCAATTATCAGCCTTGTGATAGTTTATGGTAATGAGTTCTAAAGAAATTACCAATTATCAACAGAGTGATAACTATAACAAGGTAATTCTTTGAGAAATTTACTGAGTATTCAGCCTTGTGAATAACAGACAATGATGGAAACAGATCTCAAATGAGTTTCTATTTTTACAGCTACAATCTTGCCGGGGATCTCTCTCTCTTGAGAAGATGCGGGCATTTTGATTGAAAAGACACAGGTTTTCTTTAGACAGAAAGACATCTGTGGGGATTTGTTGAACTTTTATGATTTGAACTTGCTAAGAAGATCAATCGTTTTATGACAAGTTTCAAGATGAAAAGGAAATAAGCAGCTCAGAAGACGAGACTATTGCTTATTGTTTGCAGGTAGATTTTTTTGTGAAATCTAATCCAGAATTGATTAGAGACAAGGTTCTATCCAGGAACAAACTGGAAAGAAATGAGGAATGATCTCAGCTGGGGAACAGGAGAGAAAAATGTATTTTTCTGCTTGGGGATAATCTACTATAGAGATGCCAAACCCACACTTGTTTTTTCTTGGGAGCCAATGCAACCCTAGACAAGTGATATTGAAGCAAACATTTGAGAAATGCAGGAATGCATTACTGATGCTATTATGTATGAATGATGAATGTTATGAATGTCATATGCATGCTGATGATACTTGACAAGATAACAAAAGGGGTATTTGGGAAAAGAACTACGTCACAGTTCAAACAAATACTCAGCAAAATCTGCAGCAATGGCGTAGACGTTACTGATGATGAATCTGAGTTGCATGCTTTAAACTTTTCTGAAAAAGGCATTTCATTGGCAACTTTGTTGGGAATTCTCTTTTTTTTTGGATAAGAATACCGTCCTTCGATGATCTCTTTTGAGGAAAAGAAGATTTCTGTAGCAGTTGTTTTATCCTTCAGAGGTCGAAACACTCATGGAGAAAACTGTTGATATTCTTTCCGTGTTCATAGTTCAAAGGAAATTTTTGCTTTTATTTCAAAATTTTGAAGTAAAAATTCATTTAAAACTCTTTTTTTTTTCAAAAGTAATTTTCACAATAAAAAGCGTTATTTTGCAAAACAGAATAAAGCAAGAATTGCCAACAAATGGGCACAAGGCTCGAATTTTATTGATAGAATGGTAATTAGCCAAAGGCGTGATTCCATGAGCTATTTACAAAAGTTGGAAATGATAATTTATTGGGAAAAGGCTATATTGAAAGCAAATAACCACTATTATCCCTAACAACTTTGAATTCCAACGGTGCTTGTTGCTTCAGAAGATTTGATTGAAGATCCGTTGATAGAAGATTCTTCATGTTGACGAAGTACAGACTGATGCAGTTACTTTGTCATTTTTTTTATCCTTAATTTTTGCATAGATTGCCTTTTTAGGTTTTCAATCTATCAGGATAATTTCTGTTTATTGTCTCTAATTTTTGCCTGGACCGCCTTTTTAGGTTTTCAGTCCACCGAGACGCTCTTTTTTGCCTAAGTCGCCCTTTTCGGGTTTTCGACTTACCGAGTTGTTCTTTTGTTTTTTAGACAAAGTATTTCTTGACTGCATCAGCATTCACAGGATGCGGGAGTTCATCACCATCCATGGTTGTGAGAATCATAGCACCGCCGTAAAAGCTTCTTTGACGATGTATGGGCCTTCATAATTAGGAGTCCATTTGCCCTAGAATCGGGTTGAAAAGATGAATCTTTTTAAGCACAAGGTCGCCTTCTTGAATTCACGAGGTCGAACCTTTTGTCAAAGGCTTTCTTCATCCTTCTTTGATATAATTGTCCATGACACAGCGGACGCTTTTCTTGATTAAGTTCACCGGTCGATCCGCTTTGACACCATTCGCCTCGATAACTTAGTTTCCATTAGAACTCTCATTGACGGAATCTCAACTTCTACGGGAGCACCGCCCATGCCGTATACTAGAGAAAAGGAGTTGCCCTGTTGAAGTACGTCGGCACGATACCCATGCGAGCAAATGGCGATTTGCCGCCTTTGTAGGTGATAACCATCTTTGGACGATCTTTTGATGTTCTTGTTGGCTTCAACGGCGCCTGCTCATCTTTGGCCGTAAGGAGATGAGTTATGATGCTCGATCTTGAATTCCTCACACAGTTCTTTCATCATCTTGTTGTTCAAGTTTGATCCATTGTCTGTAATGATCTTACTCGGAACTCCATATCGGCAAATGAGGTTGTTCTTGATGAACCTCACAACCACTTGTCTTGTAATGTTGGCGTAAGATGCTGCTTCGACCCATTTGGTGAAGTAATCAATAGCCACTAAAATGAAGCGATGTCCGTTGGACGCTTTTGGTTCGATCATCTCAATCATGTCGATGCCCCACATGGAGAAAGGCCAAGGAGAGGAGAGAACATTGAGTAGAGTTGGTGGCACGTGGATCTTATCTGCGTAGATCTGGCACTTGTGACATCTCTTGACATGTTTACAGCAATCGGATTCCATTGTTATCCAATAATATCCTGCTCTCAAGATTTTTCTGGACATTGCATGCCCATTTGAATGGGTTCCAAAGGACCCTTCATGCACTTCGTGAATTATCATGTCTGCTTCGTGTCTATCCACGCATCTGAGTAAGACCATGTCAAAGTTTCTTTTGTATAACACATCTTCATTTAGGAAGAAATTTCTAGAAAGCCTTCTTAGAGTTTTCCTATCTTTGTGCGATGCCCCGAGTGGGTACTCCTGAGTTTGAAGGAAGCGTTTGATATCGTGGAACCACGGTTTATCATCGAAGACTGCTTCAGTTGCAAACACATATGCAGGTCTTTCAAGGCGTCTGATACGGATTTTAGGCATATCATTCCAATTGTTGACTTTGAACATGGAAGATAGAGTAGCCAAGGCGTCTCCCATTCGATTATGATCTCGAGGGATATGATGCAGTTCAACTTTGTTGAAGAAAGTCAACAAACGTCTTGCATAATCTCTGTAGGGAATCAAACCAAGATGATGAGTTTCATACTTGTCTTTAATTTGATTGATCACAAGGGCTGAATCTCCATATATGTCAAGGATCTTGATCCTCAAGTCGATGGCTTCTTCGATACCCATGATACAAGCTTCATATTCTGCGATGTTGTTGGTGCAATCAAATAGCAATCTAGCGGAAAACGGGATATGAGAACCCTCGGGAGTAATGATGACTGCCCCAATTCCATTACCAAAAACGTTAACTGCTCCATCAAAGATTAAGCCCCATCTAGATTCTGGATCAGGACCTTCTTTAGGTAATGGTTCGTCACAATCTTTCATCTTTAAGTACATAACGTCCTCGTCAGGGAAGTCGAACTTGAGAGATTGGTATTCATTGATCGGTTGATAAGCCAAGTGATCGACGAGAATGCTTCCTTTGACCGCTTTTTGGGCACGGTACTGGATGTCATATTCAGATAACAGCATCTGCCATCGAGCAATTCTTCCTGTTAAGGCAGGCTTTTCAAAGACGTAATTGATTGGATCTATTTTGGAGATTAACCAAGTCGTGTGATTGATCATGTACTGGCAGAGACGTTTTGAAGCCCACACCAAAGCACAACATGTTTTCTCGAGCATGGAGTAACGAGTTTCACAATCTGTGAATTTTTTACTCAAGTAGTAGATGGCATGCTCTTTCTTACCAGTTTCATCTTGCTGTCCAAGCACGCAGCCCATGGAATCTTCTAGCACGGTAAGGTACATGATTAATGGTCTTCCTTCGATTGGAGGAATCAATATTGGAGGTTCTGACAGGTATTCCTTGATACTGTCAAACGCTTTTTGGCAATCTTCTGTCCACACAACCTCTTGATTTTTGCGGAGAAGCTTGAATATCGGCCCACAGGTAGCAGTCATTTGAGAGATAAATCTGGAGATGTAATTCAACCGTCCAAGAAATCCTCTTACTTTCTTTTCTTGTATGTGGTGTAGGCATTTCTTGAATAGCCTTGACTTTGTCAGGGTCAACTTCAATACCTCTTTGATTGACGATGAAACCTAGGAGTTTTCTAGATCTTACCCCAAAGGTGCATTTGTTAGGATTCAGGCGGAGCTGAAATTTCCTTAGTCGCTGAAACAACTTCAAGATTTATTCTATATGCTCTTCTTCAGTGTTAGACTTTGCTATCATGTCATCCACGTAGACTTCAATCTCTTTGTGCATCATGTCATGAAAGAGAGTAGTCATTGCCCTTTGGTAAGTTGCGCCTGCATTCTTTAATCCAAACGGCATTACTTTGTAGCAAAAGGTGCCCCATGGCGTGATGAAGGATGTCTTCTCCATGCCTTCGGGAGCCATTCTGATCTGATTGTAGCCAGAGAAACCGTCCATGAAGGAAAAGACGTTGAACTTTGCAGTACTATCCACTAGCATGTCGATATGCGGTAGTGGGAAATCGTCTTTTGGACTAGCTTTGTTCAAGTCCCGGTAGTCAACACACATTCTGACCTTTCCGTCTTTCTTTGCGACAGGTACTATGTTGGCTAGCCATTGAGGATATTCAGAGGTGACGAGGAAACCTGCGTCGAGCTGCTTTTGAACTTCCTTTTTGATTTTGTCGGCCATGTCTGGGTGAACTCTTCTCAGTCTTTGTTTAACTGGAGGACATTTCGGTCTTAATGACAAGTGATGCTCCACGATGCTGGTATCTAAACCTGGCATGTCTTGGTAAGACCAAGCAAACACATCAACGTATTCCTTGAGAAGATCTATCAGTTTTCCCTTGACGTTGCTGTCGAGTAGAGCTCCGATGTTCACTTCTTTTTTGTCTTCTTCAGAACCCAAGTTGATTGCTTCCAAAGGCTCTTTGTGAGGCTGAACGATTCTTTCCTCGTGCTTAAGCAGTTGAGAAATCTCATCTGGGATCTCTTCTTCAACTTCTTCCTCGGCGACTTCACTGGGGATTTCAAAGTTGGGAGAGAGCATAGAGTTATTGCATTCAATGGATTTGTCCATCTGCTAATCTGCATATTTGATTTATGTTTGATTAATTAACTCTTTTCTTTTTTTTTTTAGAAAAAATTAATGTGAAAGTGTATGCAGATCTTTTATTATTTATTATTTATTGTTTTTGAAGATTGTTTATTATGTTCTTTAGGATTATCATTTCCAAGAAAGGGTAAAAACGAAAAACAAACACAAAGTGTGAAATCAAAACAACGCTTTTATTTATGATTCACAATATGAAACAGGGCCATAAAATACAAACTCAATTGTCTTGGGCAAGACAAAGAGAAATTATTTAAAAGCTAAACCCTATAAAACATCTCTTCGCTTTGGGCGAGGCGAGAGTTCAAAACAAAAGCAAGATAAACTACTTAGAACTATGAACATTAGTCCGAACTTCAACAGATTTCCAATAGTAGCGAACTCCTTGGAAGTCAAGATATTCTGGAAGCTTTCCACTTGGCTTAGTTCTTGAATACACTTTGGTCGTTGGTCGAATAGGCTTTGCAGACTCTGGACAGTTGACCTTGCCTTTTGTGCTGCTGAAACGATCTTCTTCGGCTTGATGGACAGATCGAGGAGCATGGAACACAACATATGTACTTTCCATTGGCATTCGTGTTGAATTCTGGGGACGTTCTTTCCAATCTTCTGAGTGAAGAGACTCATTGTCTGCAACGCTTTCCAATTCGTTTCCAGAATCGTATCCCTGATCTTCAGTAATCACGTTGATGAAGTGATAGTTAAGATCTGTTTTAACAAACTCCACAGGTGCGTTAAAGTAGAGATCTTTATTTGGAACCTCAATCGGTTGATGAGATCGAGAAGATATGTATAACTCTTCTGATTGACTAGGATACTCAAAAGGATCATCCCATCCAGTGGGTTGGATGTCTTCAATTCTGATTTTTGAGCTTTCAGGTGCAGTGTATTTCACCATGTAGTCAAACTTTCCACTTGGTTCTCCCAAGGTATCCCAAACTTCAGAAGGGACAGGTGGATTTTCATTCTCATTGTTTTGTAGAGATATGCCTTTGAATTGATCAGTCGGAGGATAGAATGGTGCGTACGATTCTTCCTATGACACATATTCAGAGCTGGTAAGATAAGTGCTCCACTCTTCAGATCCGGAGAGATCGTCTTCATCACCTTCATTGGTAAGAACGTTAACCTCTTGAAGAACAGGGTTTAAGAAACCCCCACTGTGGAATACTTCTCTGATTGGGCGAAGAGCTTCATCCCTTTGATTGTCTTTAGGAAATACTAGAGCAAACCCGAGCCCGACCTTTGTCTCATTGTTGACAGGTTTTATTACTTGTCCCCAACCTGCAGCATTACCATCTTTTACTATCTGCGCTGCTTCTTTGTAAGAGGAGATTGACGATCTGCTTTTCCTTGTAGATTCATCTTCTAACGAAAGTCCTTGGAACTGTGTCCCTTCAACGTCGTTGGCTGTGATGAAAGAAAAGCTGGATAAATGGCTTACTAGTAAAGCTTGTTCACCGATGATGGTTACTAGCTTCCCATTTACCGTAAACTTCAGTTTTTGATGGAGAGTGGATGTCACAGCTCCTGCTTCGTGTATCCATGGTCTTCCTAGTAGACAACTGTAAGCAGCTGGCACATCCATGACCTGGAAGGTGATTTGGAAGGTATGTGGACCGATCGTCATCGGAAAGTCGACTTCTCCAATAACAGATTTTCTTGACCCATCAAAGGCTCTTACCACTATATCATTGAATTTCATCGGTATTCCTTTGTAAGATAAACGAGCGAGAGTCGTCTTTGGCATTACATTTAAGGATGAACCGGTATCTACTAGCACATTGGACAAAGAGTCTGATTGGCAAATCATTGAGATATGCATAGCCAGATTGTGATCTTTTCCCTCCTCCGGAAGTTCTTCATCACTAAAGCTTAAATTATTACAAGCTGCTATGTTGCCTACAATTCCACCGAATTGATCTGTAGCCACGTCGTGATCTACGTAAGCTTGATCTAGCACCTTCATCAAAGCTTCTCTGTGTGGGCTTCAGAATTCAGAAGTAAAGATAATATCGAAATTTTGGAAGGAGTCTGCATCAGCTGATCCACAACTCTGTACTCGCTTTTCTTTTCTTGATTAGCTTCAAAATCTCATCAAAATTTGAGTTGACGTTGGTTCCATCAGACGGTCCAACGTTTAGGTTTGGATTACCAACGGGAATCCCCATGGGATTCTCGGTAGGTGTATTAACTAGATTTTGTCCAGCAGTGGGAACAACAGGTGGCTTTGGTGGCAACGGAGTATGTACTCGTCCACTTCGCGTTACTCGTCCTATTTCAGTTATATTAACATCAGTTAAAAGAGTTGTCATGGGTTCTCCTTCCCATCTTCTATCATAGTCGCATTGTATTGATAGGGAATTGCTTTGGTAGAACTGTATAGAATAGGACCAGGTAGACAGATCACCAAAGGAGACTCTGGAGCTTTCGAACCGTTATATTCAACTTCCACACACTTGGGTACATTGAAATAGGGGATAATGACGTTTACTTCAGGAATTTCCGAGTTGATATCTGAGACTAAAAGCTCATGTGGAAAGTGCCCTACCATATTCACGTCATAGTCGTTTTTGTTTTTGAAGATCTGTATATCACCAATGTCTATTAACCGTTGAATGTCTGCTCTTACGGTTGGACATCTTCGAAAATCCTTGAAGCAGATTCTGCAAGCCGTGTAGTCATGTTTAGTGAAAGCGCCCATTGTACTGTATGTATCATGGAGCTGTACCAAACTTTCTCTTATCATATTCACATCTGTGACAAGATACCGATCTGTATTCCTTAGTATCAAATTCACGGTATGTCCACTATGATTGGGAAGTGGATTTGCTTGCACGTTTGGATTTGCATTCCTGAAGGAGAGAATATTAGTCCTTACTAACCTTTGTACTTCAGCTTTTAGTGCTATGCAATGTTCAAGATCATGACCCGGTGCCCCTTGAGGAAAAGGGCAAGATACGCCTGCTTTGTACCACCATGGTAATTTGTCTGGTACCGGAGGTGGTGACCTCGTTTGCACAAGATTCCTTTCTATTAATGCAGGATATAATTCTGTGTATGTCATCGGAATTGGATCAAACTGCGAGACCCGGGGCGCACGGTTTTGAGTGTTGTATTGCTGGCTGTTGAGTTTGTTGGAATTGCGGAGCAATTCCTGTATTTGGACTTGTATTAACAATTGGCGCTATGGTAGCTATCTGTTGTTGTTGACTGACATTCTTCCTTGGTTTCCCTCGGGATACCATTCCTATGTCATGTTCCTTTTTCTTTGGAAAACTGGTTCCAACCCTCTTGATTCCACTGGAAGATCCTATTTCTTTGACTAGGTGTCCTATTCTAACTCCTTCTTCTAGTCGCATTCCCATGCTTACCATCTCGGTGAAATCCCCGGGAGCGCTGGCGACCATTCGTTCGTAGTAAAATGGGCCAAGAGTATTTAAGAAAACCTTGGTCATTTCCTTTTCCTCTAACGGTGGGTTGACTTGGGCAGCAATTTCCCTCCAACGTTGGGGCGTATTCTTTGAACGTCTCTTTTTCCTTCTGAGACATGGAGCGGAGTTGATCCCGATCTGGAGCCATGTCCAAGTTGAATTTGTACTGTTGGACAAAGGCTTCGCCTAGGTCATTGAATGTCTGGATATTTGCATTGTCTAGCCCCATGTACCACTTCAGTGCGGCACCGGTAAGACTGTCTTGAAAATAGTGAATGAGCAATTGGTGATTGTCATTATACGTAGACATCTTCCTAGCGTACATCGTAAGATGACTCTGCGGGCAGGAATTTCCTTTATACTTTTTAAAGTCAGGGACTTTGAACTTTGCGGGTATCCTTACGCGAGGAACTAGGCACAGATCGTGGGCATTCTTCCCAAACAATTCCTTCCCACGAATTGTTTTAATCTCAAGTTGCATTTTATGGAACTGTTCTTGGAGATTCTCCATCTGGCCACGAGGATTCGTGTTATCGCTTGGGTTATGATAGACTTCTTCGTCCGCAGTAGCGTGAACTACAAAAGCTGAGTTGGTCATGATTGGTTGAGACACCGTCATAGTGACTTGCGGAAAGGTTACTCCATGCTGCGGAGTAAATGCTAAATTCTGTAAAGTAGGAACCTCAAATGTGGTTGCCTGTACCTTAGAAGTGGGTTGACGAAATCCGATGCCGAAATTGAAAGGCATGCCCCATGGATAACCTTCTGGCATACTGAAGAGAGGATTACTGACTGCAACAGTTGAAACTGGAGTAGTAGTGATCTCTGAAATCGTTGCTTGATTTTGACTGCTTAATGTTGCTTGTTGACTTTGCGTAGTTGCCAATGAACTTACCAAAGAAGTGAGTCTCTCCACCTCTTCCTGAAGTGTTGTCACCGTGCTACGAAGCTCAACATTTTCTTTCTCAAAACCTTCCATTATTTTCCTTCTTTTTGAACGAGTATTGTATGCGCGAGTTGGCTGTGGACGTGGTCGAGAAACTCTAAGACGCGACAGCTTGACGATCTTTCTCTTTCTGGAAAAAATTCCAAAAGATAAGACTCTAAACAATAAACTCGATATGCAAAGTATGATGCATGATTATGAATGCAAAGAGAAAAGAATTTCCAAAGAATTTACGCTAAAAGAGAAATTTCTTGCAAATATTTGGATGGAAAACACTTATTTTATTAATTATTGAAAGAAGATTACAACAATTTTTATTTTTGAGCATAACTCTTACAATGATAAAATAAATGATAAAACTACAGTCTAAACTAATTAACCGTCCTCGTCGGATGAAGATCCAAAGGCTTGATTGATGTAGCTTCAACTTCAGGATCTCCTTCCCATAGTGAGCTTTCAGTTCGGCTTTCTCGGTTTTTAGCTTGCTGATGACTTTCTTCCATTCGTCAGGAGCAGGATCGCTGGTTGTCATTTCCTCAAGCTTTCTTTTTCTTTCTTTGATGTATCTTTTGATCGCGTTATCTTTCTGACGAATCTTCTCATCTTTCTCCATGAGCCATTCATCTTGGAAGTAGAGCGTCTTTTCATGATCTTTGACTTGTTTCTTAAGCTTCTCATTTTCGAGATCAGTCTTAAAGAACTTGTCTTCCAAAGCTTCTTTCTCAAGCCTCATCTTGGCCAAAGCTTCTTGGTATTCTCCCATAGTCTCGAAGGGAAAAATTGTTGATTTGGAAGTTGTTGAGAACATGGGTTCCTCATAAGCATAAGGCATTCGGAATTCCTTCGCTCTTTTCTTCACCCAAGAAGTGTAGATTTCCATGGCTACACAATTCCTTGCATTACCCTTTCCTTTCCTTCGGATGTGATGCCAAGTTTTGATCATTCTAGCTTTCAAACCTTGAAATCTTCTCCTTCATGATAAAAGTAGCTTTCCACTGTAAAACCAAGAGGTTTACTAGAGTTTGCATACCCGAGTTGACGTCTCGCCAAGAATGGGTTGTAGTTGATTCCTCCTTTCGTACCAATGAGAGGTACGTTGGCAAACTCTCCACAGCTTTCAATGATTTCCATCTCATTGTCTGCCAAGGTATACCAATGGATATCATCGTTTGTAAGAGACATGAGTCTTCGAGACCAATGCCAATCGTCTTTGTTTTCGCGGAAGATAGGAGATTTAGGCAAGTGTGAGACAATCCATTTGAAAAACAGAGGTACACAACACACAATAATTCCATCTCCTTGACGATTTCTATGATGAATGGAGAAATACGTGTCACCAAGCAAAGTGGGAACGGGATTTCCAATCAGAAAGATCCTTATGGCGTTGATATCAACGAAACTTGGGACGTTGGGAAACAACACCAATCCATAGATGAGTAAAGCTAAAATAGCTTCAAAGGCTACCATACTACCGGCTTCAGAGAATTTAAGAGCCTTCTCCATTAGGAACTTTGAAGTTAGTCCTAAGAGTTTTCCTTTGGTAGTTAGGTTTTTGTCTATCTCGGATTTCTTTAAGTGAGTCATTGTTGCAATGACTGGTGACTTAGGAATGGCTTCCAAACCATTGAAAGAAACTTTGTCTGATACTGAGATACCTAGGATGTGTGCGTACTCTTCCAAAGTAGGCATCAACTGATAGTCAGGGAAAGTGAAACAGCGATAAACTGGATCGTAAAACTGAACCAAAGTTTTGAGAAATCCTTCATCAACGTTAGTGTTCAGGACAGTTAAAAGAGTTCCGTAGTGTTTTCTGAAATTCGAGGGATCTTCTACCAAGGATGCTAACTCTTTTAACTTTCCTACATCAGGAATCCTAAAACTGTATTTCTTGGTGAATCTTCCTCTGACGTCCATCACTCTAACCTAAAATATTTACAAAGAAAAAATCTCTAAATTCTTTGGAAATGGGAAGAGAAATGAAGTTTTTGAATGAATGCATGAATGTATGCCACAAAGATTCAAACATGGTTAGTGGTTATACACACGTTCAAGCGTTTGAAGTCACGAGTATGAGGCCAACGATAAGAACCAAACGTGGGTAAGTTCTAAGGGCTTATTCATCTGTGAAACTGGTTCTACTGATAATACAGGTTCAACGCTTCTCTTTGAAATATTATCGGATTTGTTGAATACTCGAAGTCCAATAATATTTTTCAAGAAAAACTCTCGATCGTAGTCTCGCATGACAATTATTCTAAGCTTACGCTGAATAATCTCGCACTACATCCTAAATGGCCGTGATGGGTTATGTGTTCTGACCACTCACTGTAAGTTCTCTTGAAAGCAAAATGTCTTCGCAAATACTTGCTAAACACAAATACTCCCAAGACAACCTCCACCGAGAGGGATCTCAAATTAACTCGTAAGTAATGAAACTTCCCACAAGTTAATAGGACTATACCCCACCTAGATCTTAAAATATTTCTTAAATTGGTTAGGATTTCTTTCCATCGATGAAATCGCGAAACACACAATAAAGAGGAACAAACATATGTACATATGAAAGCTTAACCCTTTTTTCTTTTGAAAACAAAAAGCTTAGTGCTCTTGAGCAGTCACATTTTTGAAAATCAAAATTTAGCGTACTCCCAGAGAGTCGCCATTTTTCTATTCGCGTAAAATGTGACGCTAGGAATCGAATCAATTCGGATTCTCCGGCTCGAAAAGATTTACTCTTTGATTTGTTTATAAAGATGCCATGAGCATCAAGCTTTATTATTTCCAACACAAGAAAATGATTATGAAAAAGGGGAAAGCTGCAATACCCTCAATTGATATGATATACATTACGACTAGCGCGAACTAGACGCAACGCATTGGGGAGATTCCGGGCAAGGGGGTTTGTTATATAAAGGGAATAGATGTGGCACCCTAAATATATATAGTTATTTATAGCTTTATATATGAATATGTTTGATATGTTTGTGTGTTTTAAATTGCTATTTCTATTGATGAAAAAGTTTCTCCTTTGGATTTTAAGAAGGGTAGATTATGTGGGATCCTAGGTTTTGTTATTATTGTGCTCGCAAAGATCATTGGGATCTTTTGCATACATATCCCTTAATGGGAATCAGAGCATTTGTAGCTCGGATCTAAAGGGATCTATGGTTTTGTTTGGTTTGAGGGAGAAGTTTTGCTCGCCAAGGATGAGACCTTGTGCCTACGTATTCTCAAAAGGATGTTGAGAAAGTCAGAGCAATCGTAGTTCCCACTTATGCTAGTGGAAGCAACGGGATGTTATTAAGAGACAAAGACGAATGTTATCTTAATGAAAAATGTATCTAATCTATTTCATCACATACATTTTGAAAGGGTTGGATTAATTGAATCTTTCGTCGTAAGTTATAGGTGTTTTACTTGAGTGTACAAGCGTTACCACTTACGAGTTAAGAAAGATGTTTGAAAAATGATTGAATCTTTTAATTATAAGCATTGGGTGTTTTGCTTGAGTGTACAAGCGTTACCACTTACGATTAAGAGATGTTTTTGTTTAAAAAGAGTTTGAAAAAGTTTTTGATTGTATGTGATGTGATAGATGAGATACTTCTTCCATAGAGATGATAAAAGTCTAAATCTCGAGGAGAAATTGATTGGATTAGGGGGATGCTTTTAAGAAGCCCGTGGGTCCTTGTATTGTAAGCCCAAGAGGAGGCATTCCGAGGGTCATCGAGGGTCCTTGTATGAAGCTCAAGAGGAAGCTATAGGGTATGGCTGGCTTTGGTTTTAAGAGTGGTTTCACCGGGAAACCATCCTCTTAGGATTTCCAAGAGCGATTTCACCGGGAAATCATACTCTCTTGGTTCTATCTTAGCGCGGGTGATTCTTTGTATTGGAAGCCCAATAGGAGGCTGTTAAGAGATTTCCTAGTCTCTTTCTTGTTTGATGCCCAAGAGAAGGCTAAACTCAATGAGGAGTTCTTTTGAACGAAGCCCAAGAGGAGGCTGACTCAGCAGGGGAGTGTTGTCTTATATGAAGCCTAAGCGGAGGCTAAACTCAGATGAATGAGTTTGCTTGTATAAAGCCCAAGAGGAGGCTATCTCTGTGGGGGACCTAGTTGTTAGACTAGTTGTTATGTTATAACTAGACAGTTATATAAACAAGTGTATGAAGTTTATTCATAGGAGTTTATGAAGGAAATATAAACAAGTGTGTAATACGAACGTTCGAAACGAGCGTAACTTGATTATTTACAAGTTTGATTGTGTACAAGGGAGTGAATATGTACACGAATGAGTATTTATGTACAAGGAAATATGTATGTACATAGGAGGGTTGGGACTTACACCATAAGGGAGGCCCATTGGTTTAAAACATGAATTTGAAAACATGAACTCTATTTATAGGTCAAGAAAGCAGAATGGTAAGTGAAGAAGATTAGCTTGAACTTGAGCAACTTGCCTTAGAGGGCAAGAAAGTCATTTTTGCCATAAATGCAAATGGAATATTCTTTTAACCATGGTTAAAACTTAACTTGATCTTATCTCCATCATAATTACCTCTCATCTGATTTTTATCAGCTCTAGCCTATCTCCAATTGGTGACAAGGGTTCTAGAAGGAGATTTTACAAAAAATGACTTATAACTTTGAAGCATGTACTTGAAAATCATGGCTTTTGGAGCTTTATGTTTCAAAATCAAACGTGTAGCTAGACAAAATGGTTTTGCAAGTTCTTGGACATTTTGGAAAGCTTGTAACAAGGGCTACAACTTTCATGTTTTGAGTTTTTTCTAATTCCAAATGGAACTATGTGAAAAAATGCCATGAAAGTAGGAAAAAACATGAAATTTTTAACACTTAAAATTTTTCTCAGTGTTGAAAATTTTGACTTTTTGTTGACATTTCCAAATTTCTTGATTTTTTATGATCATGATGGATCATTTGAAGTATTTTGATGATTGAAAAAGTTTTATCTTGAAAAAGTTGACCAAAAGTCAAAGTTTGACTTTTCAGTGCAGATGAAATTTCATCAGATGATCTAGAAATTGACTGATGAAAAATGTGAACTTCTGTGATGTTTTGAATCAAGAAATTAGGTCAAGATGTTGTATTGAAGATATGAAGATCAATCTCCAAGCAAAAAAGTCATTCATTGATCAGAAAATCAGCAATTCCTTATCCTCAAAAAAACCCTAATTGGTCGATCCTTGATAGATCATGAGAAAAAGTTGGATATCTGAAGATCAAAGGTTGGTGATTTGATTAAGATAGATCATCTAAGGGGAGTGAAAACTCAAACCCTAATTGATCACCTCTTTAACAGATGAAAATTGGATGAAACCCTGATTTTGACTTGTAGAAGCCACACCCGATTTCCTCTGTTCTGAACTGTTAGTGATGCAATGATGTAAATGTAAGGTGGTATATTAGGTCAAAAATTGGGGTATGACACTTAGTCTCTAGAATATTATGATGATAATACCCCTATGATCATTTGTATATGCCCTCGAGTTAAGAGCTTCTGGATGTGCTTTTCCCCTAGTCAGGAGCTTTTTAAAATGGATCATTTTTTATTATACCAATTTTTTTTGAGATCTCATTGATGCTAAGTATTGATTCACAGATAAAAATATACATTTTGAAAAGTAATTCTGTTAGATGCACATGCAAGTTTTGAAATCAAAGTTTGTTATGAAATAGAAATGGAAGATTAAATATGGAGATTCAAAGAAGCGAAGTCACTTAGCAATAATTTTAACAAACATAGGAGTCAGTTTAACACAGATTTCACTGAGTATGCTTTCATAGTTAACCTTGCTTCAATTAGGACTTTTGAATGTTGTAACGTGGTCATGGTTCGTGGTTTAAGAAAAAAAGGATATGAAGCTCAAAATTTATTTAAACCCACCCATTCTCCTTGATGTTCTCCAATTCTAAATCCAATTAATACAATAAATTCGTTCAATCTCCAAGAGAAATTTCGTAGTCGCGTAGATGATGAGAAGCGTAGATAAATTTCAAGCATTGATGTAAAGAATTGATAAGATCCAAGCATTGATGAGAAGCCTTGATGATTCTTGAGGCGAAAGTCACAAGATTTTTATCCAATTTATTTTCTTTGAATCCCTTATTTTTGCATGGATCGATTCTTTTGAATTCTAGTCCATCGGGATACCCTAACTTTTGCCTAAGTCAAGTTTTTTATTTATTTATTTTGATTTAGCGGGATTTCTTCTTTTGTATTTCTTTTTACTTTTTGATTTAGAACAATTGTAACTACCATGCCAATTTTTGTAAGCTTCTCCTTCATTGCTTCCTCGATCTTGGATGATGTATTGAGGAAGAAGATGTCGTGGACTTTGTCTTTACTGATTACTTCCACAATCTTTGTTGATATGCACGAGGAAGATGATATGCTTGAAAATTTTCTTAGATCAATTCCTCAATGATGTATTGAGAAATGAGATATGCTTCACCCTTTGCTTAGATAGACTGATTCTCCTTAGATTTGAATGCACCATTGAATTAATCGAAATCTACCCTACCCCTGGTTAAAAAATTAAGGGTTTTAGAACATAGAAACAACTCCAACTTCTGGCTCGAGGGGGTTGACTACGAATTAACTCCTTATTTCTCCACTATTTAGGAATTGAAACAATGCCTTACATCGTCAGCTCGGCCTTACATTAAAAGCATACATTTAGCAAGATACAATTATTAGTTTACATCATTCTCCCTCCAAGTTTGTTAAAGTTTCGAAATGGAAAAGTGAAAATGGACAAATCTCGGATTTTAATGGAAACTGATGGCATAAGAATGAGTGTATACAAATGGATTGATTCGAAAAACATGCATGATTATTTTATTAGAATTACCGATCAAAAGTAAAAATTTACAACCAATACAACTTAGCAACAAAGAAAATTACAAATTGGAAATAATAAAGGCCTAAAGATTCTACGGATGAGCCTTTTGTTGATCCACTGATTTTATGAGGTATACTTCTTATTTCTTGGACTTGTTAGAGCATGGGGTGACCCTTGACTTTTCTTGGGCATACCAACTCTACCGATATGGCAGTTGCTCTTTATGGGGAGGGATCACCCATGGATATGGTATTTGAGGCGTTGTGTAGGCATTTGTCTTCTATGAAGGAGGGGTTGCCTTCTCTCTCCAATAAGACTCTTATCTCACGAATTCCTCAACTTTTTGAGACATGCTCTAAGTTTGTTCTTGAGTGTTAGGAAATTTGCTAGATGGATGATAGCGACCAAGGGCGAAGGTGGAAATGCGTATGAAATGAATGTATAGAAATGCAATGCAACGCGGGCGTAGTATGAAGATAAACCTAAGGACACCCTATGAGGATATCCTACACTGGCTCAGAGATTGAGACAGACAGGAAATCCTTATGGATTATGGATCATGAAAGACGAAGAGGAATCCCTACAATCTAGGGAATGTAACAGAGGGATGGGAATTCCTACAGGCTAGGAATTACAATAGACAAACGTAAGTCCTACAGGCTAGGAGTTATGGTAGACCAATGGACAGTTAAGGTGAAGGTTAGATTGAGGGAATATCGTAGAAGAGAGCACATGATGGTAGGTTCACAAGTTCGTCCTACAAATATTCTACCCTCCCCAAAGGTGGTTTATTCCTAAGGGTATCATGGGTAACACCAAAGGGAAAAGGCACAAGGGCCTCCCTTAGGCGGGGCCTCACTGTAGACCGAAAATTTCGTCTCTAAGGTCGTACAAGTTCTCACCATGAGATTTTGTTTTTTAGAATATACAAAGAGTCAAAAGCTTCATTCCAAAGTCCTATGCCCCAAGAGGATACCTCTTAAGACATAATCCCTTTTTTGGAATTCCACTGACACTAGGCGAAGTCGTCACAAAAACTCATAGGGATGATATATCCTTTTTGCCAATAGACGAACTTTCTTTCTATATTTTTTGAAAGTTAAAAATCTCATCACAACAATATAACAACAATATAATAACAATGAAAATAAATAAACCAAAAATCAAGATAAAAAGAAAGAAAAATAGAAAACCATACCCAAAACCTAAACCTAAAAATATTTCTAAACCCCAGAGTTGAATTCCCTAATAGAGTCGCCAGCTGTAGCAACCAGATAAAAATATGAGGGTCGCCACCATTAATTTTTACCTAACGGTGGGAGATTAACGGATAACCCTAAATTAAGTCAGAGATTCTAAGTTCTTATTTCTATTAGACGAAGGGAAGGTGTTAGGCACCCTTCATCTACCTTGTTCACAAGGATACTAGGGCTTAAGTTAAAGGTTTAGGAATAGGGTTTTAATTTTTTAATAGCTAGACTCGCCTCGGTTTTAACCGAGTGCCTACGTATCTCCATGCGAAGAATCAGAGTCCAATTGCATAATCCGTGGTGTTGGTTGGTGTTTTTTATAGGAATTGCGTAGAATTGACTTCAAATTTATCCTTGAACCTTGTATGGGTTTTGTAAGAGAGTGATCGTAGACGCAGTTCGCGGTTAATTTTGAAAGAAATTCTCCTTAATGCTTTTTATGAAAATATCTTGTAGTTTTTTTGTTAAGTTAGTATAAAATGGTTTTTCATTGGTTAGCTATTTTAATATTTGATTTCATTGGTTATAAATTTTTCTCATCACGTGACTAAATATTGGCCATGTTTTGTTCGTCATGAAGGATGCAGAGGGAGTCTAACAAAATCTTCCTCATCACGTGGCCGAATATTGGCGACATGTCACTCGCTTATGGAGTATTTGTTTATAGCATGGATTTTAATATCTTGTATAATATTAATTAGTTTAATTAAAAATATTTGATTTTTGTATGAATTATTAATCTCTAAATATTTAACATAATTATTTAGACTCAATAATCTAAATTAACTAACAAAACATCATTTATATTTTTATTATTAACAAGCTAATAGTAATGATATACTAACAAATGGCGTAATTAAATAATTACTAACAACAACTAAATCAAAAGAGGGATGCGAATAAATTGAAAGAATAAACAAGCACAAGCAACACCAAAATGCCATGTTATCTCTAAACCCTTATTAACCAAAATAATTATATAATATTAATAATAATAATAATGGTAATGATATGCTAAAGAATCACCTAGTTAAGTGATAATAAATTTACTAGAGAAAAAAAACAAACAGTAGCGTGGGAGATCTTATTCTTATTTAACTCATTTTAGTTTATTTAAAAAATATAATAATAAAAGCTAATAATGATCAATTAATAGGTAGCTTAATTAAAATAAAACAATAAATCCTACAAATGTATACTGCACCACCTCTTCATTATTCTCTATGTATTTTTTAGATATTTCCTAACAGCCTAATCATGCATTGACACGTGGCAATGTTAATTAAATAAATAAAAAAATATAAGAACCTGAAATCTATTTGGAAGCATATCGAGTTTTTTCTTTCTATTTCATTCTCACTCTCCTTTTCTTCTTCACTTACTCTAATAACAAATATCATGAAAACATTACGAAAGAAGAATTATTTGACTTGTTAGAAAGATTTTGTTTATGTTAATAAAAATTGAAAATTGGGTAAATGAGACAAGTTTTGCAAAAATTAAGGAATACCGTATGGAAATTGAATGAGTATGCAATCATAATAATATTTTTTAGAAAAAATCGTGAGAAGAAAGATTAGAAAATTGTGAGGAGAAAATAAGTGATTTGTGAATAAGGTTATTTTATTAGAGGTTCTAATGCGTTAACAAGAAAAACATAAACAAACTTAACAAATAAATAAAAATTACAAAGCATTTAAAAATAGAGAGAGAGAGGGGGTGGCCTCATATTAAAATTATTGGCCAAAACAAAAACCAAAATCTAAAACAAGTTTGTAAAAAGAAAATCAAGTGTATGTGTGACACTAAAATATTGTGTGTATTGTTCGCTATTGTTTGATGAAGATAACAACAACAAAGTTTTTCTCCAAGGATTGTTGATTTGAAAATTTGCGGCTGCAAAGAATTGTTGATATGTAACTCTCCAAATGATTGTTGATGATCCTTGGACACTGTCTGATATAGACAATAACAATGTTTCTCTCCAAGAATTATTGATGATGGTTGTAAGAAATTGTTGATTCTCCAAAAAATTATTGATGGAGGCTTCAGGGTTTCTTCTTTGTTATTCTTCGATGTGAAGAGCAACAACTTTAGGAGAACTCTAGTAAATTGTGGATGAAAAATTAGGACAAATAAGGGCCATATTTATAGAGTTGGAATTGGGTTAAGAAACTCCAAAAATGAGAAAAAGCCCACTTCCAAAAACCCCAAAGTTATCTTTGTCACCAAGATTAAGAATCTGGACATAAGTGTGTCCAGGTGCAAAAAAAGATCAAATAACCAAAAATAATGCACCAAATGAGATTCAAACTCACGACCTCATATTTGCACACCTTTCCCATTGTCAATTGTGCTATATTACTTATTCGAAATAAAGATGCACCTGAAACTATACGAAGGACAAGCAAATAGTTTATTTTAAAATACAAATAATTTAAAATAAACTATTGTATATTTTTAAATATGCAAAATAATTTAAAAATGAATGTTTATAAAATCTCAAAATGTCAGTGTAATCCAAAAGAATTTTATAATCCTCCAAGTTTAAAAATAATTTCGGCAGTGGCATCAAGGCGGGAAAATTTGTGGTATGACACACGTGAGACAAAGTCGGAATACCTTTTTGGATATTCTCCATCAACATAATTTCCATCGGCATCCTTAAGGTACCATTTTGTTAAAAAAAAGTTCGAAACCCCCTGTCTTTTTCCGGCCAGTTGAAGACAATAGGGCTCTCGTTTATCCTCAATGTTAAAAGACCGCTACAAAAAAACATACATTGAGTGCGTTAGTAATTTAAAGACATATTCGTCAACAAAAACAAAAACATCACTTATGGTACCTTTATCTCACTCCAAATTTTTTCCTTAGCGGGTTGTTGCGGCGGTATTAAGCGGCAAGCAAAAAGTAAAGTATTTATTTTTACCGGGTGATATATACCAGTTAGTTTATATCGTATCGTGTCAACAGAGATTATTTATTGGTTAGTCGTTCAACAATTCTACGTATAATGAGTTTGGGATTAAATAGTTGAAAATAAAAGACAAAAAGTAAATGAACAAAAAGTATAAAGGATAGACAGCTTGTCCGGAACGAATGCATACTACCCGTCATAGACTTAAATCTACCGTCCAGTTATACTCAGCCTACGATACTCGTCCGTGTCATCACATACCTCTCACAACCTAAGCTATTTATATTTCAAATTGATAATCCTCCCGAATCACCTCGATATCCATGTCTGACATACCTCGACAACTAGAAGTCAACCGCGTCACTCGTAACGACTATCTCTAGCTCGAAACAACCAACACAGAGGCATTAAGATCAAATACTCTAAGTAAATGTCAGCTCTAAACCCATTTCTAGCATTCAGAAACTAACAGATAATCATCCTAGATAATAATCTAAGCAATTTATGTCTAGCAAAGCTCAAATCCCTAACATAGAGTAAAAACCTAAGACAATTACCAACACAGATTCATAAAAGCAAACTTTATACAACGCAAAGGGAGACAAATATACATGTGTTCAGAGTAAATATACAAACATAACCAACAATAAAGAAATACATTGAGAAGAGAAGAGATAAACTATTCATTTACACCTGTTTGTCAACGCCTATCGAAGAGCAATCCACCTCCAATCATCCATAAGCAAGACCCTATTGTTGTTTTCTAAGCTAATCTATCAAAAACTATAAAGTGATGGAGTTTGGGAGCAAGAATCCACCCCAAAAACCATAAAACACAAAAATGAACTGAAATAAAACTATATATAAATTTTGTCTCGCAGCCACCGCCCGGTGCTGGACCCTTATTACTTGGCCCACGATGCTCCACGTAAGCATCTGAGCAAAAGATCTCAACACCGCCTGGTGACCAAAATCACCGCCCGACGCTGCTTCTCTTCCTTGCCCAACAAGCTACTTGCGAGCCAAAGTCAGGAACTAATGGATTTTCTCAATGTTGCACCGCTCCTGAACCGCCCGACGAAGCTTCCGGCGCTCACAGTACCTTGTCATCGCCACCTCACCGCCTGACGGTGGTGCTTTGACATTTGTTCTTCTCTATTTTTCTTGGCTTATTTCTTTGCCTTATTCTTCTAAAAATGCATCTTGGAGATTTTATTCCTCTTGCTCCAATAATGCAACAAATACCTACAAAATATACACAAAACTAATCACTCGGTACAATATATACACAAAATGCAATAAAACGTATTTACAATAAAAAGTGGGGTTATTCAACGATTATTAACAAACAAGAACAGATAAGTACCACAAAACATATATACAAAATAACTACATTTTGGAACTTATAAACTCTCCTCAACTTGACACATTGTTTGTCCTCAAACAAAGTCAAGTAAACCTAAAGAAACAAAAGATGATAATCAAAGAATCACGAATCAATAAGTTTTTAAAACGGAAAACGAATGTATTGTTCAAATGAAAACGTACACGAAAAACACATACTTACCACTATCCTACAAAGATAACATATAAACGAAACAAATCCTAAGTACAAAAGTCATGCAAAATATTCTAAAACAAACAAGCTCAATCATGAATCACACCTAGCAAAAATTCAACGGTAGAAGAAGAACACACAAAGGTGAGGGATAAAAAACACTCCTCCACAATCTTGCAAACAATAGACTAAATTATGCATTCATCCAAAAACGTATTGAAAATACAAATGCAATAATCACAAGGGTTTTTCAATGTTGTAATGTGGCTTGGTTAACAAACAAGTGATAAGTCCTAATGCTAATCGAAACAAAAACTTGCCTAAACCTAAGGGAGTGATCAAATCACAAAATTTCAAACAATATAATTCCAATCAAACTTCTTCTTCATCACAAATTTTCAAACCAACACACATCACTTATTAACACAACATTATTCAAACTCTTTTTGTTTTTCTTTTTCAAAGCTTTTTTTTTCTTTTTCACTTCATATTTTTTTCTTTCTTTTATTTTTCTTAACCTCATACCAATCACAATATAAGTACATAAACATTCCTCTTCCCAACTTGAATTCAACCAACATCATTTATATGAATACTCCCTACTTTCTAAGGTAAGGTAAAAATTCATACAACAACATATAGTTGAGGGTTCAAGAAACAAAGAAATCAAAATCCATAAAAAAAGGTAAATTCAACACTCATAGACAAGCATGGATATTGATAAAGGCTCAAAGGGGTAAACAAAGGTTCACACACTCACAAGGTGAATTGAATATTTGGCCAAGGTAGTTGTACTCAAAATCAAACAAAATTCCTTGATAATTTTCATGCATTCATACAATCAACACAAAACAAAAGATTAAGCTTAATAAAATCTAGTTAAAACAAGAATTGTGGCCTCAAAAATATGTAAACAATGGAAAGCTTCCTCATATTTATGGGTAAAAAGGGAACTAAAGTGATTCAATTCATGAGCAAGTAATGCAAAAAGAATAAATGACATGGTAATTATACAAATGAAAAGTTTCCTAAACATTTTATGCTATAGAAAGTGATAAATGAGTACCTGACGTGTACCAACTTTGAAAACTATCATTACCATACATCCGCGAGTTGAAACGATCAAACTCGGAAAATCACAAAATGAAACCTCAAGCTACTAGACCAAAATTTGAGTCTAAAGAATAACAAAATAGTTAGAAAAATAATACTAATTTTATTCAATACAAAAAGCCTAGGTGGAAGTGGGAAAAAGGAAAGCCAAGTGAAATTTAAAAACAATTCACTGGCTCTGCACAGCAGAGTGCGCTAAGCGCCAACAGAGCGCGCTGAGCGCATGTAATACGGTGAACTGACTTTGAGATTTTTAAATCGCAAATTTGCGGATAGCAAGAGTCTCCACCGACTTTTCTTTTATCCATTTAAGGGAAGGTGAAAAGAACAGGAAAAGACCTTCGTTAGATTCTGAGTAAGGGAGAAGGTTATGAAAATGGAAGGTATTAGCACCCTTTTCCATCCGTAGTTATCTACGGGCTCTTAGTTGCTCTTAGATCACTTTAGAATTGTGCTTTCTGTGTGTTTGACAAAAATGTTTTGAAAAAAAGGCATTTCGCTTTGACTTTGTAATGATTCATGTAGGAATGTATACAAAGTGTTCGGAAAAGTTTTGTTTTGAAAAGAGTTTGAACTTTGACAAAAGTGTGAGGTGTGAAAAGTATTTTGATAGAGCAAGCAACTAAAAGTCTTATTACCTACTCAGAATTGGTCATTTTCGTGTTGTTTTACGTTCCTTTAGAATAGTGCTATCCATACCATTAGTTGGTAGGTAACTCCATTCGTTGGATGTAGAGGGACATTGGAAGGGACATCGGATGGTCATAGAAGGCAACTTGTAGGAAGTATCCTAGCACATTCGAAGGGACTATCATCATTTTTCATAGGCGACAATCGAGGGTCAAGATCATGTATTCGTAGGCGACATCGTGGGTCTATGATCTTTGTATCAAAGGGACTATGATGATTTGTTTTTGAAGGCAACGATGCTAGGATACCTCTACGTTCGAGGGACTTGACCATTTGAATTCGTAAAGGCAACGAGAGAGAATTACCCTAAGGGGTGCATGTGTGAAAAGAGTGTGTTGATTCAGATATTTTATCTTGGAGTTATGAGTGATCTATGTCCAATTTTAATCTTGCCATACACGCCTAATTACTAGCAGTTTATAGGGTGCAGAAAGTAAATTGCGGGAATATAAAGTGCGGAAAGTAAATCCTACGCTATTACATGGCTTTGGGGAAGATACATAATGAGAGTGCAGAAAATAAAAGCCCTAATTAAACTATTACATCCCATAGGCAATTACATAATTGAAAAAGAAAAGCAGGAAAAATCGTCCAAAACGTTACAACCTGTGAACAGATACATAATCGGAAAACGGAAGAAAATTGCATAAGAGGAAAATGTTAGTAAAAACAAATATTTTTGAATGAGGAAAAAGGTTTTGTGTTAGTAATGACATTAATATGATAAAATAAATTTTTGGAATCGATTTGATAATTTAAAAACAACTAAAAGTCATTTAAATGATTAATTAATAATTAAATTAAATATGCATGCAAAAATAATAATTTTAATGCTAAAAATTAAATAAGCATTTTTCTGATGATTATGCAAAAAATAAATATTTTTGGTGTTTTTTAGATGCATGATAAAAATATTTGAAGATAAATTAAAATAGAATGAAAGATATTAAAGAAAAATAGAAAATAGAAAAAATATAAGTGAGTTTTCAAACTTGTAAAAATAATTGCCATGGCTGGGAATCGAACCGGGGTCCCTTGCTTCACACGCGCGCTGCCACGACCAACTGAGCTAGAGCGTCCACGTGTTTATAAAACGAAACGAATTGTTTTTAAACGTTGTTGCTTTCTGATTGCCCAGAACACGCGCGAAGAACATCATCTTCTTCGTTTGAATTTTTGAAAACTTAGCATCGGTTGAGTTCGACGCTAAGGCCCCTGCATATTTCGAAAATCAAGCACAAGCAATATAAATGAGATTCAAAGGCATGGTTCGATTGGAAACATTGTTCTGAACACGATGGTGGTGTTCTTTTTGTCCAATTTTTCCTATTTAGAGAAACCCTAAATCGGTTCAGAAAACCCTAACAATGGTATATTTCGATTCAGGCCATGGAAATGCAATTGGATTGTCCAGATAGCTTGCAAACTTCAAACGAAATCGTGTTCTCTCAATTCTTGATGTTTTTGAGAGATGTAAAGGTCTGGAATGATTCCAGGGACTCCAAGGAATGTGTTTGGATGCTTAGAATCAATCGAATGGAACTAGTATTGCTTGAAGTGCACGGTTTTTTGACTTAGGTTAGGGTTCTTTGAGGCAATTTTTCTGTTCTTGTTCATGTGGTATGCATTGTACATTTATAGTAGATGGATTTTGGGCTGATTTGAGGAACAAATAATGATCAATCAATGCAAAAATTATTTGATTAGTACAAAATCAAATCTTCCTTATTTGATCCAATTTCTTTAATTTCTTGCCAAATCAATGCAAATTTCGAAATTTGCCAGCTTGTGTGAGTTACTTGGATCTCAAGTATGAGAGAAAAATCAATTTTGCATTTAATTTTGATTTTATACCTTATTTTTTAATTTAATTTGTTTTTAAATGAATAAAATCCAAATTAAATGGAAAAATAAATACAAAATTCGTGGCATTGGGCTTGAATGTTCCAAATAAGATAAGGAACAAGTTTAAACCAAGAAAAACTAGGCCCATTTGCAAAATTTTGGATTTTTACAAGTATTTCTCTTTGTGCACTTCTTCAAAAATGTCCAACTTGTGCAAGGTGTATTTTGCTCAATTTTCCACATTTTTGAGTGTTCTTGGACTTTTTGGAAAGCTCTAAGTGTCCTCTAACCAACCTCTTTGGTTTCATCTCAATTGGAGTTTCCATGCTCAATAAATCTTCAAAACAAAAAGTTGACTTTTTGTTGACTTTGAAAAGGACCTGTAATGTTTTGACCCATACCTTCCAAATGAAGCATTTTTTGAACATTCTTGTGAGACATGAAGTTGTAGAGAATTGAATTTCCTTAAAAATGAGAGGTGGTGGAAAAATTTCTGAGAAAGTATGAAGAAGTTATGCTCAATCAAAGTTCAGTTGACTTTTCACTGAAAAACCCTAATTTGGAAAGTTTGACTTTTGAGCAAATCTTGAGTTTTCTTGATGAATCATGATCAACCCTTGATCAAATGATGAAAGTAACTTCAAAATGAGGATGTTGACCAAAAATCAGGAAGTTTGGCTGTATGTTGACCACAATTGACGTTTTGTCCAATACAACTGATTTTCAACCATCTGAGCAATTGTCTGAGGAAACTTGACTTGTGAGGCTTGAAACTTGACATGGAGATTCTTTGAAGCATATGAGGAGGCATGATGACCATTGGAGATGTTGGAAATCCATATGGATCTGAGAATTTCCCAACCCTAGTTTGGGTTGATTGTCTAGGAGAGGGTTTGTCTGATCAACCCTTGTGGAACCCTTGAGTATAGATGTATGAAATGTCTTGAGAAGCAGGAGGGCAAATTTTGGGGTATGACAGCGCGCTACACCCGATGCAGAAAAATAACAGCAACAAGTGCAGTAGCTATGCAAGCTCTACTTACACACCTACAAAATCTCATTTACACATCTAAACAATATTTACAACACATACACACTTCCACAAGCTAAAACACTACAAACTTGTGGAAAACAACAAATTTGACATAACAAAACAAACACAAATAACAATACAAAAACTTGGTGAAAATGAATTAACAAGTTAAAAAGTGAAGATTTGAAATAAAGAATATGTCCTATTTCAACTTGTTAAAACACAAGCCACCACACACATAAACAAACATAAACAAAACATGCTTGTTTTACGTCATAAGCTCGACGCCTTTATTGTGCGAGCTAGTAACCTCCTCTCGTCATGCCATTGTATTGTCACACCGCACTAACCTAAAGAAAGTGTCCTAACAAACATACAACAAATGTTACGAATACGAGACAACTTACAACAATACTTGAAAATAAGGAAAAACACACATAAGCACAAGTATGGAACATAAACACACAACATGTACAAGTAACAATATACAAATTCATATACAAAGTCTATACAACATATACATTAATTAGAAAACTAAAAAAAACGAAATTATCGCAATACAGAACAAAAAAACCAATCCCCGACAACGGCGCCATTTAATTGCACCGGTATTAAGCGGCAAGCAAAAAGTAAAGTATTTATTTTTACCGGGTGATATATACCGGTTAAGTTATATCGTATCGTGTCCATAGAGATTGGTTATTGGTTCGTCGTTCGACAATTCTACCGTTAATGAGTTTGGGATTAAATAGTTAAAAATAAAAGAAAAAAAGTAAATGAACAAAAAGTATAAAGGATAGACAGCTTGTCTGGAACGAATGCATACTACCCGTCATAAACTTAAATCTACCATCTAGTTATACTTAGCCTGCGATACTCGTCTGTGTCATCACATACCTCTCACAACCTAAGCTATTTCTAACCCAAATTGAGAATCCTCCCGAATCACCTCGATATCTATGTTTGGCATACCTCGACAACCAGAAGTCAACCGCGCACTCGTAATGACTATATCTAGCTCGAAACAACCAACACAGAGGCATTAAGCTCAGATACCCTATGTGAATGTCAGTTCTAAACCTATTTCAAGCATTCAGAAACTAACAGATAATCATCCTACGTAAGAATCTAAGCAATCTATATCTAGCAAAGCTCAAATCCTTAACATAGAGTAAAAACCTAAGACAATCACTGTAACACGGTGGGAGAACTGACTTGTTTACTTTGTGTTTGATCGCAAATATTGCGGAGAGCAAGAGTCGCCACCGACTTTTCATTTATCCAATTAAGGGAAGGTGAAAAGAACAGGAAAAGACCTTCGTTAGATTCTGAGTAAGGGAGGTGATTATGAAAAGGGAAGGTTGTTCGCGTTAAAAAGTGACGCGCGAGGGAATCGAATCTGAATTCGAATTCTCTGGCTCGAAACGATTTACTCTTTTGATTTGTTTATAAAGATGCCGCGAGCATCAAGCTTTATTATTTCCAACACAAGAAAAATGATTATGAAAAAGGGGAAAGCTGCAATACCCTTAACTGATATGATATGCATTACGACTAGCGCGAACTAGACGCAACGCATTGGGGAGATTCCGGGCAAGGGGGTTTGTTATATAAAGGGAATAGACGGGGCACCCTAAATATATATAGTTATCTATAGCTTTATATATGAATATGTTTGATATGTTTGTGTGTTTTAAATTGCTATTTCTATTGATGAAAAAGTTTCTCCTTTGGATTTTAAGAAGGGTAGATTATGTGGGATCCTAGGTTTTGTTATTATTGTGCTCGCAAAGATCATTGGGATCTTCTGCTGCATACATATCCCCTAGTGGGAATCAGAGCATTTGTAGCTCGGATCTAAAGGGAGCTATGGTTTTTTTTTTTGTTTGAGGGAGAAGTTTTGCTCGCCAAGGATGAGACCTTGTGCCTACGTATTCTCAAAGGGATGTTGAGAAAGTCAGAGCAATCGTAGTTCCCACTTATGCTAGTGGAAGCAACGGGATGTTATTAAGAGACAAAGACAAATGTCATCTTAATGAAAAATGTATCTAATCTATTTCATCACATACATTTTGAAGGGTTGATTGATTAAATCTTTCATCGTAAGTTATAGGTGTTTTGCTTGAGTGTACAAGCGTTACCACTTACGAGTTAAGAAAGATGTTTGAAAAATGATTGAATCTTTTAATTGTAAGCATTGGGTGTTTTGCTTGAGTGTACAAGCGTTACCACTTACGATTAAGAGATGTTTTTGTTTGAAAAGAGTTTTGAAAAGTTTTTGATTGTATGTGATGTGATAGATGAGATACTTCTTCCATAGAGATGATAGATGTCTAAATCTCAAGGAGAAATTCATTGGATTAGAGGGATGCTTTTAAGGAGCCCATGGGTCCTTGTATTGTAAGCCCAAGAGGAGGCATTCCGAGGGTCATCGAGGGTCCTTGTATGAAGCTCAAGAGGAAGCTATAGGGTATGGCTGGCTTTGGTTTTAAGAGTGGTTTCACCGGGAAACCATCCTCTTAGGATTTCCAAGAGCGATTTCACCGGGAAATCATACTCTCTTGGTTCTATCTTAGCGCGGGTGATTCTTTGTATTGGAAGCCCAATAGGAGGCTGTTAAGAGATTTCCTAGTCTCTTTCTTGTTTGATGCCCAAGAGAAGGCTAAACTCAATGAGGAGTTCTTTTGAACGAAGCCCAAGAGGAGGCTGACTCAGCAGGGGAGTGTTGTCTTATATGAAGCCTAAGCGGAGGCTAAACTCAGATGAATCAGTTTGCTTGTATAAAGCCCAAGAGGAGGCTATCTCTGTGGGGGACCTAGTTGTTAGACTAGTTGTTATGTTATAACTAGACAGTTATATAAACAAGTGTATGAAGTTTATTCATAGGAGTTTATGAAGGAAATATAAACAAGTGTGTAATACGAACGTTCGAAACGAGCGTAACTTGATTATTTACAAGTTTGATTGTGTACAAGGGAGTGAATATGTACACGAATGAGTATTTATGTACAAGGAAATATGTATGTACATAGGAGGGTTGGGACTTACACCATAAGGGAGGCCCATTGGTTTAAAACATGAATTTGAAAACATGACCTCTATTTATAGGTCAAGAAAGCAGAATGGTAAGTGAAGAAGATTAGCTTGAACTTGAGCAACTTGCCTTAGAGGGCAAGAAAGTCATTTTTGCCATAAATGCAAATGGAATATTCTTTTAACCATGGTTAAAACTTAACTTGATCTTATCTCCATCATAATTACCTCTCATCTGATTTTTATCAGCTCTAGCCTATCATCTCCAATTGGTGACAAGGGTTCTAGAAGGAGATTTTACAAAAAATGACTTATAACTTTGAAGCATGTACTTGAAAATCATGGCTTTTGGAGCTTTATGTTTCAAAATCAAAAGTGTAGCTAGACAAAATGGTTTTGCAAGTTCTTGGACATTTTGGAAAGCTTGTAACAAGGGCTACAACTTTCATGTTTTGAGTTTTTTCTAATTCCAAATGGAACTATGTGAAAAAATGCCATGAAAGTAGGAAAAAACATGAAATTTTTAACACTTAAAATTTTTCTCAGTGTTGAAAATTTTGACTTTTTGTTGACATTTCCAAATTTCTTGATTTTTTATGATCATGATGGATCATTTGAGGTATTTTGATGATTGAAAAAGTTTTATCTTGAAAAAGTTGACCAAAAGTCAAAGTTTGACTTTTCAGTGCAGATGAAATTTCATCAGATGATCCAGAAATTGACTGATGAAAAATGTGAACTTCTGTGATGTTTTGAATCAAGAAATTAGGTCAAGATGTTGTATTGAAGATATGAAGATCAATCTCCAAGAAAAAAGTCATTCATTGATCAGAAAATCAGCAATTCCTTATCCTCAAAAAAACCCTAATTGGTCGATCCTTGATAGATCATGAGAAAAAGTTGGATATCTGAAGATCAAAGGTTGATGATTTGATTAAGATAGATCATCTAAGGGGAGTGAAAACTCAAACCCTAATTGATCACCTCTTTAACAGATGAAAATTGGATGAAACCCTGATTTTGACTTGTAGAAGCCACACCCGATTTCCTCTGTTCTGAACTGTTAGTGATGCAATGATGTAAATGTAAGGTGGTATATTAGGTCAAAAATTGGGGTATGACACTTAGTCTCTAGAATATTATGATGATAATACCCCTATGATCATTTGTATATGCCCTCGAGTTAAGAGCTTCTGGATGTGCTTTTCCCCTAGTCAGGAGCTTTTTAAAATGGATCATTTTTTATTATACCAATTTTTTTTGAGATCTCATTGATGCTAAGTATTGATTCACAGATAAAAATATACATTTTGAAAAGTAATTCTGTTAGATGCACATGCAAGTTTTGAAATCAAAGTTTGTTATGAAATAGAAATGGAAGATTAAATATGGAGATTCAAAGAAGCGAAGTCACTTAGCAATAATTTTAACAAACATAGGAGTCAGTTTAACACAGATTTCACTGAGTATGCTTTCATAGTTAACCTTGCTTCAATTAGGACTTTTGAATGTTGTAACGTGGTCATGGTTCGTGGTTTAAGAAAAAAAGGATATGAAGCTCAAAATTTATTTAAACCCACCCATTCTCCTTGATGTTCTCCAATTCTAAATCCAATTAATACAATAAATTCGTTCAATCTCCAAGAGAAATTTCGTAGTCGCGTAGATGATGAGAAGCGTAGATAAATTTCAAGCATTGATGTAAAGAATTGATAAGATCCAAGCATTGATGAGAAGCCTTGATGATTCTTGAGGCGAAAGTCACAAGATTTTTATCCAATTTATTTTCTTTGAATCCCTTATTTTTGCATGGATCGATTCTTTTGAATTCTAGTCCATCGGGATACCCTAACTTTTGCCTAAGTCAAGTTTTTTATTTATTTATTTTGATTTAGCGGGATTTCTTCTTTTGTATTTCTTTTTACTTTTTGATTTAGAACAATTGTAACTACCATGCCAATTTTTGTAAGCTTCTCCTTCATTGCTTCCTCGATCTTGGATGATGTATTGAGGAAGAAGATGTCGTGGACTTTGTCTTTACTGATTACTTCCACAATCTTTGTTGATATGCACGAGGAAGATGATATGCTTGAAAATTTTCTTAGATCAATTCCTCAATGATGTATTGAGAAATGAGATATGCTTCACCCTTTGCTTAGATAGACTGATTCTCCTTAGATTTGAATGCACCATTGAATTAATCGAAATCTACCCTGCCCCTGGTTAAAAAATTAAGGGTTTTAGAACATAGAAACAACTCCAACTTCTGGCTCGAGGGGGTTGACTACGAATTAACTCCTTATTTCTCCACTATTTAGGAATTGAAACAATGCCTTACATCGTCAGCTCGGCCTTACATTAAAAGCATACATTTAGCAAGATACAATTATTAGTTTACATCATTCTCCCTCCAAGTTTGTTAAAGTTTCGAAATGGAAAAGTGAAAATGGACAAATCTCGGATTTTAATGGAAACTGATGGCATAAGAATGAGTGTATACAAATGGATTGATTCGAAAAACATGCATGATTATTTTATTAGAATTACCGATCAAAAGTAAAAATTTACAACCAATACAACTTAGCAACAAAGAAAATTACAAATTGGAAATAATAAAGGCCTAAAGATTCTACGGATGAGCCTTTTGTTGATCCACTGATTTTATGAGGTATACTTCTTATTTCTTGGACTTGTTAGAGCATGGGGTGACCCTTGACTTTTCTTGGGCATACCAACTCTACCGATATGGCAGTTGCTCTTTATGGGGAGGGATCACCCATGGATATGGTATTTGAGGCGTTGTGTAGGCATTTGTCTTCTATGAAGGAGGGGTTGCCTTCTCTCTCCAATAAGACTCTTATCTCACGAATTCCTCAACTTTTTGAGACATGCTCTAAGTTTGTTCTTGAGTGTTAGGAAATTTGCTAGATGGATGATAGCGACCAAGGGCGAAGGTGGAAATGCGTATGAAATGAATGTATAGAAATGCAATGCAACGCGGGCGTAGTATGAAGATAAACCTAAGGACACCCTATGAGGATATCCTACACTGGCTCAGAGATTGAGACAGACAGGAAATCCTTATGGATTATGGATCATGAAAGACGAAGAGGAATCCCTACAATCTAGGGAATGTAACAGAGGGATGGGAATTCCTACAGGCTAGGAATTACAATAGACAAACGTAAGTCCTACAGGCTAGGAGTTATGGTAGACCAATGGACAGTTAAGGTGAAGGTTAGATTGAGGGAATATCGTAGAAGAGAGCACATGATGGTAGGTTCACAAGTTCGTCCTACAAATATTCTACCCTCCCCAAAGGTGGTTTATTCCTAAGGGTATCATGGGTAACACCAAAGGGAAAAGGCACAAGGGCCTCCCTTAGGCGAGGCCTCACTATAGACCGAAACTTTCGTCTCTAAGGTCGTACAAGTTCTCACCATGAGATTTTGTTTTTTAGAATATACAAAGAGTCAAAAGCTTCATTCCAAAGTCCTATGCCCCAAGAGGATACCTCTTAAGACATAATCCCTTTTTTGGAATTCCACTGACACTAGGCGAAGTCGTCACAAAAACTCATAGGGATGATATATCCTTTTTGCCAATAGACGAACTTTCTTTCTATATTTTTTGAAAGTTAAAAATCCCATCACAACAATATAACAACAATATAATAACAATGAAAATAAATAAACCAAAAATCAAGATAAAAAGAAAGAAAAATAGAAAACCATACCCAAAACCTAAACCTAAAAATATTTCTAAACCCCAGAGTTGAATTCCCTAATAGAGTCGCCAGCTGTAGCAACCAGATAAAAATATGAGGGTCGCCACCATTAATTTTTACCTAACGGTGGGAGATTAACGGATAACCCTAAATTAAGTCAGAGATTCTAAGTTCTTATTTCTATTAGACGAAGGGAAGGTGTTAGGCACCCTTCATCTACCTTGTTCACAAGGATACTAGGGCTTAAGTTAAAGGTTTAGGAATAGGGTTTTAATTTTTTAATAGTTAGACTCGCCTCGGTTTTAACCGAGTGCCTACGTATCTCCATGCGAAGAATCAGAGTCCAATTGCATAATCCGTGGTGTTGGTTGGTGTTTTTTATAGGAATTGCGTAGAATTGACTTCAAATTTATCCTTGAACCTTGTCTGGGTTTTGTAAGAGAGTGATCGTAGACGCAGTTCGCGGTTAATTTTGAAAGAAATTCTCCTTAATGCTTTTTATGAAAATATCTTGTAGTTTTTTTGTTAAGTTAGTATAAAATGGTTTTTCATTGGTTAGCTATTTTAATATTTGATTTCATTGGTTATAAATTTTTCTCATCACGTGACTAAATATTGGCCATGTTTTGTTCGTCATGAAGGATGCAGAGGGAGTCTGACAAAATCTTCCTCATCACGTGGCCGAATATTGGCCACATGTCACTCGCTTATGGAGTATTTGTTTATAGCATGGATTTTAATATCTTGTATAATATTAATTAGTTTAATTAAAAATATTTGATTTTTGTATGAATTATTAATCTCTAAATATTTAACATAATTATTTAGACTCAATAATCTAAATTAACTAACAAAACATCATTTATATTTTTATTATTAACAAGCTAATAGTAATGATATACTAACAAATGGCGTAATTAAATAATTACTAACAACAACTAAATCAAAAGAGGGATGCGAATAAATTGAAAGAATAAACAAGCACAAGCAACACCAAAATGCCATGTTATCTCTAAACCCTTATTAACCAAAATAATTATATAATATTAATAATAATAATAATGGTAATGATATGCTAAAGAATCACCTAGTTAAGTGATAATAAATTTACTAGAGAAAAAAAAAAAAACAAACAGTAGCGTGGGAGATCTTTTTCTTATTTAACTCATTTTAGTTTATTTAAAAAAAAATATAATAATAAAAGCTAATAATGATCAATTAATAGGTAGCTTAATTAAAATAAAACAATAAATCCTACAAATGTATACTGCACCACCTCTTCATTATTCTCTATGTATTTTTTAGATATTTCCTAACAGCCTAATCATGCATTGACACGTGGCAATGTTAATTAAATAAATAAAAAAATATAAGAACCTGAAATCTATTTGGAAGCATATCGAGTTTTTTCTTTCTATTTCATTCTCACTCTCCTTTTCTTCTTCACTTACTCTAATAACAAATATCATGAAAACATTACGAAAGAAGAATTATTTGACTTGTTAGAAAGATTTTGTTTATGTTAATAAAAATTGAAAATTGGGTAAATGAGACAAGTTTTGCAAAAATTAAGGAATACCGTATGGAAATTGAATGAGTATGCAATCATAATAATATTTTTTAGAAAAAATCGTGAGAAGAAAGATTAGAAAATTGTGAGGAGAAAATAAGTGATTTGTGAATAAGGTTATTTTATTAGAGGTTCTAATGCGTTAACAAGAAAAACATAAACAAACTTAACAAATAAATAAAAATTACAAAGCATTTAAAAATAGAGAGAGAGAGGGGGTGGCCTCATATTAAAATTATTGGCCAAAACAAAAACCAAAATCTAAAACAAGTTTGTAAAAAGAAAATCAAGTGTATGTGTGACACTAAAATATTGTGTGTATTGTTCGCTATTGTTTGATGAAGATAACAACAACAAAGTTTTTCTCCAAGGATTGTTGATTTGAAAATTTGCGGCTGCAAAGAATTGTTGATATGTAACTCTCCAAATGATTGTTGATGATCCTTGGACACTGTCTGATATAGACAATAACAATGTTTCTCTCCAAGAATTATTGATGATGGTTGTAAGAAATTGTTGATTCTCCAAAAAATTATTGATGGAGGCTTCAGGGTTTCTTCTTTGTTATTCTTCGATGTGAAGAGCAACAACTTTAGGAGAACTCTAGTAAATTGTGGATGAAAAATTAGGACAAATAAGGGCCATATTTATAGAGTTGGAATTGGGTTAAGAAACTCCAAAAATGAGAAAAAGCCCACTTCCAAAAACCCCAAAGTTATCTTTGTCACCAAGATTAAGAATCTGGACATAAGTGTGTCCAGGTGCAAAAAAAGATCAAATAACCAAAAATAATGCACCAAATGAGATTCAAACTCACGACCTCATATTTGCACACCTTTCCCATTGTCAATTGTGCTATATTACTTATTCGAAATAAAAATGCACCTGAAACTATACGAAGGACAAGCAAATAGTTTATTTTAAAATACAAATAATTTAAAATAAACTATTGTATATTTTTAAATATGCAAAATAATTTAAAAATGAATGTTTATAAAATCTCAAAATGTCAGTGTAATCCAAAAGAATTTTATAATCCTCCAAGTTTAAAAATAATTTCGGCAGTGGCATCAAGGCGGGAAAATTTGTGGTATGACACACGTGAGACAAAGTCGGAATACCTTTTTGGATATTCTCCATCAACATAATTTCCATCGGCATCCTTAAGGTACCATTTTGTTAAAAAAAAGTTCGAAACCCCCTGTCTTTTTCCGGCCAGTTGAAGACAATAGGGCTCTCGTTTATCCTCAATGTTAAAAGACCGCTACAAAAAAACATACATTAAGTGCGTTAGTAATTTAAAGACATATTCGTCAACAAAAACAAAAACATCACTTATGGTACCTTTATCTCACTCCAAATTTTTTCCTTAGCGGGTTGTTGCGGCGGTATTAAGCGGCAAGCAAAAAGTAAAGTATTTATTTTTACCGGGTGATATATACCAGTTAGTTTATATCGTATCGTGTCAACAAAGATTATTTATTGGTTAGTCGTTCAACAATTCTACGTATAATGAGTTTGGGATTAAATAGTTGAAAATAAAAGACAAAAAGTAAATGAACAAAAAGTATAAAGGATAGACAGCTTGTCCGGAACGAATGCATACTACCCGTCATAGACTTAAATCTACCGTCCAGTTATACTCAGCCTACGATACTCGTCCGTGTCATCACATACCTCTCACAACCTAAGCTATTTATATTTCAAATTGATAATCCTCCCGAATCACCTCGATATCCATGTCTGACATACCTCGACAACTAGAAGTCAACCGCGTCACTCGTAACGACTATCTCTAGCTCGAAACAACCAACACAGAGGCATTAAGATCAAATACTCTAAGTAAATGTCAGCTCTAAACCCATTTCTAGCATTCAGAAACTAACTGATAATCATCCTAGATAATAATCTAAGCAATTTATGTCTAGCAAAGCTCAAATCCCTAACATAGAGTAAAACCTAAGACAATTACCAACATGATTCATAAAAGCAAACTTTATACAACGCAAAGGGAGACAAATATACATGTGTTCAGAGTAAATATACAAACATAACCAACAATAAAGAAATACATTGAGAAGAGAAGAGATAAACTATTCATTTACACCTGTTTGTCAACGCCTATCGAAGAGCAATCCACCTCCAATCATCCATAAGCAAGACCCTATTGTTGTTTTCTAAGCTAATCTATCAAAAACTATAAAGTGATGGAGTTTGGGAGCAAGAATCCACCCCAAAAACCATAAAACACAAAAATGAACTGAATTTAAACTATATATAAATTTTGTCTCAGCCCACCGATCGGACCCTTATTACTTGGCCCACGATGCTCCACGTAAGCATCTGAGCAAAAGATCTCAACACCGCCTGGTGACCAAAATCACCGCCCGACGCTGCTTCTCTTCCTTGCCCAACAAGCTACTTGCGAGCCAAAGTCAGGAACTAATGGATTTTCTCAATGTTGCACCGCTCCTGAACCGCCCGACGAAGCTTCCGGCGCTCACAGTACCTTGTCATCGCCACCTCACCGCCTGACGGTGGTGCTTTGACATTTGTTCTTCTCTATTTTTCTTGGCTTATTTCTTTGCCTTATTCTTCTAAAAATGCATCTTGGAGATTTTATTCCTCTTGCTCCAATAATGCAACAAATACCTACAAAATATACACAAAACTAATCACTCGGTACAATATATACACAAAATGCAATAAAACGTATTTACAATAAAAAGTGGGGTTATTCAACGATTATTAACAAACAAGAACAGATAAGTACCACAAAACATATATACAAAATAACTACATTTTGGAACTTATAAACTCTCCTCAACTTGGCACATTGTTTGTCCTCAAACAAAGTCAAGTAAACCTAAAGAAACAAAAGATGATAATCAAAGAATCACGAATCAATAAGTTTTTAAAACGGAAAACGAATGTATTGTTCAAATGAAAACGTACACGACAAACACATACTTACCACTATCCTACAAAGATAACATATAAACGAAACAAATCCTAAGTACAAAAATCATGCAAAATATTCTAAAACAAACAAGCTCAATCATGAATCACACCTAGCAAAAATTCAACGGTAGAAGAAGAACACACAAAGGTGAGGGATAAAAAACACTCCTCCACAATCTTGCAAACAATAGACTAAATTATGCATTCATCCAAAAACGTATTGAAAATACAAATGCAATAATCACAAGGGTTTTTCAATGTTGTAATGTGGCTTGGTTAACAAACAAGTGATAAGTCCTAATGCTAATCGAAACAAAAACTTGCCTAAACCTAAGGGAGTGATCAAATCACAAAATTTCAAACAATATAATTCCAATCAAACTTCTTCTTCATCACAAATTTTCAAACCAACACACATCACTTATTAACACAACATTATTCAAACTCTTTTTGTTTTTCTTTTTCAAAGCTTTTTTTTTTCTTTTTCACTTCATATTTTTTTCTTTCCTTTATTTTTCTTAACCTCATACCAATCACAATATAAGTACATAAACATTCCTCTTCCCAACTTGAATTCAACCAACATCATTTATATGAATACTCCCTACTTTCTAAGGTAAGGTAAAAATTCATACAACAACATATAGTTGAGGGTTCAAGAAACAAAGAAATCAAAATCCATAAAAAAGGTGAATTCAACACTCATAGACAAGCATGGATATTGATAAAGGCTCAAAGGGGTAAACAAAGGTTCACACACTCACAAGGTGAATTGAATATTTGGCCAAGGTAGTTGTACTCAAAATCAAACAAAATTCCTTGATAATTTTCATGCATTCATACAATCAACACAAAACAAAAGATTAAGCATAATAAAATCTAGTTAAAACAAGAATTGTGGCCTCAAAAATATGTAAACAATGGAAAGCTTCCTCACATTTATGGGTAAAAAGGGAACTAAAGTGATTCAATTCATGAGCAAGTAATGCAAAAAGAATAAATGACATGGTAATTATACAAATGAAAAGTTTCCTAAACATTTTATGCTATAGAAAGTGATAAATGAGTACCTGACGTGTACCAACTTTGAAAACTATCATTACCATACATTCGCGAGTTGAAACGATCAAACTCGAAAAATCACAAAATGAAACCTCAAGCTACTAGACCAAAATTTGAGTCTAAAGAATAACAAAATAGTTAGAAAAATAATACTAATTTTATTCAATACAAAAAGCCTAGGTGGAAGTGGGAAAAAGGAAAGCCAAGTGAAATTTAAAAACAATTCACTGGCTCTGCACAGCAGAGTGCGCTAAGCGCCAACAGAGCGCGCTAAGCGCATGTAATACGGTGAACTGACTTTGAGATTTTTGTATCGCAAATTTGCGGATAGCAAGAGTCTCCATCGACTTTTCTTTTATCCATTTAAGGGAAGGTGAAAAGAACAGGAAAAGACCTTCGTTAGATTCTGAGTAAGGGAGAAGGTTATGAAAATGGAAGGTATTAGCACCCTTTTCCATCCGTAGTTATCTACGGGCTCTTAGTTGCTCTTAGATCACTTTAGAATTGTGCTTTCTGTGTGTTTGACAAAAATGTTTTGAAAAAAAGGCATTTCACTTTGACTTTGTAATGATTCATGTAGGAATGTATACAAAGTGTTCAGAAAGGTTTTGTTTTGAAAAGAGTTTGAACTTTGACAAAAGTGTGAGGTGTGAAAAGTATTTTGATAGAGCAAGCAACTAAAAGTCTTATTACCTACTCAGAATTGGTCATTTTCGTGTTGTTTTACGTTCCTTTAGAATAGTGCTATCCATACCATTAGTTGGTAGGTAACTCCATTCGTTGGATGTAGAGGGACATTGGAAGGGACATCGGATGGTCATAGAAGGCAACTTGTAGGAAGTATCCTAGCACATTCGAAGGGACTATCATCATTTTTCATAGGCGACAATCGAGGGTCAAGATCATGTATTCGTAGGCGACATCGTGGGTCTATGATCTTTGTATCAAAGGGACTATGATGATTTGTTTTTGAAGGCAACGATGCTAGGATACCTCTACGTTCGAGGGACTTGACCATTTGAATTCGTAAAGGCAACGAGAGAGAATTACCCTAAGGGGTGCATGTGTGAAAAGAGTGTGTTGATTCAGATATTTTATCTTGGAGTTATGAGTGATCTATGTCCAATTTTAATCTTGCCATACACGCCTAATTACTAGCAGTTTATAGGGTGCAGAAAGTAAATTGCGGGAATATAAAGTGCGGAAAGTAAATCCTACGCTATTACATGGCTTTGGGGAAGATACATAATGAGAGTGCAGAAAATAAAAGCCCTAATTAAACTATTACATCCCATAGGCAATTACATAATTGAAAAAGAAAAGCAGGAAAAATCGTCCGAAACGTTACAACCTGTGAACAGATACATAATCGGAAAACGGAAGAAAATTGCATAAGAGGAAAATGTTAGTAAAAACAAATATTTTTGAATGAGGAAAAAGGTTTTGTGTTAGTAATGACATTAATATGATAAGATAAATTTTTGGAATCGATTTGATAATTTAAAAACAATTAAAAGTCATTTAAATGATTAATTAATAATTAAATTAAATATGCATGCAAAAATAATAATTTTAATGCTAAAAATTAAATAAGCATTTTTCTGATGATTATGCAAAAAATAAATATTTTTGGTGTTTTTTAGATGCATGATAAAAATATTTGAAGATAAAATAGAATGAAAGATATTAAAGAAAAATAGAAAATAGAAAAAATATAAGTGAGTTTTCAAACTTGTAAAAATAATTGCCATGGCTGGGAATCGAACCGGGGTCCCTTGCTTCACACGCGCGCTGCCACGACCAACTGAGCTAGAGCGTCCACGTGTTTATAAAACGAAACGAATTGTTTTTAAACGTTGTTGCTTTCTGATTGCCCAGAACACGCGCGAAGAACATCATCTTCTTCGTTTGAATTTTTGAAAACTTAGCATCGGTTGAGTTCGACGCTAAGGCCCCTGCATATTTCGAAAATCAAGCACAAGCAATATAAATGAGATTCAAAGGCATGGTTCGATTGGAAACATTGTTCTGAACACGATGGTGGTGTTCTTTTTGTCCAATTTTTCCTATTTAGAGAAACCCTAAATCGGTTCAGAAAACCCTAACAATGGTATATTTCGATTCAGGCCATGGAAATGCAATTGGATTGTCCAGATAGCTTGCAAACTTCAAACGAAATCGTGTTCTCTCAATTCTTGATGTTTTTGAGAGATGTAAAGGTCTGGAATGATTCCAGGGACTCCAAGGAATGTGTTTGGATGCTTAGAATTGGCTTAATCGAGCTGGAACTAGGGCTGCAGATTGCTTGAAGTGCACGGTTTTTTGACTTAGGTTAGGAAGGTTTGGGCTTACACCGTGAGGGAGGCCCATTGGTTTTAAGAGAGAAGTTTCACCAAGAATAATTCCTCTCTTGATACCAATGGAATTGATGTATAAACAAGCGAATAAACAAACGAAAGTTTGCTATACTTGAATATTTACAAAGATATCTGTATTATGTACAAGTAAAATTGATATGTACATAAAAAGAAGTGGATATGTACAAGAAAATAACTATGTACATAAAAAGAATTGGGACTTACACCGTGAGGGAGGCCCATGATCGGTTAAGAAATTCGAGGAAAAACGGGTTCGATTTTATCTTCAAATCGAGTCGATCATGGAAAAAGGTGTGTAAGTATGTCTTGAAATGTTTTGAAAAGATCTTGAAAGTGTTTTTGAAAGATGAAATATATCCACAAGAAGTAGATTGATTTTATCTTGCCATACACACCTAATTACTAGCAGTTTATAGGTGCAGAAAGTAAATTGCGGAAATATAAAGGGTCTTACGCTATTACATAGCTTTGGGGCAGATACATAATAGGAGGTGCGGAAAGTAAAATGCGGAAAGTAAAATCCTACGCTATTACATGTCAAAAGTTTGCAACCTATACAACCTTTCTAGAATTTAAAAATATGGGAAAATAAATAGCGGAAGAGAAAACTAGTCCTAATGTTTTTGTATTTTTGAAATTAGAGTTTATGTGAAAATAACCTAAGTCTAGTTGATTTTAATTAAAAAAAGAAAATATTAGTGAATGCTAATCCTAAATTAATTAGTTAAATATTAGTGAAAATCATCTAATTAACCCTAAATTAATTAACCTAATTACTAATTAAATTAATTAATTAAAAATACGTAAAATAAGAAAAAACATGAAAAAAAACGCTGGAGAGCTTCTGATAGAAGCCACCCCAGAAGCTGGAGCTTCTAGGAGTTCCTTTGCTGGAGGCATCCAGAAGTAGGTACTTTTGGGGTTTCTGGTGTTGGACGCGCCCAGAAGCTGGAGCTTCTGGGGCTGGAAAGGGTCCAAAAGCTGGAGCTTCTGGGGACTCCGGATCTGGGGCGTCCAGAAGCTGGAGCTTCTGGGGGCTTCACGTCTGGGGCCATCCAGAAGTTGGAACTTTTGGAAGAATTCTGCGCTGGGAGACTCAGAAGTTGGCACTTCTGATGCTGATGGGGTCTAGAAGCTGGAGCTTCTGGGGCACGACTTCTGGCAATCTGGAAACCTGCAAGGCAAAAAGAAACAATATTGTAAAAGGTGGGGTTTGAACCCACGACCTGATAAAGAGAATGACATAGTGCGCGCAAGGTGAACCGCTGGAGCGGTGATACATCCATTCATCCTTCTGAACCCATAAATAGGTAAGGGATAATAGCCTCTAAATCAGATGCACCAGAACGGCGCTCCGGTCATCTTCTCCGGTTAGCATCAAACTTCAAAAACCTGTAAAACGCCATCAATTTATGAAAAGTAAAAGCCCAGATTGACTATATAGAACCCTACGAACATGATGGTAAGGTTTGTTTGTCCTAAAACGGCTTGTATCGTGGAAACCGAATCTTCACTAAGTTCATGCCCTAACAATGGCATCTAGTGGTATACACGTCAAAACTTGTGGAGGATGGACCAAACCTGCTCTGAAAGACTTCATGAACACATTAACATAGTCAAAAATCAATAAAACAGGGTAAAAAGCAAAATACGATTTAAAAAAAAACATGAATATGGATGCTTATGGATGGCACGATTTAGCATGTTCTGACCATGGATTATGATCCATTCTTACCCTACTGCACCTCAGGAACAAGAATCAATGCTTGGAAGCTCTTGAATCTGGATGGAAGTTGGAATACGATTTGGCCAACTTTTGAGAAATTTTGAGAATTTTAGGGTTTTGCAAGAGGCTGGCAGCACGTGTAAGGGTTGTCTAAAGGAGCTTTTGAACTTGTAAGAAAGCTAAGTATTTATAGAGGAATGGAATTAGGTCAAGGCATTGAGAGAAAATATTCTCCTTGAATGGAGAATATTTGATTTGAAAAATTTCACAAAATCTTTCCAAATTTTCTCAATCTTCCCTCAATCTTCTTGCACGAAATTGATAGCTTGTAATGAGCTATCTTGGACCCCAAGCCATGCAAATATCCAACCAATCTTGCCGTATCTTTTATTTTTGCATTTTATTTAAATGAATTTGAATTTAAGTTATGAAATTCAAAAATAAATAAATAAATAAGGTAGAGGGCGTGGCATGCTGTATAGTGATCATGAATAATCTTATGATCAAGTTCAAATCATAAAATCTTAGGCCCATTTGGAAATTTTTGGCTTTTGCAAGGTATTTTTACTCATGCACCTCCTCAAAAATGCTCAACTTGCACAATTTGTATCTTTCTCAATTTTCAACATTTTTGAATGTTCTTGGACTTTTTAAAAAACTCGAGATGTCTTATAAACAGCCTTTTTGTTTCATCTTCATTGGAGTTTCCATGCTCATGGACACTTCTTTGCAAAAAGATGACTTTTGTTGACTTTTCTAGAAGGACCTATAATGTCTTGATCCATATCTTCCAAATGAAGCATTTTCTGCCCAAGCTTGTGAGACATGAAGTTGTAGAGTATTGAATTCTCTTCAAAATGATCTGTGGTGGAGAAATTTCTGATGGAGTATGTGAAAGTTATGCTTAGTCAAAGTTCTGTTGAGTTTTGTCTAGAGAAGCCCTAATTTGGAAACTTTGACTTTTGATCAGATCTTGACTTTTCTTGAGGAATCATGATCAACCCTTGATCAAGTGATGAATATCACTTCAAAATATTAATGTTGACCAAAAATTATGAAGTTTGACTGTATGTTGACCCCAGTTGACTTTTGTCCAATACCATTGATTTTCAGCTACCTGAGCCATTGGATGAGCAACTTTGACTTGTGAGGCTTGAAACTTGACATGGTGATTCTTTGGAATATAGGATGAGGCATGATGATCACTTGAAGCATTGGAAGTCCATCTTGTCTTGAGAATGGCAAAACCCTAGTTTGGGTTGATTGCTTAGGAAAGGGTTTGTTTGGTCAACCCTTGTGAAATCCTTGAGTATGGAGATGTGAGTTGTCTTGAGAAATAGGAGGGAAAATTTTGGGGTATAATAATCACCAACACAGATTCGTAAAGAAAACTTTATACAATGCCAAGGGCGACAAATATACATGAGTTATGAGTTGAAATACATACAAACCCAACAAATAGAGAAATACAAAGAGAAGAGAAGAGATAAACCACTCATTTACACTGGTTTGTCAATGCCTATCAAAGAGCAATCCACCTCTAATCATCCATGAGCAAGCCTATAACACGATGGGAGAACTTACTTGTTTGTTTTGCGTTTTATCGCTAATGTTGTGAATAAAAAGAGTCGCCGCCGACTTTTCTTTTATCCAATAAAGGGAAGGTGAAAAGAAAAGGAAAAGACCTTCGTTAGATTCTGAGTATGGGAGGCAATTATGAAAAGTGAAGGTATTAGCACCATTTCCATCCGTAGTTATCTACGTGCTCTTAGTTTCTTAGCTCACTTTTGAAGAATTGCTTTCTGTGATTGTGATTTGGAAAGTATTTGAAAAGGCATTTCGCTCTGACTTCGTAATGATTCTCGTTGGAATGTATACGAAATGTTCGAAAATGCTTGTTTGGAAAATGTTTAACTTTGTAATGATTCTCGCTGGAATGTATACAAAGTGTTTTTGAAAAGTTTTTGAAAAGTGTGAGGTGTGAAAAAGTATTTTGATTGGAGCAAGCAATATAGTCTTATTTACCTACTCAGAATGATCATTTTCATGTTATTTCCTTCTCCTTTAGAATAAGGCTATCCATACCATTAGTTGGTAGGTAACTTTATTAGTTTGGATGTGAAGGGACAATCGAAGGGTCATCGTATGCTCATTGAAGGTAACATGTAAGGATACCCTAGCAGATTTGTAGGGAAGATCATCACTTTTTGTAGGCAACAATTGAGGGACGAGATCATATATTCGTAGGCAACATTGAGGGACGAGATCATATATTCGTAGGAAATATCGAGGGTCACCGAGGGACTATGATCTTTGTAGCGAAGGGACTATGATGATGTTATTCGTAAGCGTCTTTGCTAATGGTACCCCTACGTTCAAGGGACATGACTATTGTATTCGAAAGGAAACAATAGAGGATACCCTAAGGAGAGTGCAAGTGTGCAAAGTGTATTAAATTCAGATATATTGATCTTGAATTAGAGTGATCTAAGATTTGCTTTTAGTCTTGCCATACAAACCCTAGTTACTAGCGATATATATATATATATATATATATATATATATATATATATATATATATATATATATATATATATATATATATAGGAAAATAAAGTGCGGAAAGTAAATGTCTTACGCTATTACATGGCTTTGGGGAAGATACATAATATAGGTGCGGAAAGTAAATGTAGAAAGTATAAATCTACGTTATTACAGAATAAACCTTGCGACCTATACATCATTTTCTAGAATTGCAAATGCGAAATAGTAAACAAATAATCAAAATAATAAGAAAAATGTTAGTGAAAATGTTTTGGAAATTATCAAAAATGTTTTTAGGGTTAGTAAACCTAATTACAAGAAAGAAAACAATTTTTTGTATTTTTTGAGATTGATTTTAGTGTAGAAAAATAATTTAAAGTTAATTTAATGGTTAATTAACAATTAATTAAAATAAAAGGAACGGAAAAAAGAAAATTTTTAATGATAAAAAATTAAATAAAGATTTTTCTGACCTATGTGTAAAAAGAAAATATCTTTTTGGGTTTTTTTATTGTATTTAAAAAAATATTTAAAAGAAAATTAAAATAGAAAAGAAATTGAAAATAGGAAAATATATTAAAATATATTAGTTTTGCAAGGTTGTAAAAATAAATGGGGTAGCCAGGGATCGAACCCCTGCCCCAAGGGTCACCAGCGCGCTTCCCTGCCAACTGAGTCAAGTGTACAAGTTATTAGTGATATGAAACGAATATAATATATACTAAATCATGAATCGAAAATATTTGAATTAAAACGAGCGCGGGGAAGGTCATCTTCTTCGTTTTAAAACCCAGACTTTTTCCTACGGTTCTGATTTGTAGCTAAAGCCTATACCCACGGTTTTGTCCGTCACTACATCCCTGCAACTTTTCAAAAATAAAAAATATGCACAATAATTTTGTTAGGAGACCATGAATCGATTCGGTTTGACCCTCTAAGCATGATGGTACCATTGGTTTTATCCAATTTTACCTGATTCATAAAGCCCTAACTCTGAGCTCTAAACCCTAACAATGGTGGATTCACGTTCCTGCACTTAAACTCAGATTAAACCATACCGATAGCTTCGAAACATCAATATGAATAAAAATTTGCAATCAAAACATGTTAAATATGAGTGTATCTACGAAATCAATTTCAAAACTTTTGCGGTAAACCATGAATCATGTTCTTGAGTTTCTGGATGTATGGTCGATCTATGAGCGTCTGGAACAGATTAGTGAACACCAAGGAATGTGTTGGAACACTTTGTTTGGCCTGGATCGATGCAAAACCTGGTCTGCTAGTTGCTTGTGTGCCATTGTTTTTTCAAGTTAGGCTAGGGTTCTTGTGCCTTCAAAAATTCGTCCTCTAGGGTTTGGAAACCTTGTGAATATATAGATGATGGAATTAGGTTAAGAATTGAGAGGAAAATATATTGCAATCAATGTGAAAATATTTGATTCTTAAATATTTTCAATTTGCATCAAATATTTCCAATCTTGTACTAATCTCATGCCAATCATATATTTTTCGAAATTCTCAGCTATTGATGAGTATCTTTGACCTCAAGAATGTCAAATATTCAGCCTTGCATCAATTGATTTGATTTTGGTATTTTATTTTAATTAAAATTGTATTTAAATGAATAAAATCCAAAATAAAATGAAAATAAAATAAAGGAGGCGTTCCATTGGTCTTAGAGGTCATGGATAATCTCAAGAACAAATTTGGATCACAAAAACTTAGGCCCATTTGGAAACATTTTGACTTTGCTAAGTATTTATCTTCATTCACCTCTCCAAAAATGTCAAACTTGGACAACATGTATCTTGCTCAATTTTCAACATTTTTGAGTGTTCTTAGAATTGTTAGAAATCTCAATATGTCTAAACACTCCTTTTGGTTTCATCTTCATTGAAGTTTCCATGTTCTTGTACACTTCTTTGTAAAAAGATGATTTTTTGTTGACTTTTGAAGGACCTATAATGTCTTGATTCATAACTCTCAAATGAAGCATTTTTGGCCAAAGCTTGTGAGACATGAAGTTGTAGAGAATTGAGTTCTCTTCAAAATTATCTTTGGTGGAAAACTTTCTAATAAAGTATGTGAAAGTTATGCCTGGTCAAAGTTTTGTTGACTTTTTGTCCAACAACCCTAATTTGGAAACTTTGACTTTTGATCAAATCTTGAGTTTTCTTGATGATTCATGATCAACCCTTGATCAGATAATAAACGTGACTTCAAAATCTTGATGTTGACCAATAATAATGAAGTTTGCCTGTATGTTGACCACAATTGACTTTTTGTCCAATGCAATTGATTTTCAACCATCTGAGCAATTAACTGAGCAAACTTGAGCCGTGAGGCTTGAAACTTGACATGGTGATACCTTTAGACATATGAGGAGGTATGATGACCACTTGAGGCATTAGAACTTGATTTTTTTCTTGAGAGAAGCAAAACCCTAGTTGTGGGTTGCTTGTTTAGGAGAGGGTTCATCTGGTTAACCCTTAAGAAATTCTTGAGTATGGGGATGTGGATTGTCTTGAGAAATAGGAGGGCATATTTTGGGGTATAATAGTTGCCTCAGTTTAATCTTCTTGTGCCTGAAGGGTTAGATTGGTATGCTTGCTTTCGTGACCTGAAGGTAGAAGATGATTGAACACTCGAGTACACTTGAAAATTTGCACTCGCCGATGTATGGAATGAGATCGTCAGTTGACGATGCGCTGGAATAGGCTTATAAATGTCATTTGGGGAAGCTGATGCTGAGGAGTGAGTCATACGTTAGACTCTATGTTCCTCTTTGAATGTGATTACCAGTATGCATTGATTTTTAACTAGATATGCAACATTCTGTAGGTGGAGAGATGTCCATATGTGGTCGGAGATGGGCTTAATGATGCCATCTAGAGTAGTTGATGATAAGAGAGAGTTAGAATGAGCCTCTGTCTAGGCTGTATCTAAAATGAGGATTCGTCAGGCTGTAGATAGCTTTCCCGTCTTGTTTCGGGTATTAATATGTGTCCTACTGTCTGTTGATAAACATGTTCGGTCATTTAGATAGTTTTCCCGTCTTGTTTCGGGTATTAATCCTTGACCTTCTGTCTGGGAGATAACTTTCACTTGCAGGGGAAATTTAACTTGAAAGGATATGATTATTTCTATGCAGATTATGATGCATGCGAGTATATGATAATGCTCCTGAATGATATATACACATGTTATGACTTTTATGAATAATGCATGAATGTAGATGTTGTAGTATCGATCTTGAAGAAGATAAAAACGTTCTACTGGGAACCAATGATTTCTGCTTGGGGATATAGTGGTTGGTGACCCGGGATGGGGAATAACAGGGATGTAAATTCCTCCGATGCACTATCTAACCAAGTTTGAAGTCTGGATTTTGATGCTGCTGGGAAATGATAATCCTAGAGAGATATTCAGCTAGGGATGAACATCTTGTGTACGAATCTTTCTGGGGAATAATGTGATTATTTCTATGCAGATTATGATGCATGCGAGTATATGGTAATGCTCCTGAATGATATATACACATGTTATGACTTTTATGAATAATGCATGAATGTAGATGTTGTAGTATCGATCTTGAAGAAGATAGAAACGTTCTACTGGGAACCAATGATTTATGCTTGGGGATGTAGTGGTTGGTGACCCGGGATGCGGAATAACAGGGATGTAAATTCCTCCGATGCACTATCTGACCAAGTTTGAAGTCTGGATTTTGATGCTGCTGGGAAATGATAATCCTAGAGAGATATTCAGCTGGGGATGAACATCTTGTGTACGAATCTTTCTGGGGAATAATGTGATTATTTCTATGCAGATTATGATGCATGCGAGTATATGATAATGCTCCTGAATGATATATACACATGTTATGACTTTTATGAATAATGCATGAATGTAGATGTTGTAGTATCGATCTTGAAGAAGATAGAAACGTTCTACTGGGAACCAATGATTTCTGCTTGGGGATGTAGTGGTTGGTGACCCGGGATGGGGAATAACAGGGATGTAAATTCCTCCGATGCACTATCTGACCAAGTTTGAAGTCTGGATTTTGATGCTGCTGGGAAATGATAATCCTAGAGAGATATTCAGCTGGGGATGAACATCTTGTGTACGAATCTTTCTGGGGAATAATGTGATCTTGTATAACCTATTATCACTCGGAGACTGACATAATAAGTTGATTGACAGTGGGTTATTGCTCGTGGACCAATGTAACAATATTGATGTTCACTTCACGGGGACTGACGTGACAATGTAGATGATCATTGCTCGGGGACTAACGTGATGAGTTGAGAATATAGATAATCACTGCACGGGGACTGATGAGATGATGTTGATAGGATCACCTCTTGGGGACTAAAGTGATAACTTGAGAATGTATATAAGTTTGATAGGATCTCTGCTCGGGGGACTGACGTGATAATGTTGATAGGATCACTGCTCGGGGACTAATGTGATGAAGTAGATAGGACAACTGCTTGGGGACTGACGTGATGATATTGATAGGATCACTACTCGGGGACTAATGTGATGATGTAGATAGGATCACTGCTCGGGGGCTAACATGATGAAGTAGATAGAATCACTGCTCAGGGACTAATATGATGATGTAGATAGGATCACTGTTCGGGGACTAATGTGATGATGTTGATAGAATCACTGCTCGGGGACTAATGTGATGATGTTGATAGAATCACTGCTCGGGGACTAATGTGATGATGTTGATAGATTCACTGCTCGGGGACTAATGTGATGATGTTGATAGAATTGCTGCTCGGGGACTAATGTGATGAATAGAAGTGTTAGACACTGCTGAAAGGAGATGATAGAGTAGTAATTTTGTTGGAGAGATCTGTTTCTGCTGGAAGTGATGGCTCTGTGGGGATTATCCCGTGGGGATAAAATGAATCTGTGGGGATGTACTAGTGACTTTAGTTGTCATCTCAATTCCTAGAGTCTGTAATGATTGTTGTTTCTGTTATCTTTTCGTGTATTTGTGAACATATATTTATTGTCAGATGCATATAATCATTCAAAATAATCATTGGACTTATGCAAACAAGACAGATAAAAGTAAAACTTTGAACTAGAAAAGGGAAATTGTATTGATTTTGAAAAGTGAGCCTATAGATAGGCAGTTCGTATACCAAGAGACAAATGTCCTAGTAAGAGGAAGTTGTCGGAATTTTTTTGAAATAAGCTATGTGGAAACAATCTCGTCGAGTTTCAACTCTACTATTGCTCATATATTTTTGACTATCTCATCTCCTTGCTTCCAGAAGAAGGTGATTGGATTGATTTGCTCCATTTGAATCTTGAATCTATAAGTATATGACGAGATATAGTCGTACGCTTTAATCCCTAAATTTTGCATAGACCGCCCTTTCGAGTTTTCAGTCTACCGGGATACCCTTTTTTGCCCTAGCCGTCTTTGCAGGTTTTCGACTTGCCGGGTGTACATCTTTTATATATGTCCTTAACTTTTTCCCGAACCCTTTTGGTTTTCCAGGACGCCCTTATTGTTGCCTAGTGTGACACCCCAAAATAATTCGGTAATTAAATAATTACGATTTTTAATTATTAATTTAATTGAGAATGTAATTTATTAATATATTGAATTATTGAGATTAAATATGGATTTATTGGGAGTATGTTGAGTAAAGTGGGGTGTGAGGAGTAAAAGACTCTACTCACATTAATTGATTTATTTTAATTATGTTAAAAAGGAATTAAAGGAATTTAATAAGGAAAGGAGTCATTTTGGAAAACAAACAAGATACGTGAAGTGAGAAGAGGAGAAAAGAAGGAAGAAAACCTAGAAGTGTCAGATTCGAAGAACCCACAAGGTAAGGGGTGATTTCGATTGATTATGGTTTATTATAGGTTTTGATTTTGATATTATAGATCATAGCATGTTAGGAAATCTATGTTTAGGAATTTCTAGGTTCCCATGGATGTGTACCTAATAGTGTCAGATGGTGTCAGATTGAGTCTGATTGTGTCAGAATACGTATGGAATATGATTAGAGTGTCAGTAGATGAAAATAAATGATGGAAATATGTTGTTTGATGTGATAATGATGTCAATAGGAGGTGGTTTAGTGATTTCCATGTTGGGATTCGTATGGACAATTTTGGGTTGGATTGAGAATGAAGAAATGTTGTCAAAAGTGCAGGAAATGGCTTTTTAACACGTGGGAACCGGTTCCCAGTGGGGAGGAACCGGGTTCCACTTTGAAAAATTGGTAAAAGCGGAAAATGCACTCGGAACCGGTTCTGTATGGGTAGGAACCGGTTCCATACATTTTCGAGCGAGGTTTTGAACGTTTCAAGAACCGTTCTGTATATGTAGGAACCGGGTTCCACCTCAAATTTTTGAAAAATGTCAAACTTTGAAAATTCATAACTTTCAAACCGTAAGTCCGTTTTGAGCGCCGTTTTGGACGTTATTTTCTAAATTTAATGCTCTATTTTATGAAATGAAAACATTTTCCAAAACTTGAAATTATTTTGAAAATGAGCCAATTTCCGAGATAGGTGACTTTTGACTGACGCATATTGAATTGTATATAGCAGAGATCCTGTGTTGATGGATGTATTGTATGACGTTAGATGTATGTATGATTGGTGATATATCATGGTGATTGGTTAGCATGTTTATGCTGATGTTAGATGTATGCATGATTGGTGATATATCGTGGTGATTGGTTTGCATGTTTATGCTGATGTTAGATGTATGCATGATTGGTGATATATCGTGGTGATTGGTTTGCATGTTTATGCTGATGTTAGATGTATGCATGATTGGTTGATGTATCATGTTGATTGTGGTGATTCAGTTATGTTAAATGAATGTATACATAGACTGATTGACGTTGCATGCTAGTGATGTGCGTGCATTTGCATTGTTTGGTGAAGTTAATTCCCATTGTGCGGAATTTGACTTGGATTGTCGATAACCGATACCCGAGTGAGGATGGGTGGTTAGGCTGGATTCGTGTCCGGGTGGTTATGGACGAATCGATGGAACTGTATCCGGTTGATGATGGATCAGTGTTGGGTGACTTGGTCACGTGTCGGTACCGCATGCATTGAGTCTGCATTATATTTGTATGAAGTGGTAACATGTTAGGATGTCTTCCAGTGTTACTCTTCTTTGATTGTTATGATTATGCATGATGAATGTGGTTGTGTGTGTGAATCTGAATTTATGTTAAGTGGGTGAAATAATATGCTTGTGATATATTATTGATTGAAAGACTTATAATATGCTTTAATTATGAGAAGTCTCACCCTTACTTTACCATTTCAGATTAAGGTTAGCAGCTGAAGAGTCAGTGTCATGCTCTGATTAGATTGTAACACTGGGGAACGTAGATGAGGAATTAGACATTTGTTTATTGTTTAATTAAAATTTTGATGGGAATATAATGATTGAATTATTCCGTTTTTTTTTGTGATGGTATTTTCCGCTGTGTAAGACATGGTCTTAGTTGAGTGATTTATTGAAAATGTTGATCCTCGAGTAGATTGAAGGTTTATTTCATTTATTAATTGTGACATCCACGATTTCCGTGTTAACTCGATTAAAAGATGATCTAGATATTAATTTAATTAATATATTCGGGGTATTTAGTTGGGGTGTTACAATAGTGGTATCAGAGCATAGTCGGTCTTGTCTGTGTCGTTATCCCTTTAGTATGCGACTAGTGTGGTGACACCGTCGATACTTGTGCTGATGTAGATTGTTTTGTCTTGTTACGAACAATGGCCGGAAGAGGTAACGGAAGGAATGATGATGCCATTCTTGAGGCTTTGGGAATGTTGGAGTGCTCGGAGGAACCAAGGAGTGCGATTGACCGACAATTGGGGAATTTTCAGAGGAATAATCCTCCATTGTTCAAGGGTGCACATGATCCCGAAGGTGCTCAGAAGTGGTTGAAGGAGATCGAGAGGATCTTCAGAGTGATTGACTGTGCAGAGGGGCTGAAGGTGAGATATGGAACTCACATGTTAGCTGAGGAAGCTGATGACTGGTGGGTTGCTACCCGAACTGAACTGGAAGAAGATGGTGTTGCACTGACTTGGGTTGTGTTCAGAAGAGTTTTTCTGAGGAGGTATTTTCCTGAGGACGTCAGAGGTAAGAAGGAGATTGAGTTTCTGGAACTCAAGCAGGGCAACAAGACTGTCAGTGAGTATGCTTCGAAGTTTGCTGAGTTAGCGAAGTATTACAAATTTTGTCTCGCAACAACCGCTCGACACTCCAATTGCACCGCCCGATGCTGGATCCTTATTACTTGGCCCATGATGCTCCACGTAAGCATTTGGGTAAAATATCTCAACACCACCCGGTGACCAAAATCACCGCCCGACGCTGTTTCTCTTCCTCGCCCAACGAGCTGCTGGCGAGCCAAAGTCAAGAACTAATGGATTTTCTCAATGTTGCACCACTCCTGCACCGCCCGACGAAGCTTTTGGCGCTCACAGCGCCCTGTCATCATCACCTCACCGCCCAGCGGTGGTGCTTTGACATCACTTCTTCTCTACTTTTCTTGGCTTCTTTCTTTGCCTTATTCTTCTAAAAATGCATCTTTGAGCTTTTATTCCTCTTGCTCCAATAATGAAACAAATACGTACAAAATATACACAAAACTAATCAATCAATACAATATATGCACAAAACACAATAAAACGTATTTACAACAAAAAGCGGGGTTATTCAACGATTATTAACAAATAGTAACAGATAAGTGCCACAAAACATATATATACAAAATAAATACATTTTGGCACTTATCACAGGTTTCACCGCTTTATCACTCCATCGATCAAGAGTGATGGGAACCTCTCTCCGTGCAAGGGAACCAATATAACTTGTCAACTTTGACCCGTTGGGCTCAATTAGTTGGTTTTCTTGATTCCAATGTACGCCATACTTGACTCCTCTATCTCTGTCACGAATGATTGACTTCATGATGGTTATTCCTCGTCTAATATCCTTCTCCGCATCTTTAATTGTTTCATTTCCATCATTATGTTGAACTGTGGCATTTAGAAAACACAATGTAACAACATAAACACATTTAGAAAATTCAAATAGTATTTAAAATGAATAAACACAGTGTAATAACATAAACACAAGTACCAGCATCATTATTAGAAGCTTCATGTGGTGGGTCGTCCTCGTTACTAGCCATGTGACCTGTAATAAAGTGTCTGTTAGAAAATTAATGTATAGTATTGAATGAATAATTACAATATAAAAAAATAAACACAATATAAGTACATAAACACAATATAAAAACATACACACAATTATCTTTTTACTAACGTCTCTTTCTTTTCTTGGTTTGAGTATGAATTACTTGCCTTTTAACAATGCGGAATAATGGGTTAATTCAAATTCCCTCATTATGATCCTTCCTAATAAATGATTCATCCGCTATAATATTCTCATCTTGATCATTTCGTCTATATTAATCATTCTCAACATCAATATCACTTTGATCTAGACTTTTATCGTCGTTCACTTTGTTAGATAAAAGCACTATAGACCATTTCGTACTTTTCGGATCAGTGACATAGAAAACTTGTTTAGCTTGAGAGGCTAGAATAAAGGGCTCGTCTTTGTACTCCACCCTATTAAGATCCACTTGTAAAAATCCCGATTTATCCATTCGTATGCCACCATTATGTACCCAATTGCAACCAAAGATAGGAATCTGAAACTTCTCATAATCAAACATTCAAATGTGCCGGATAACCCCAAAATATGACAAATTTGCATATTCAGGGGTTTAAGTCTTTCATACTGGAAACGTACATTGCTTCAACTACTAAGGTGACACCACTATTTTGCATAGTACTATTATCATCCTGTTCTTTGGTATAAAATGTGTATCCATTAATTGCATATTCACTATGAGAAAAAATAAGCGAACACGGACCATATGCCAAACATCTCAACCTTTCTGTCACAGAAGCAGGATCTAAATCAATACTTGAATATATATGATCCTTGAACCATTGTATAAAACTATGATTGCGCTCTAGTACTATCCAACTTTCATTTCTATTCGGATTTGAACCTCGGAGTTCATGCTTGTGCATTTCAACATACGGCTCAACCTCATTATCATTGTGTAGAACATACAAATGTACTTGATCCCGTTTAGCCCTTGACACTATGACAATTTTATTTCCAATTAACTTTTTTCCTTCCTTTCTTTCGAAAATATGAGATTTTGGTAGTCCAATGGATTGAACATTGGAAAAATATTTAGTATAAAACTCAACTGCTTCTTCAACAATGTATCGTTCAACAATACAACCCTCTGGCCTACTTCGATTTTTCATGTACCCTTTTAATATTTTCATATAATGCTCAATGGGATACATCCATCACATATAAGATGGTCCATACAGTTATGTCTCTTTCATAAGATAAACAACAAGATGTACCATTATATAAAAAAATGAGGGAGGGAAATACATTTCAAGCTCACACAAAGTAATAACTATTTCTTCTTCCAATACTGGTAAGATCTCAGGATCGATCACCTTACTACAAATTGACTTGAAGAAAAAACACAATTTAGTTATGGCACTTCTTACTTTATCTGGAAAAATAGAATGTATACCTATTGGTAGAAAATGCACCATTATAACATGGAAATCATGTGTCTTTAAACTCTTTAACTTCAGGACTTTCATAGACACAACTCTTCTAATGTCTGAGGAGTATCCTTCTGGAACTTTAATTTCACTCAGAAACTTACACAATATTTTTTTCTCCTTTCTAGATAGAGTACAAGCAGCAGGTGGTAAAAATGTTCGTCTTCCTTTCTTCACGAGTCCTAATTCAGTTCTTATTCCCATCTATGCGATGTTCTTCCTTGCTTTAAGGTCATCCTTAGACTTTCCTTTTATATTGAGCAACGTACCAATAACACTTTCAAATACATTTTTTTTCAATATGCATAACATCAAGAAAATGTCTTACGTACAAAAATTTCCAATATGGTAATTCAAAAACAAATCGACCTCTTTTTCCATCCACCTATGACAACTTTATGTGCAAAAGGCTTGCCAAACTGAATACTCACATCTTTCACCTTTTCAAAAATTTGATCACCTGTCAATCCAGGTGGAGCTCTACATTGTTCGGTATCTCTGTTGAATGCTTTTATCCATCTACGATATTGTTGTTTAGAATTTAAGAATCTATGATACCGAGAAAGATATTCTTTTGAAAAAGTTTCAATCGCGTAGTATCGGTTCCATCTTCACAGACAGGACACGCTTTTTCACCTTTAATGCTATACCCGGATAGATTTTCGTATGCTGGAAAATCGTTAATTGTGCCAAACAACATCGCTCTCAAATTGAAACTTTCTTTCCTATATCCATCATAAACCTCCACACCGTTCTCCCACAAAATCTTCAAATCTTCGATTAAAGGTTTCAATTATACGTCTATGTCATTCCCTGGTTGTTTAGGCCCTGAAATTAACATAGATAACATCATGTACTTACGCTTCATACATAGCCATAGAGGTAGGTTATAAATCATAAGAATCACAGGCCATGTGGAATGTGAGATACTTTGAAGACCATGCAGGTTCATTCTATTAGTAGATAACGCCAAGCAAAGGTTTCTTGTTTCTCCTCCAAAATCAGGATAATCATTATCAATTTTCTTCCATTGTGGTGCACCTGCCAGATATGGAAACTTTCCATCGATAATTCTTTCATCTGCATGCCAAGTCAAGTGTCTTGCATATGTTTCAATATGAAACATGCGTCTAAATCTCTGAATAATAGAAAAATACCATAAGACTTTTGCTGGAGATAATTGTTTATTATATCGAGATAAACTGCACTTAGGGCACTCATTCAACGATGCATATTCGTTTCGAAACAAAATATCATTTAGACAAACATGTATCTTATCATAGCTCATTCCAATAGAGCACAACATTTTTTTGGCCTCGTAGGTTCTATTAGGAAGAACGTTATCCTCAGGAAGCATATCTCTCAAAAGGGCTAATAACTCTGTGAAACTTATATTCGACCATGCATTGCGGGCCTTTAAGTTGTATAACTTTAATACCGCAGACAATATTGTGAATTTGGTGCAATATTTATACAACGGTTTCTCTACATCACTTACCAACCTCTCAAACATTTTTGGACAATCCTGAAAGTCTTCTTCAAGTGCTTCTTCAATCTCTTCGACTCGATCACAATCGTATATATCTGTCACATTGTCGTATGAAGCATGGGTCACATTACTTTTCACGCCCAGTTTAACATTCTCACTGATTTTCTCACCATGAAATCCAACATTGTCATACCCCAAAATTTTCCCTCCTACTTTTCAAGACAATTCAGATCTCCATACTTAAGGATTTCACAAGGGTTGACCAAACAAACCCTCTTCTAAGCAATCAATCCAAACTAGGGTTTTGCTTCTCTCAAGTCAAAATGGATTTCCAATACTTCAAGTGGTCATCATACCTCATCATATGCTTCAAGGGATCACCATGTCAAGTTTCAAGCCTTACAAGTCAAATTTTATCATCCAATTGCTCAGATGGTTGAAAATCGGTTGTATTGGACAGAAAGTCAACTATGGTCAACATACGGTCAAACTCCATAATTTTTGGTCAACATCAATATTTTGAAGTAATATTCATAATTTGATCAAGGGTTGACCATGATTCCTCAAGGAAAGTCAAAATTTGATCAAAAGTCAATGTTTTTAAATTAGGGTTTTTTAGACAAAAGTCAATCGAATTTTGACCAAGCATAACTTTTACATAGTTTATCAGAAATTTGTCCACAACAGCTCATTTTGAAGGGAATTTAATTCTCTACAACTTTATGTCTCACAAGCTTTGGCCAAAAATGCTTCATTTGGAAGTTATGGATCAAAACATTACAGGTCCTTCTAAAAGTCAACAAAAAGTCATCGTTTTGCAAAGAAGTGTATATGAACATGGAAACTTCAATGAAGATGAAACCAAAAGCAGTGTTTATAAGACATCTCAATCTTTCTAAAAAGTCTAAGAACACCCAAAAATGTTGAAAATTGAGCAAGATACAAGTTGGGCAAGTTGGGCATTTTTGAGGAGGTGCATGAAGAGAAATACTTGAGAAAATCAAATTTTCTCTAAATGGGCCTAACTTTTCTTGGTTCAAACTTGTTTCTTATCTGAATTAGAGCCTCCAAGCCCAAGGCCACGCCTTTTATCTTTTATTTTTATTTATTTTGTATTTTTATTCATTTAAATTCAATTTAATTAAAACAAAAGATATAAAATCCAAACATTAAGTGCAAGGTTGATTTTTTACCATTCTTGAGGTCCAAGCAAGCCATACAAGCTGTCAATTTTGAAAATCATTGATTGCCAAAGGAATTGAATGAGATTTTATCAAAAAAGGAAATATTTGGTTTCATTCCAAATCAAATATTTTCTCATTGATTGACATATATTTTCTTCATGATTCTTGACGTAATTCACTCTAGTATATATATACACTGATCCCAGATGCCGAAAAAACGAAAATTCATGCCTAAGGAACTCTAACCTAGCTTCAAAAGTCTGTGCATTCCAAGCTAGTGGCAGACCTATTTTTGCTCCGATTCAAGCCATTCTAAGCCTTGCAACACATTCCTGGTGTTCCTCTGAATCGTTCCAAATACTCACAAGCCAGCAACACCTCTAGAATAACTCAATTCGAGTCACGGTCTGCATACTCTTATATCAAATTCGATTTCTATTATTTATGCTTCGTAAACATGATTTGATTATATATTCTTGATCGTGATGATGATTACAAGCGTTCTGGGTTGTTTAATTTGATTTTAGATGCAAATATGAGCATATGACATTGTTAGGGTTTCAAAGCTTTAATTTGGGATCTTTCGATTCAGGAAAAATTGACCAAAACCAGGGACATATTCGTGTTCATGAGCAAATTTGCAATCGATCCGTGCCTTCATTATAAATTTATATTGTTTGTATTGGATTTTTCAAAATTGCAGCTCTTATGGTGACAAACAAGATTCGTAGGTATAAATTACCCAGGGAAAAGCCGTGGGTAAGGCCATCACTAAATTCAAATTGGGGACGATGACCATGCGCGCACTTTCGTTTGAATTTAATTCTCAGAAATTATTTTCCTTTACATACGTTTTGTTGTATTTTTTAAACAGATGGCATGCCTAGCTCAGATGGCATGCCTAGCTAGATGGCATGCCTAGCTCAGATGGTCAGGAGGCGCGCGTATAACCCAGAGGACCAGGGTTCGATCCCTGGCTCCTCACAATATTTTTGATCCTTTTCCAAAACTAACTTTTTCCATTGTTTTCATATTTTTCTTTTGCAATTTAATTTCTTTTCAAATATTTTTTTTAACACTACAAAAAAAAAAATATATATTTTCCTTTTGCATTTAGGTCAGAAAAATGCTTATTTAATTTTTTACATTAAAAAATCATTTTTTCACTTATATTTTAATTAATTGTTAATTAACCATTAAATTGACCTTTAATTATTTTTCCACATTAAAACTAATCCAGAAAATTCCCAAAAAATATTTTCTTCTCTAATAATTAGGATTACTAAACTAAACCCTTTTTTCTACTAATTTCCAAAACATTTTACTAACATTTTCTTATTATTCTGATTATCTATTTCTTATTTCGCATTTACAATTCTAGAAAGGATGTATAGGTCGCAAAGTTTTATCATGTAATAGCGTAGATTTACATTTTCTGCCTTAACTTTCCGCACTCCTATTCTGTATTTGCCACAAAGTCATGTAATAGTGTAGGATTTACTTTCCGCACTTTACTTTCTGTACTTTACTTTCTGTACATATATCTAACTGCTAGCTAATTAGGGTTTGCATGCTAAGACTAAAATCAACCATACTTCACTTCTAACTTCAAGATAATATATCTGAATACAACACACTCTTCACACTTGCACACCCCTTAGGGTATCCTCTCTTGTTGCCTTTCGAATACACGATCATGTCCCTCGAACATAGGGATATCTTAGCTAACACACTTACGAATAACATCACCGTAGTCCCTTTGATACAAAGATCATAGTCCCTTGATGACCCTCGATTGTTGCCTACGAATACATGATCTTGTCCCCCGGTTGTTGCCAATAAAAAGTGATGATCGTCCCTACGAATATGCTAAGGTATCCCTACATGTTGCCTTCTATGACCATACGATGACCCTTTGAACGTCCCTTTACATCCAACAGATAGAGTTACCTACCAACTAATGGTATGGATAGCGCTACCCTGAAGGAAAGAAAAATAACATGGAAACGACCATTCTGAGTAGGTAATAAGACTCTTTTGCTTGCTCCAATCAATTCAAAAATACTTTTCACACCTCACACTATTTTCAAAAACTTTTCAAACACTTTGTATACATTCCAGCGTGAATCATTACAAAGTTAAACACTTTTCCAAAACAAAACATTTCCAAACACTTCGTATACATTCCAGCGAGAATCATTACGAAGTCATAGAGAAATGCCTTTCAAAAACATCTTTTCAAACACACACACAGAAAGCGAATTTCAAAGTGAGCTAAGCAATTAAGAGCCCATAGATAACTACGAATGGAAAGGGTGCTAATACCTTCCCTTTTCATAACTGCCTCCCTTACTCAGAATCTAATGAAGGTCTTTTCCTGTTCTTTTTGCCTTCCCTTAATTGGATAAAAGAAAAGTCGGTGACGACTCTTGCTATCCGCAACATTTGCGATAAAACGCAAAACAAACAAGTCAGTTCTCCCACTGTATCACAAACACGTATAACTTCGATCAATTCCACGCATCAGTAAATGTGATTTCAATCCATGTGCGTTAACCCGACCCACATAACAACAACCCAAGCAAGGACATTTCATTCTAATGGGGTCTTCAGCGTGTGCAACAACAAACTTAACAAACTCTATTACCCCATTCTCATACTCTTTTCATAATCGATCGCCAGACATCCATTTTTTATCCATGGTTTTACTACTAAGTAAGCTAAACAAAAACACTAATTAGGGCACAAAATGGTATAACGTGTTTTTGTCAAAACACAAAGTATACATGGAATGGATCCGGAGCTAGCAAATATTTTCACGCAATTCCAAACAAATTCATCACAATACCAGTAATTTGAGGAAGAAATTGACCTCAAATTTACCGAACAACAATTTTGAGAAGTTGAAATGAGAAGGTCGAACTCACGGACACACAGGGAATGAGCGTTGTACGTGTAAAGAAACATTCAGGATAACTCATAACATATAAAACAACATCCGGGATAAGTCATAACCTCTAAAACAATATCTGGGCAACCACTTATCTTACTTGAGAGATCTTAATAATTTTGACTAAAAAAACTTAAAGCAAATGGAAACCGAAATAAAATGTCACGATTCCGAATGCCACGAATTCGAAACCTCAATCATTCAATAATTTCAATTCACAAATGAAACTAAAAACAAAGAAACTCAAGTTATTATTCAATTCACATTCGAAACATGGAAAATCGAATTCAAAGTAAGTTCTAAACCCCTAAACCAAAATTCAAGCAGCAACTACCTAAATCAAATCATGCTCAATGAAATTATCTCGAACTAAGATTGCTCAAACCATAAACAAGTTAGTAATCACAAGGTATACAATCAAAATGAAACTTATATGATGCACATGAACAATTCAAGAACCAAGTAATCGATCACTCAATAATTTCAATTCACAAATGAAACTAAAACCAAAGAAACTCAACTTATTATTTAATTCACATTCGAAACATGGAAAATCGAATTCAAAGTAAGTTTTAAACCCCTAAACCAAAACTCGGGAAGAAAATACCTAAATCAAATAATGCTCAATGAAATTATCTCGAACTAAGATTTCTCAAACCATAAACAAGTTAATAATCACAAGGTATACAATCAGAATGAAACTTATATGATGCACATGAACAATTTAAGAACAAAGTAATCGATCATTCAATAATTTCAATTCACAGTTGAAACTAAAACCAAAGAAACTCAAGTTATTATTCAATTCACATTCAAAACATGGAAAATCGAATTCAAAGTAACATGAAGACAATAGGGAAACCACAAAGACATCCTCCTCAGTGGAAAAAACAACAGGGGAAATGACAAAAGGTTCAGCTTCAAATGTTGAATCGTTTGAAGGTAAATAATAAATGATAAAAGCATATAATTTTAACCTCCTAAATTCCTAGGCAAACTTCATTTTTTTAAAACCTAAGCATATAATTTACTCTCTCCGTAACAAAGTATGATAATTAGTTATTCACATTTACTCCTATTAGTCTCATTTAAAACTTCAACTTAACTACCTAAGTTTCTTCATCTCATTTTATTGCATAAACATTATGAAGTTGACAGGATATTGTATCTTGTTACTAATAATTTAAATCATCTATTTCGTTTTAACACAATAACTCAGAATTTGAATAGAAAAACAACAAGAGTAATGGTTTTAGTGAAATTAACCAAAAACTGTGCGGAGGGATATTGGTTTTTGTCTGAGAAGTAGTTGATGAAATTGACGGTGACGATGAGTTGTTAGCAGGTGCGGCTGGATGAGGTATCGAAAAGAGCTTAGGCAAGGTCGTGAGGAGAAGCTACGACGAGAGGTTATGGAGGTGAGCCGAAGAGTCACGAGTCTTGCGTCACAAAATCGAACAAAAATATACAACATGTATAGCATTCTAGAATTTAGGTTTATGTCACGACTAAAACAATATTTATCAAAACAAAACCATAAAATAAGAGCGATGGACAGAAACCTCCAAGAAACTAACTTGTTTGTCAGAGAAGCTCGTCGTCAGAGAATGAAAGCGATTTCGTTTTGCAGGAGAAGAAAATCGCAATCGTGGTGAAGATGAAGGGAGTTGTTGGTACAATGGTGAAGATGACAGTGGAGAAGTCATGGTGGAGGGCCGCTTCGTGAGAAGTGACAGCGGAGACGAGGTTGTTCGAAGCTGAGGTTGAATGATGAGTGAACAGAGACGAAGACGAGGTTGTTCGGAGCAGTTTAACAGAGACGACGAAGAAGAATAAGGGTTTTAGGCGAAAAATGGTTTTGTGTGAGAGACGGAGCGAAGAAGAAGATCGTTTGCAGAGAAAAAGAAGAATGAAACAAAAACTGAGTTTGTTTTATTTTTAAAAAAAAATAAAGGCCTTAGGCAGCACTTTTTGAGAAAGCGCTTTCTAAGGGATCCCTTTAAGAGTGCTTTCATAAAGTGTTGTCTAAATGGGGGCTCTAGCAGCGCTTTTTAATATATCCTTAGACAGCGCTTTTTGAAAAGCGCTTCCTAAGGGGTCCCTTTAGCAGCGCTTTGATTGTGCCTTAGGCAGAGCTTTTGCTTAAATTTCTTCAAAATTTTCCAAGTTTTTTTTATTTATTTAGCTAAAGTGCGCGCTGCCTTTGTTCAATTTTGGCGTAGTGCATCGAGTTTCAACTTTTCTATTGCTCATATATTTTCGAATATCTCATCTCCTTGCTGTCAAAAGAAGGTGATTGAATTGATCTGCGTCATTTGAACTTGAAGCTGATAGTAATGTGGTCTGTGAGTAGATAATCGAGACATAATCATGCGCTTTAATCCCTATCTTTTTCCTAGACCACCCTTTCGGGTTTTCAGTCTACCGGGATACCCTTTTTTGCCTAAGCCGCCTTTGTAGGTTTTCGACTTGTCGGATGTACATATTTTATATATATCCCTAATTTTTGCCCGAACCTTTTTGGTTCGCCGGGATGCCCTTATTTTTGCCTAGGCTAGTCGACCTAGCGGGTCTCGTTTATGCGTAATATCTTTTAACTATGTTCGCATTCATAGGGTGCAGGAAATCTTCTTCATCCATAGTGGTCAGTAATATGGCTCCGCTAGAAAATATTATTTTGACCACAAATGGCCCCTCGTAGATGGGAGTTCATTTCCCCCTTGGATAACCATATGGTAAGATGATGTGTTTGACTACTAGATCTCCAACTTGGTATACTCGGTGCTTGACTTTCTTATTAAGGGCTTTGATCATGCATTTATGATATAACTATCCATGGCAGATGGTTGTGAGTCTCTTCTCATCGACCAAATTTATCTGGTCCAGTCGAGTCTGAATCCATTCATCCTCATCTAACTCCGCGTCCTTCAAGACTCAGAGCGATGGTATTTGAACCTCGATAGGTAAAACTACTTTCATACCATATATAAGAAAGAATGGGGTTGCCGTGGTAGATGTTCGTACTAAAGTGCGATAACTGTAGAGAGAAAATGGAAACATCTCGTGCCAATCTTTATATGTCACTGTCATCTTCTGTATAATCTTCTTAAGGTTCCTGTTGGCGGCTTCCACAATGCCATTCATCTTTGGGAGATATGGAGAAGAGTTGTGATGTTTAATCTTGAACTACGTGCAGAGTTCAGTGATCATTTTGTTGTTGAGATTGGTGCTATTATCTGTGATAATCTTTTTGGGGACGTCATACCGACAAATGAGATTATGCTTGATGAATCGAGTCACGACATTCTTGGTAACAGATGCAAACGAGGCTTCCTCTACCCACTTGGTGAAGTAATCAATGGTGACGAGGATGAAACGATGCCCATTAGAAGCAGTAGGTTTGATTTCTTCAATCATATCAATGCCCCACATTGAGAAAGGCCCAGGAGCAGTCAGGACATTCAACGAAACTAGAGGCACATGTACTTTATTCGCATATATCTGGCATTTGTGGCACAATCGGGAATAACAATGGCAATCAGCTTCCATAGTGGTCCAATAGTAACCTGCTCTCAGAATCTTCTTAGCCATTGTATGTCCACTAGAATGAGTACCAAAGGCGCCTTCGTGCAATTCCTCCATGATTCTTTCAACTGTTTTTCTGTCTACACACCAAAGTAACGCTAGATCATGGTTGTGTTTGTATAGAATGTCGTTACTTAGAAAGAACTTGGCGGCGAATCTTCTTAGAAACTTCTTGTCGTTGACAAATGCCCCCTCAGGGAATTCTTGAGCCTCGAGATACATTTTCACTTTGTAGAACCAAGGTTTCTCTTCTACTCCTTCAGTATCAAAGCTGGGTAATCACCAAAGCTGAGTCTCCACATACTTGTAAGAATTTGATCCTCAAGTCAATAGCAGCTTTGATACCCATGATGCATGTCTCGTATTCAGCCATATTGTTGGTGCAGTCAAAAGATAATTGTGCGGTGAAGGGTGTATGGCCACCATTACGAGAGATAATTACGGCACCAATATCGTTTCCAAGTGCGTTAGAAGCTCCGTCAAAGACCACAGTCCATCGGGATCCTAGATCAGGTCCTTCGTCTGGTCCAGGTTCTTCGTAATCAGTGACTAGCATAATGTTTTCGTCCAGGAATTCAAAATGTATAGATTGGTAGTCATCTATGGCCTGATGATCCAAATGATCGGCTACTACACTTTCTTTGATTGCCTTCTGAGTAGTGCACTGAATGCCGTATTTGGTCAAGATCATTTCCATCTTACTATTCTTCTAGAGAGAGCAGGTTTCTCAAATATGTATTTAATTAGTTTTCTCAAGCCAAAGTGCATCTAGTTTTCTCGAGCAGTGAGTATCTTGTTTCAGAGTCGGTAAACTTTTTGTCAAGGTAGTATATTGCATACTCTTTTCAACCAGACTCGTCATGTTGCCCCAACACACACCCCATTGAATTCTCTAACATTTTTAAGTACATGATTAAAGGCCTTCCTTTAACTAGTGACATCAAAATGGGAGTTCTTCGAGGTACTCCTTGATTTTGTCGAAAGCTATCTGACAATCGTCATTCCATTCCACTACTTGATATTTCTTCACTAGTTTGAATATTGGCTAACAAGTAGCAGTCAAATATGCAATAAATTTGGTAATGTAGTTCAAACATCCTAGGAAACCTCTGACTTCCTTCTCGGTGCGGGGTGGTGGCATTTCTTGAATAACTTTAACCTTGGCGTGGTCGACTTCAATATCTTTACCACTGACAATGAAACCTAAGAGTTTACCGGATCTGACTCCAAAGGTACTCTTATTCGGATTCAATCTCAACTTGTATTTCTTCAATATATCTAATAGCTTACGCAGATGGTCAATATGTTCTTCTTCAGTTTTTAATCGAGTTATCATGTCGTCGACGTAGACCTCTATCTCGTGATGGATCATGTCATGGAATAAAGCTACCATAGCATGCTGATATGTTGCGCCCGCATTCTTCAATCTGAATGGCATGACCTTGTAACAGAAAGTACCCCACTGTGTGACGAAAGTAGTTTTCTCCATATCTTCGGGAGCCATCTTGATTTGATTGTAACCTGAGAAACCATCCATGAAAGAGAAAAACTTATGTAGAGTGGTGTTGTCAACCAGGACATCGATGTGTGGAAGCAGAAAATCGTCTTTCGGGCTCGCCTTATTTAGATCTCGGTAGTCTACCATCACGCCATCATTCATACAACGTGGATAAAAATAACTGCGTTGAGTTCATGACTTCGACTTTAATTTTCTCAGACATCTTAGGACACATACGGAGAACCTTTTCTGCTTTATAGGAGCAAAACCTTCTTTCGATGGTAATCGGTGCACCACAATGTCAATATCTAACCCTGGCATGTCTTCGTAGGACCAAGCAAAAATCTCAATGTAATCTCGCAGCATTTGGATCAATCTTCCTTTAACACTATTCTCAAGACCAGATCCTATCTTGGTTTCTTTTCTGTCATCGTTGGTACCTAAATTCATAACCTCGACCAGTTCTTCATGTGGTTGTACAACCCTTTCTTCTTGTTGTAGTAATCTGACAAGTTCTCCAGGCACTTCACAATCTTCCTCGCCTTCGTCTTCAGCTCGGTAGATCGAATTATCAAAGTCATATTTAGAAATAGCAGAGTCATTATCAATGGGATCCGGAGTGGATATGTATTTGCATTTTATTATGTGGGTGTGTGTAAGAACACATAGCTATATTTTTTCGAAAAATGTAAAGTAAAAGAAAGAACAAGGAGCGCAAAATTTGAATGCAAAAGTCTAATGATTTATTGAATGAAAATATGCAAATGACAGATAACAACCCTCACAAACGAGCCATCGTGCCCCGGGTAAGGCACTAGGCTTAGAGTCTTATTGTTCACAATTGCATAAAACTTTAAAAAGCGTAAAAAATAGAAAAAGAAATTAATCTTGACTAAAGGAGATTGGCATAACGTCCTTCATCGTCCAATTATTAAGTCCATTGTCGGTAGTATGGAAGATCTATTTGTTGATGTCAAAATCACTGTCATCGTCTTTTATAGCATGAACTCCATCTTTGTTGACGCGGAATGGAGGTCCACCAGCACGTCCGTGACGTATAATCTTCTGACCTTTGGAAGTGAAACCTAGACCAAACTTATTAGATTTGAATAGGAAATCGGCCAATTGACCCCAAATAGTACAACCTCCTTCATCAACTACAGTCTTTGCATCTTTTAACGAGGCCATCTCTGATGGAGTTCTGGTAATCTCGGGAGCGGCAGGGGTGTCAGCATTCATGACTCGTGGAACCACTTCGAAAGCTTAATAGGGAGTCTCGATAAATTTGCCTTCTATTTCAATGTACCAGAATGACTGCAGGTGGCTTACCATGTATTCTTCCTCTCCACAGACGATAACAATCTTCCCTTTCATTGGGTATTTCAACTTCCGATGTAAAGTAGAGGTAACCGTGTCTGCCCTACGTATCCAAGGGCTTCCAAGTAAGCAAGAATAAGCCGGACAAATGCCCTTCAATAAGAATGTTGAATTAAAAGTCTGGGAACCCACTTTGATTGGTAGGTCGATCTCTCCAAGTATTATCCTCTTCAAACCATCAAAATCTCTAACAACTATGTCATTGGTTTTCATCACCACTCCTTCGATATCAACCAACACATGAGACAATGTAGTACCCTTACACTCCATAGAGACGTGCAAGGATTTGTTATGCTTCCTTCTTGCAGGAGTCAGATCAGCATCAGAAAATCCAAAACCAATGTCAGCGGTCAGGCTAGCAATACAATTTTCAAATTGGTCTGCAGAAGTTTCTTGCGGCACGTGAGCATTCTTCAGGAATTTCACCAAGGCTTTAGCATGTGCCTCAGAGCACAACAACAGTGCTAGCATGGAAATCTTGGATGGAGTTTGTCCCAACTGCTCCACAATATTGTAATTGCTTTTCTTAATAATCTTCAGGATTTCCTTCATCTCTTGTTTGGAGGTATCTTCAGCAACTTCCTTTGGTACTTCTGTCTGAGCAGGTTGAGCGACTTTCTCTTTGCCCCAAGCCTTTGTAGTTGGCTCAATAGCAGGAATGCGGATTGGTGCAGTAGTGTCTTTTAGCTTCAATATCTGACCGCTTTAGGTGTAAGGCTTCTCCGATGTCTTCAAACCTCGGAACTCTTTCTGAACTGGTGAAAGGTATCTGATCAAAAATGGGTATCCCAAGTAGCTTAGAGAACTCTTCCATTGTAGGTACCAACTGATAATCTGGGAAGGTAAAGCAGTGATGTTTCAGATCAAAGATCTGGAATACAACACTCATAATATATTCTTCAAAACCGGAGGTAACCAAGTCGAGTAGATAACCATGCCTCTTGATGAACTGAGAGTGTAGGGAACTTTTAAAACTAACTCCTTGAGTTGAGAAGGTATTCCCACAAAGTTGATTCAGATAGTCTTCCTAGAAGCCATAACCCAACAACAAAGAGCAAAGATAAATCAGTAGGTCCTTGAAATGGTTAGAAATGTTATAATGATATGATGTTATGATGTCATGATGTCATGTTCTAGAATCAAGCACAAACATTTCACACAATAGCCCTAGGTTTAAGGCTTGCATGAGGTATAGGTGTCTACCCTTCACCTGAGTTTAAGTTGGTTTAACCTGTCCTACAATAGTAACCGGGTTCTAGGAATCTCATATCTCAGATCTTTCTCATAGGCTTTATTTCAGTACGACTACCAAATGGTTGGCCAAAACATCCCGAAAGTTGAATCTCAATGAGCGTAGCATCGAGTATCAACCAACCTTAGTCTGCACTAAAGTCGGCTATCTCACTACCTTCTAATGGCTAAGATGGGTCAATTAGGGTTCTAAAAGTTTAGTTAGTGATTGATGACACCACGCAGACGCCAAATATTTCCTCAACTAAAATGAGGAACATTAGGACATCCAAAGTGTCAAACTAACCGTAGCCATCATTTTAACAATTTCGGTTTACACCAGACATTCGTGATGATCTATTACTACTTACCTAAGGAAACTTGGATCCGGGTGTAGGATCCCCCACAAATATAATACCCAAGCAATACCCTTAAAACTAAATCAGATAAAGCAAACAAAAAAAGCAAGCAAAGGTGATCTAAAACCCTAAGGTAACCCCTCTTTAGGTAGTTTCCCCAACAGAGTCTCCAGTTCTATAAAACGGTTGAAGAACTAACTTGTTTGTTTTGCGTTTTATCGCAAATGTTGCAGTTAGCAATAGTCGCCACCGAATTTTCTTTTATCCAATAAAGGAAAGGTGAAAATAACAGGAAATACCTTTTATTGATTCTGAGTTCGGGGAGTAATTATGAAAAGGGAAGGTGTTAGCACCCTTTCCATCTATAATTATCTACGGGCTCTTAATTCCTTAGCTCACTGTAAGTTCCTGATTTGTATGGATTGACTTAATTTTAATAAAACAAATAATAGCAGCAACAATGTTTTGTATAGTAGGATTTCTAACTTATAATCCTATCTAGAATGCCTGAACATGTTGTGTTGAAGAGTTTCAACATCTGGAATAACATGCCATATGAGATGTCGAGACATCAGGACATCATGTTACAGAAACTGTTAAGTCTGTTACAGTTCAGTTTTAATTAGTGCAGAATATTTTGGGAATATTATGCAACATAAGTAGCGTGAAATTGAAGGCATATGTGAAGGTCCAAGAGCTAAGGAGAAATATCAGCAAGGACCTTGATTATAGCAGAAGTTATCTACTTGTTTATCTCTGCAGAAAGTTTGTTACTGCAGAAGTTTGTTACAACTTATGCTGTTATTTTGAAGGCCCAAATCCAGTTGGGTAATAGGTTATAAATAAGCAGTTGAAACCTAGTTTTAGTAAGCTAGTCGATTTTAGAAAGATGTAGTCTTTAGGGTTAGCCATGTAATTGAACAACTCAGATTGTGGGATGGTCACTGATTTGTGCCTCGAATCCTATAAGCAAGAGGTTTATTTTACTCACTCAGAAGCTGTGAAGCAATGAGTGTAGTTGTGTCCTTGGAAAACACTATGAATTAATTCCAATTTAGTTTGTGTCACAAGTTGACTGGTTTGTGTTTGAAGTGAGGTATGTTCAAACTATTTTGAATTGTGTTTGGAGTGAGGTATCTCCAAGTTGATTGTATTAGAAGCCAAGCCGTTGATGCAATTGTTGGGATGTAATTTCTAGACATCACTGAGGTGATTGGAAGTGAGCATAGGTTCTCATATATAAGTGTGGTATCTTAGGTAGAAGGGAAATTTGGTAGTCAGATTAAGTGAGGAGTGTAAACAGGGTAGGTTTACTCTAAATTAATACTACTGATAATGGACTTCATTCTTTGCTTGGTATGCCCCCAGATGTAGGTTGGTTAGAACTGAACTGGGTGAACAATTTTGTGTGTTGTTTATTGTTTTCTACTTTGTTGCTTCTATGTTATACCTTGTTTGTTTTATAATGTCAGATCAGATGTCATGGCATCTTAAGTCTGATGACACCAGTATTTAAATTGGTATCAAAGAAGGTATCTTGTCTGTTTCTGGATGAGATCCATAGGGGATACTTTTTGGTTGTGTACAAGGTACATGATTGTTTGAACAAGGAGTGTTCATATTGTATGGTCCCTTGAAGTGGAGGATGGACCTATTTGTGGAGAACTAGAAAAACCTAATTAGAACTGTTGTATCTTCTTGAAGAGAGAAGATAATGAAGCTAGAACAAGAGAGTTAAATTCAAAGACTTCATGCAAGAGTGAAGATTTTGGATTGAATTTTTCAGCCTATAATCAGCATAGAGAAAAGATTGTCAAAACCTCCATGCGGGAGTGAAGATGTTGATAAGGTAACTTTTGTGCCTATGTGTTTCCATATTGGTCAGGATATTGGTTGGGTCTAGTCTTTTGCTTGGTGAATGTCATACCCCAAAATTTTCCCTCTTCTCAAGATAAATCACATATCCATACTTAAGGATTTCACAAGGGTTGATTAGACAAACCTTCTTCTAAGCAACCAACCCAAACTAGGGTTTTGCTCCTCTCAAGTAAAAATGGATTTCCAATGCTCCAATTGGTCATCATACCTCATCATATGCTTCAAGGGATCACCATGTCAAGTTTCAAGCCTTACAAGTCAAATTTGCTCATCCAATTGCTCAGATGTTTGAAAATCAATTGTATTGGATAGAAAGTCAACTATGGTCAACATATAGTCAAACTTCATAATTTTTGGTCAACACAAATATTTTGAAGTAACATTCATCATTTGATTAAGAGTTGGTCATGATTTCTCAAGAAAAGTCAAGATTTGATCAAAAGTCAAAGTTTCTAAATTAGGGTTTTTTAGACAAAAGTCAACAGAACTTTGACCAAGCATAACTTTCACATACTTTATTAGAAATTTTCCACCAAATCTCATTTTGAAGGGAATTCAATTCTCTACAACTTCATGTCTCACAAGCTTTGGCCAGAAATGCTTCATTTGGGAGTTATGGATCAAAACATACAGGTCCTTTTAAAAGTCAACAAAAAGTCATTGTTTTGCAAAGAAGTGTTCATGATCATGGAAACTTTAATGAAGATGAAACCAAAAAGAGTGTTTATAGGACATCTTGAGCTTTCTAAAAAGTCCAAGAACACCCAAAAATGTTGCAAATTGAGCAAGATACAAATTGTGCAAGTTTGACATTTTTGAGGAGGTGCGTGAAGAGAAATACTTGAAAAAATCATTTTTTTTTCTAAATGGGCCTAACTTTTCTTGGTTCAAACTTGTTTCTTATCTAAATTAGAACTTCCAAGCCAAAGTCCACGCCTTTTATCTTTTATTTTTATTTATTTTGGATTTTTGTTCATTTAAAACCAATTTAATTAAAATAAAAGATATAAAACCAAAACATTAAGTGCAAGGTTGATTTTTTTATCATTCTTGAGGTCCAAGCAAGCAATATAAGCTGATATTTTCGAAATTATTGAGATTGGCAAGAGAATTGATTGAAATTGGTTCAAAAAAGGAAATATTTGGTTTCATTCCAAATCAAATATTTTCTCATTGATTGGCATATAATTTCTTCATGATTCTTGACCTAATACCATTCATTATATATATATATATATATACACTGATCCCAGATGCCTAGAGGACGAAAAATTCATGCTCAAGGAACCCTAACCTAGCTTAAAAAATACGTGACCTACAAGCAAGTGGCGGACCTGTTTTTGCACCGATCCAGGCCAAACAAAGCATTCCAATCGCTTCCTGGTGATCCTCTGCATCGTTCCAGACCCGTGCAAGTAAGCAATACATCCATAAATGCGAAATCCAGTATCACGGTTTGCATATTCCTTTGAATTTCGGTTGTAGTGATTTACGCATCATAAACATGTTTTGATTGCATATTTGTGTTTAGACTGATGTTTGCAAGCTTTCTGTATAGCTTGATTTGAGTTTGCGTACAGTATAAAGAATCCACCATTGCTAGGTTTAAGAGCTTGGAATTGGGGTTTTCCAAAATATACGAAATTGGACAAAACAAAGGCCATGGTCATGTTCAGTGGATCGATTCCAATCGATTCATGTATTCATAACTAATTTATCATTGATATTTGGCAAGTTTGATTTTTGCAGGGATCTAGCTACATGAGTAATCCGTAGGTATAAGTTTACCCACGGAAAAGTCGTGGGTAAGGTCGTCGCTAATATTCAAACGAAGAAGAAGAAGGATGCGCGCACGTTTTTTATTTAAACATTTCCAGAAAATTATTTTCACTTATAATCTTATTGTTTCATATTTCTAACACCATGTGCACTTGGTTTAGGTGGCAAGGCAACGCGTGTGTGACCTATAGGGCTTGGGTTCGATCCTTGGCTCTGTCCATTATTTTTCACCACTTTGCAAACTAACCTTTTTCCATTATTTTCATATTTTTCTTTTCCAATTTATTTTCTTTTCAAACATTTTTTACATACAATAAAAAATCACAAAAAAATATTTCTTTTCATAATTAGGTTAGAAAAATGCTTATTTAATTTTTTTCATTAAAAAATAATATTTTTCATTCATATTTTAATTAATTGTTAATTAATCAAAAATTAACTTTTAATCACTTTTTCCATGTCAAAATTAATCCAGAAAATTCCCCCAAAAAAAAAATCTTCATCTAATTAGGTTTACTAAACCTAAAACTTTTTCCTAACTTAAATTTTTTCTTTTTTCTAACATTATTTGCTTAGATTTCCAGTTCGATTCTTCTCGCGAGATTATTTTTAATATTGTAACTGTTCACAAGTTGTAATAGTTGGGACTTTAATTTCTCGCATTTTTTCCAATATTATGTATCTGCTCATAAGATGTAATAGTTTAATTAGGGTTTACTTTCTGCACCTCTATTATGTATCTGCCCCAAAGCCATGTAATAGTCCTGGGTTTACTTTCCCGCACTTTACTTTCCACACTTTTACATTCCGCAATTTACTTTATGTACATATTTAACTGCTAGTAACTAGACGTGTATGCTAAGACTAAAATCAACCCTAGATCACTTTTAATCTCAAGATAACATATCTGAATTCAACACACTTTTTCACACATGCCCCCCTTAGGGTATCCTCTCTTATTGTCTTTCGAATACATGGTCATGTCCCTCGAACATCATCATCATATTCCCTTTGATATAAAGATCATAGTCCCTCGATGACCCTCGATTGTTGCCTACGAATACATGATCTTGTCCCTCGATTGTTGCCTGCGAAAAGTTATCATTGTCCCTACGAATATGCTAAGGTATCCCTACATGTTGCCTTCTATGACAATACGATGACCCATTCGAATGTCCCTTTACATCAAATGGATAGAGTTACCTACCAACTAATGGTATGGATAGCGCTACCCTAAAGGAAAGCAAAATAACATGGAAACGACCATTCTGAGTAGGTAATAAGACTCTTTTGCTTGCTCCAATCAATTCAAAAATACTTTTCACACCTCACACTATATTCAAAACTTTTCAAACACTTTGTATACATGACAGTGTGAATCATTCCAAAGTTAAAACACTTTTCCAAAACCAAACATTTCCGAACACTTCGTATACATTCCAGTGAGAATCATTACGAAGTCAAAGTGAAATGCCTTTTCAAAAACAACTTTTCAAACACACACACACAGAAAGCAATTTATAAAGTGAGCTAAGCAATTAATAGCCTGTAGACAACTACGGATGGAAAGGGTGAACCTTCCTTTTCATAACTGCCTCCCGTACTCAGAATCTAATGAAGGTCTTTTCCTGTTCTTTTTGCCTTCCCTTAATTGGATAAAAGAAAAGTCGGTGGCGACTCTTGCTATCCGCAATATTAGCGATAAAACGCAAAACAGACAAGTCACTTATCCCATCGTATCACAGTGAAGAACCAAGCTTATTGTAGGGTTGATTTATTTTCAATTCTTATGTGTTATGCTTACAAGTGAATTATAGAGTAAGCATTGTGTAAATTCTATTGAAGTATGGCTATATTCCGCTGCATAGCCTCTGATGCAACCCTTATGTGAAAGAAGGATCCTAGGGTTATTTTTATTCAACAGAATATTGATAAGATTTTACAACATATTAAAAGTGTCAAAGATACTTGAGATTTCCTCAAGTCCACTCATAAAGGCATTTATTAATAAAGTTGATGAGTATCAATTGATCAACGATTCTCATATACATCTGCAAATTGTTTGACGACCTTGAAGACTATCAAGGATAATGTGTTCAAAGGAGATGAAACTGATGTTCTATGGGATGTTAGAATATTATTATTACTAGTATATAGCTACCAGTTGAAGAACATATGTTCTGGGTGCTAAACAAATGTAGTGTGAGTAGATATGTTTGGAGCTTGCTCCTAATTTGGAAGAGGAAACATATGTATTAGTTGGTCAAGACATGATCAACAAGCTCTTATACTCTAGATGTTAGTTTATTTCTAACCTAAAGTATTATTCATAAGATGCTATGGATGTTAACACCAAAAACCATATAGGATGATGTCCTATTAGATGTCAAAACATCATCTTAAAGTCTTCAATTATTTTATCGCCAAGAAGTAAATATAAGTGTGAAGATGTAATCACTCAGAATGATCTATTGTGAGTAGTTAATTCTAACTGACTGACTCATAGGTACTTTGACGGGAGACTAAGTACTTATTAGATGTGCAGCCTGAATGCAAAATTCATATACTCTGTCGGGAGTTGAGTATCTGTATGAAGAATTCATGGCCTAGTGTGAATTGGATATCAATATTAAAGTTCATTGTTATCTTCACAAGCTTTGGATGTGTGGAAATGTTATCTGGTGATTATTTGAAGAGCTGATTCAACCTAAAGAGATGCATACAGATGTTGTCAAATATATTTATGGGAGCTAGATATTTGTGATAACTGTATGGAAATCTGAATCAAGAAAGAGAAGAAGACTGTGATGAATAATGAAAAATGTTCTACATGAAGATGTAACATCACAACTATTGAAGACACCAGATATTGAAGAACGATGATAAGGTTCAGACTTATCTATTGAAGACTCATAATTGGTTGTACAAATGGTTAACTATGAGGTTTCTTCTATTACAAGTTACAGAGTGTGGCAATCTGAAACTTGTGAAACAAGTAAACTAAGGATTCCTAATTTGGAAACTGTGGCAAATTCCAATTAAAGAATGCTTCAAGTATTATAAGGACCAGCATCAAAGATGTCCTTATTTTGTATAACTCATGGGGAGTAAGAGTAACAACGTAATGAAAAGCTTCATCTTGGAAGCTAAAAGGAGGAATTATGATAATCAGGGGGAGCAACAGTCTAATTGAGGAGCAACAACCTATTTGAAGAGCAATTGTCCATATAAAGAAGCAGTTGTCCATATAAATAACCTAATTGTGAAAAGCTGCAATGTCTATTGCAATTGGATATGTTTAGAAGAAGATGTTGTTGTGTATATTGATATTCAGCTAATGTCAAGGGGGAGAAATTTAGATAATGAAAAAGGGGAGTGTCTACTGCTATGAGATGAAGTGATCTTTTATCTTAAAGAAGCAGTGTTATTATAATCTCAGATCCAAGGCAGATGGACTCTATGTAAATATTCTAGATGATGTTGAAACATCAATATTATTGAGAATCTTAAGTAAATTTAAAGCATGTTGATGGGTTCAGATTATTTTTCATGGCCACCTAGAAAGAAGTCATGGCACTATATTGACAAAAGTGAAGAGTGCTTCACAGTAGAGAGTCCACTGATCTGAAAAAAGTGAGTCACATAAAGTGAGTGGACAATGTCTGACAAAATGTCAGGACATCATGCAGAACATGTCTAAACATGGACATGTTAAATGAGGTGAACAATGCATGCATTGAGACTATTTTATCTCTAAAGAAACAATCAAGGGACATTAACAGAAGTCAAGGGTAGACTGGACGATGCTCAGCAAGTCAGTGACAATTTTTCAGCCTAGATTAACGCATTTTAACCAACAATTAATAGGCCGTTAATCCCTAAGAAACGGATACCCTATTTATAAGAGATCTCAACTATTCTCTAACCACAAGCAAACACTCAACCATTCTCCATCATGCGCTTCATTATGGTTTGGGAAAACTATGCCTGGAATTGGTTTTGTGAATGTTTTCATTGTCAAATTCTAGCTAAAAAGGGGGAGAGAAATAATGTCCCACAGAAAATACAGCAGAAGAAAGAAAATCAACATAGAGCAAAAAGATGTCTAAGTCACAAATCAAGTCGTCACAAAACCAACCATATTGAACTACTTGTGACTTGTGGTCTGAGTTGTGAACAAAATTATGACTTGTGTTCTAAGTTTCCTGGGAGAATTTCAAGTTATCTCTTAAGAGGTAGTTTATCTCCCATGACCCTCTTTTAGAACCCCCGGTGACAAGAATTGGTTTCTATCTTAAGGGGTAGTATAAGTTATCTTCTTCCTCATGTACACCAGGACTTTTCGTCCATTTATCTTGGACTGGTTCAATGCAGAGATTCAGTAACATGAGAAGATGTCAGACTGGATATTAAGACATCAGCTTCAACTGGCAGGCCATCAGGGCAAACCAGGAAGAATTGCTGATGAAGTTTATGCTCGTCTCAAATTCAAGTTATGTGCAAAAGACTATGAATGAGCTACTGAAGACTCTTTCAATTATAAATTGTTAATTGTAAATTGTTGCTGCTACTTTAAACTGCTTGTAATTGTGATTATTTGTTTTAGCTAAAATTTTCCAAAGGGGGAGATTATAAGTTCCTGATTTGTATGGATTGGCTTAATTTTAGTAAAACAAATAATAGCAGCAACAATGTTTTGTACAGTAGGATTTCCAACTTATAAAATCCTTTATAGAATGCCTGAACATGTTGTGTTGAAGAGTTTCAACATCTAGAACAGCACGTCATATGAGATATCGAGACATCAGACATCAGGACATCGCGCTAAAGAAACTGTTAAGTTTGTTACACTTCTATTTTAATTAGTGCAGAATATTCTGTGAATATTATTCAACATAAGCAGCGTGAAATTGAAGGCATATGTGAAGGTCCAAGAGCTAAGGAGAAAGATCAGCAAGGACCTTAATTGTAGAAAAAGTTATCTGCTTGATAGAACTTATGTTGTTATTTTGAAAGCCCAAATCCAGTTGGGTAATAGGTTATAAATAAGCAGTTGTATCCTAGTTTTAGTAAGCTAGCCAATTTTAGAAAGATGTAGTCTTTAGGGTTAGCCATGTAAGTGAACCACCCGGATTGTGGGATGGTCACTGATTTGTGCCTCAAAGCGTGTAGGCAAGAGGTTTATCTTACTCACTCAGAAGCTGTGAAGCAATGAGTGTAGTTGTATTCTTGGAAGAAACTATGAAGTAATTCCAAGTTAGTTTGTGTCACAAGTTGACTAGTTTGTGTTTGAAGTGAGGTATCTTCAAACTGTTTCGAATTGTGTTTGGAGTGAGGTATCTCCAAGCTAATTGTATTAGGAGCCAAGTCGTTGATGTAGTTGCTGGGATATAATTTCTAGACATCATTGAGGTGATTGGAAGTGAGCAGAGGTTCTCATATCTAAGTGTGGTTTCTAAGGTAGAAGGTAAATTGGGTAGTCTAATTAAGTGAGGAGTATAAACATGATATGTTTGCTCTAAATTAATACTACTAGATATAGGTTGGTTAGAATCGAACTGGGTGAACAATTATGTGTGTTGTTTACTATTTTCTGCTTTGTTGGTTGTATGTTCTACCTTGTCTATTTTATAATTTCGGATAAGATGTCATGACATCCCGAGTCTGATGACACCAGAATTTCACGCACCTTTTAAAAAAAACTGGCTTTGTGTGCGTGTTTTGTTTGGAAATCTTTTGCTTTGACTTTATAATGATTCTTGTATCAGTCCTCAAGAATGTATACGGAGTGTTTAAAAATATTTGTTTGAAAATGTAACTTTGTAATGATTCTCGTATGCATGTATACAAAGTGTCTGTTTGAAAGTATTTTTGAAAAGAGTGTGAGGTGTGAAATGTATTTTGATTGAGCAAGCAATTAAGAGTATTACCCACTCGGAAGGTCGTTCTTGTTATTTTCCTTCTCCTTTAGGATAGCGTTATCCATACCATTAGTTGGTAGGTAACTCTATCCGTTGGATGTGAAGAGACGGGCTTAGGGCCATCGTATGGTCATTGAATGCAACATGTAAGGATACCTTAGCAATTCGAGGGGACGATCATCACTTATTCGTAGGCAACAACTAACGGACGAAATCATATATTCGTAGGCAATATCGAGGATCATCGAGGGACTATGATCTTTATGATGATTTTTGAATCGAGGGTCTTTTGCTAATGGTACCCCTACGTTCCAGGGACATGACTATGTTTATCTGAAAGGCAACAAGAGAGGATACCCTAAGGGTGTGAGTGTGCACATTGTATTCAATTTAGATACTTTATCTTGATTTAGGGTTATTCTAAGATTGCTTTTAGTCTAGCCATACAAACCCTAGTTAACACACATCGTGTATATGGATGATGTTTGAAGTGATAAATTGGAGCTTGAACAAGTGGATTGAGAGTTTGATAGTTAAGGCTCAATTTGTGCATAAATGGAGGTTTGAACATGATTCTGAGTTTGGCTAGTTTTTTTGATGGATTGAAGTTTCAAATAAATTCTAAATGATGTTTAGAAAGTGTTTGAAGCATTGGTTTCCTCAGAAATTGCAAGAATTGAGAGTTGTTATTTTTACTCCTTTGAAAATCAAGTTACATACAATTCAAGAAAGAAAGAGAAAACATGTTCTTTGAGATGTTTTGATGTGATTTTGAAGTGAGGAATTACCTCTATTTATAGGCCAAGAATTTTGAATAGCAAGGTAAGGATAGGCTTGAAAGAATTAGCAACTTGCCTTAAAGGGTAAGAAAGAATCTTTTACATTAACCATGGTTAAAATTCTCTCTTGATACAATCCTTGTCTCAATCATTGCTATCAGATGTTATCAAGTTATAACTTATCTCTCAATGGTGACAAGGCTTCTAGAAGAGAAAGTTTGCAAAAATGACCTAAAAACTTGGAAAATGACTTGTAATTTATGGTTATGGAGCTCTAAGTTTCAATTTCAAAACCCTAGCTACACAAAGTGTTTTTCCAAGTTCTTGGAAATTTTGGAAATCTTGGAATAATATCTACAACTTTCATGTTTTGAGTTTTTCTTGAATCAAAATGGATCTAGGTGAAAAATAGCCATGAAAATGGTGAAAAACCATGTTTTTAACACTTGAAAATTTTTCTAAGTGTTAGAAAAATTTCAAATTTGACTTTTTGTTGACTTTTTCACACATTTTGATTTTTTATGATCATGATGGATAATTTGAAATGATTGAAAAAAATTTGGATTTCAAAAAGTTGATCAAAAGTCAAAGTTTGACTGATCTGAACAGTTGACTTTTTGTTAGATGATTCAGAATTTATCTGATGATCAATCATGATTTTTGAAATGTTTTGAACCAAGAAATTAGGTCAAGATATTGCATTGATGATTTTGAGATCATTCTCCAAGAAAATAGGTCATTCATTGAGCAGAAAGTCAATGATACATCATCCTCGATCAAAACCCTAATTGGTTGATTCTAGATAGATCTTGAGGAAATAATGGGAATTTGAAGATCAAATGCTGATGATTGATGAAGATAGATCATTTGAGGTGAGTGAATACTCAAATACTAATTGATCATATCTTGAAAAGATGAAAATTTTGATCAAAACCCTAATTTGGTTCAAGGAGCACACACACGATCTATCTTGTTCTAAAATTGTCAGTGATGCAATGATGCATATGTGAATGATATGAGATGGTAAATTAGGTCAAAATTTGGGGTATGAAACTCATAACTGGGAAAATAATTGATTGGCATTCTTTCCCTTGCACCGATCCCCGTGGATATGATAAAACCCTGAATACTTCCAAATCTTTTTATTATTGCTTTACAGCGTCAACAATGTCCCTAATCTCCTCAAATGTTCTAACCATGAAGGATGTAAGGAATAAAATGAATAGTAGAGGAAAAATAGAGGTTAATGGAAAAGGAAGTGACCAATGGGGAAAGGAAATGAATAATAGAGGAAAGACAGAGGTTAATGGGTTTAACTCTGAGCAAAGGAAGTGAGTTGGTTTTGCTTCCAAAATCTCACACGGTATTGGTGAGAAGACCTTTCAGAAACAATTCATATATGTTCCTTGACTAAATAATGTAAAATTTAAAAGCATGTTCTGAGAAGTGTTAAATTGTTGGGATATGGCATAATAGAAAGAGAAACTTAATTGCATTTAATGTCTAGCAGGTAATAAGTTATGTTGGGGGAAAATGAAAAGGGTTTTGGTTTGAACAAAAATTATATTAGGTGTGCAATTGGATGGCATGAGAAAACGAAGAGCAGAAGCTTTGCAAAGTGTAGACGGGGAGGCTTAAGAAAGCATAATGGCAAATTAGTCTTTTCTATAATATAATTTGTTCTTATATTATAGATCTATGTGAATAATTGAAACCTCTATAGTTAAATCAATAAATACATAAATGTGTTTCATTATGTAAATAAAAAAAAAAATACACAACTAATTTAAATATGAGAGAAATGTGTGTCCCCTAAAGATTGACTAATAAAATATTTTTAAACAATTTGTAGGGTGGAAAATATGAATTCCCTCCGCATTCTGGTTTCCTAATAAAAGCATGCAAAAAAGAGGCAGAGTGGAGCCAACATAGTAGACAGTGTTGGTCTAAAATATCTTGGCTTGCCCTGCTAAAAATTGAGTGAGGGACGAGATGAGTCTGACAAACACTGCTCCATAAAACCTAAAAGTTACAAAAATTCATGTTCGTCCTATTAATGCATGTGTCATAAATAAATAGGCAGGACAAAAATAATATATAATGTAAAGGATGGAAAACCTAGACTCGCACCGTTCTAAATTTTCATGTATTATGTATAAAATGTCTTCTATCGACTATAAATATATTGATTTACAATTATTATTCATTCACCTATATTCTCTGATTAATAAACCTCACTACACGGCATGACCCGTGCAAATAAACGGTATTTTTACTAATAAGTTACGAGAAAATAGAAGATACACCGACAGTGTAAAATAATTTTAGATTGTCAATCAATGAATCTTGTGTATTTTTCTAAATCATTTTTATATTTTAAAATTACTTAAATGACATAGAAAATTATAGATTTATAATTTGACAACATTGTAAATTTATTTTCAGAGCATGTCCGTTAAACTCATAAATTATAAATTATAAGAGAATTTCTTTTTCCACTTAGTGGGTTTCTTCTAGACCCATGGTGGAAAACTCAAAATACCCCCGAGTTTCTCAAGAGAACTTGCAAATTAACGCATAATTTGTTAAATATAGGGTGCCTTCGCAAGTGCACTTGCGAATTCACCCATAAATACTCATTTCGCAAGTGCACGTGTGAAGTCTGTGTTTTGTTTTAACAAAACACACAGAATAAACCCCAACCCATTTTACATCAAAACTCTCTACTCTAAACCTTAACATTTCTACTACTCAAAATCACTAATTTCAAGTTCATCTCTCCATTTCAAATCATTTCAACTTATTTCAAGTCCTCCCAAATCAAGTCCAAGCTCAAATTTGTGTAAATATTCTACAATTTTTTTAATTCAAAATGCAAACTTTTAAAATATTATTAGGTTAAGTTGTAGAAATTACATTTTATATGAAGTTAGAATAGGTAAATATAGTTGTATAGGTGTGCCATACCCCAAAATTTGCCCTCCTACTTCTCAAGACATTTCATACATCCATACTCAAGGATTTCACAAGGGTTGATCAGACAAACCCTCTCCTAAGCAACCAACCTCAAACTAGGGTTTGGTTATCCTCAGGTCAAGATGGACTTCTAACATCTCCATTGGTCATCATGTCTCCCCATATGCTTCAAAGAATCTCCATGTCAAGTTTCAAGCCTTACAAGTCAAGTTTCCTCAGACAATTGCTCAGATGGTTGAAAATCAATTGTATTGGACAAAAGGTCAACTGTGGTCAACATACAGTCAAACTTCATGATTTTTGGTCAACATCCATATTTTGAAGTAACATTCATCATTTGATCAAGGTTTGATCATGATTCATCAAGAAAACTCAAGATTTGATCAAAAGTCAAACTTTCCAAATTAGGGTTTTCTAAGGAAAAGTCAACTGAACTTTGACTGAGCATAACTTTCTCATACTTTATCAGAAATTTTTCCACCACCTCTCATTTTGAAGATAATTCAATTCTCTACAACTTCATGTCTCACAAGCATGGTCAGAAAATGCTTCATTTGGAATATATGGATCAAAACATTACAGGTCCTTTTCAAAGTCAACAAAAAGTCAACTTTTTGTAAAGGAGTTTTATTGATCATGGAAACTCCAATTGAGATGAAACAAAAGAGGTTTTTTAGAGGACATCAAGAGCTTTCTAAAAAGTCCAAGAACATTCAAAAATGTTTAAAATTGAGCAAGATACACCTTGCACAAGTTGGGCATTTTTGAAGAATTGCACAAAGGAAAATATTTGACAAAATCCAATTTTTTCCAAATGGGCCTATAATTTTATGATCCAAACTTGATCATAATATTATTCAAGACTTCTTGATGCCTTGCCACGACCCTTTTCTTATTTTTTTGATTTATTTTTGAATTTAAAAGCATTTAATTCAAATTTAAATTAAATAAAATATGAAAACAAGGTATAATTTAAGTTGGGTTGGATTTCTATCAAACTTGAGGACCAAGGAAGCCCACAAGACATTCCAAATTCGTGCTAGCTCATGCAAGGAAGAGAAAATCAAATTTTGGAAAGATTTGATTAAAATTGAAGAGAAAATATTTTTGCATTAAAAGCCACATCTTTTTTCATTCTTTTGGCTTCAAACTCTTGCTCTATAAATACCTATTGCATTCACAAAGACCAAGGACGAAACCCTAGCCTCTTGAAGCAACCCTAAAAACCACAAATTTTTCACAAAGTTGTCAATTTCGATTTTGATTTTCCAGCAGGTTTCAAGGTGTTTCAAGCCCTCCATCGTGTTCCTGAACATCCCAACAATCATTCCCAACCCTTACACGAAGCAAAATCATCCTAGATCGCGCCCTACAAGTCACTCCGATTTGGTATTTTTCTCAATTTCGATTTTTACAATTCATGCATTGTTAACTGTTTTTGCTTGCTTATTTGAACTCAGGGTATCCATTAGAGTGTGTTTGGATCATTACATGTAAGCTTGCACGTAGAAATCTTGAATTGCCATTGTTAGGTTTCAAAAACTGGAAAGCTTCGAACTGGCCGATACAGGGACTTTCAGGCCAAACGGACACCACCATCGTGTTCGCCATGGTCGATTTAGGGGGTAGGGTATCCCTTTGCTTTTTATTTTGGCTGTTTTGCAGGTTTGAGGAACGAGCTCGCCGGAGAAGACGACCGGAGCTAGGGCTCCGGCGTCGTTGACTGTGCTGAGACCGGCGAGGCTGGCGTGGCGCAATGGCTCATCCTGATTCGTTCTCACATGAATATTGGGTCCCACGTTGTTGACTATGTTTAAAAATTAAAAATATGACACGTTGCATCCTTTATAGTACATTGTTTGCATATTACAAACACCAAGACACCTTGGCTCAGATGGCAATGCATTGGTTGATTTCTCCAGGAGGGCACGAGTTCGATCCTTGGCCCTGGCAATTTCTTTTATCACTTTGCAAACTAACTTTTCTTTTTATTTTTTCTTAATATTTTCCTTCCGTTTAATTTATCTTTAAATATTTTTCTCATGCATTTAAAAATCACAAAAAATATTTTCCTTTTGCATTTTAATCAGAAAAATGTTTATTTAATTTTTGACATTAAAATTAACATTTTTGCAAGCATATTTTAATTAATTGTTAATTAACCATTAAATTGACTTTTAATTGCTTTTAATTATCAAAATCGATCTAGAAAATTCCCAAAAAATTATCTTATCATCTAATTGTCATTACTAATCTAAAGTCTTTTTCCTCATTCAAAAATCTTATTTTTGCTAACCTTTTTCTCTTATGCGAATTTCTCATATTTTCCGATTATGTATCTGCTCACAGGTTGTAACGTTTCGAACTATTTTTTCGCTTTTCTTTTCAATATTATGTAACTGCTCATGGGATGTAATAGTTAATTAGGATTTTTACTTTCCGCACTCCTATTATGTAACTGCCCCAAAGCCATGTAATAGCGTAGGACTTTATTTTTCCGCACTTTACTTTCCGCAATTTATTTTCTGCACCCTATAAACTGCTAGTAACTAGGCGTGTATGGCAAGATAAAAACAACATAGATCACTTCTAATTGCAAGATAACATATCTGAATTTGACACACTCTTTTCACACATGCACCCTTTAGGGTAATTCTCTCTTGTTGCCTTACGAATATAAATGGTCAAGTCCCTCGAACGTAGAGGTATCCTAGCACCGTTGCCTACAAACATATCATCATAGTCCCTTCGATACAAAGATCATAGACCCATGATGTCGCCTACGAATACATGATCTCGTCCCTCGATTGTTGCCTACGAAAAGTGATGATCGTCCATTCGAATATGCTAGGATACTTCCTACAAGTTGCTTTCTATGACCATCTGATGTCCCTTCGAATGTCCCTTCTACATCCAACGAATAGGGTTACCTACCAACTAATGGTATGGATAGCACTATTCTAAAGGAAACAAAAACAACACGAAAACAACCATTCTGAGTAGGTAATAAGACTTTTAGTTGCTTGCTCAAACAAAATACTTTTCACACTACACACTTTTGTCAATGTTCAAACTCTTTTCAAAATTGAAACATTTCCGAACACTTTGTATACATTCCTACATGAATCATTACAAAGTCAAAGCGAAATGCCTTTTCAAAACATTTTTGTCAAACACATAGAAAGCATTTTTAAAAGTGAGCTAAAAAGCAACTAAGAGCCCGTAGATAACTACGGATGAAAAGGGGTGTTAATACCTTCCCTTTTCATAACCTTCTCCCTTACTCAGAATCTAACGAAGGTCTTTTCCTATTCTTTTCACCTTCCCTTAATTGGATAAAAGAAAAGTCGGTGGCGACTCTTGCTATCCGCACATTTGTGATAAAAAGCAAAACAAAATCTCAAAGTCAGTTCACCGTATTACAGAACTGGCGACTCTGATGGGGAGACACCCTAAAGAGAGAATGCCTTAGGGATTTCTAGATCATTTTACTACTTTCTGTTTGAATTGTATGCTTTACTTTTAAGGGTTGCTTGGGTATTATATTTGTGGGGGATCCTACACCCGGATCCAGGTTTCCTTAGGCAAGTAGCAATAGATCGTCGCGACCGTTAGGCGTATACCGAAACGGTCAACATGATGGCTATGTTAGTGTGACACTTTGGATGTCCCTGATACTCTTCATTTCTAAGTTGAGGATAATATTTGGCTTCTGCGTGGTGTCATCAGCACTTACTCAACTTTTAGAACCCTAATTGACCCATCTTGGCCATTAGAAGGTAGTGAGATGGCCGGCTTTGGTGTAGACCGAGGTTGGCTGATACTCGATGCTACGCTCATTAAGATCAGACTTTTGGGATATTTTCGGTCGACCACTTGGTAGTCGTATTGAAATAAACGTCTACGAGAAAGATCAATGATATGAGATTCCTATAACCCGGTTACTATTATAGGACAGGATGAACCAACTCAAACTATGGTAGGGTAATCACCTATACCTCATGCAAGCCTTAAACCTAGGGCTATTGTGTGAATTGTTTGTGCTTGCTAAACATGACATCATGACATCATCGCATTGTGTGACACCCCAAAATAATGCAATAAATAAATACTTATGATTTTTAATTATTAAATTAATTGAGGTAATAATTTATTTAGTTTATTGGATTATTAAGTTAATGATGGAATTAATTGGAGAATGAGAAATAAATAATTATTTTATTTATGTTAAAAGGAATAAAAGGAATTAAATAAGGAAAAGAGGAAAATAGAATCATTTTGGAGAAAACAAGACTACGTAGAAGTGAGAAGAGGAAAAGAAGAAGGAAAACCTAGAAGTGTCAGAATCTCGAAGAACCCACAAGGTGGGGTGATTTCGATTGATTATTACTTATGGGTTTTGATGTTGATAATATAGGTTATAGCATGTTAGGAAATTGTATTTGTGAATTTATAGGGTTCCATGAATGTGTCCCTATAGGTGTCGATGGTGTCGGTGATAGGTATGAATTGATTAGGGTGTCGATACCAATTATGACCGATAGGAAGATGATAATTGATGTGATGAGCGATGGAAAATGTTGTACTTTGGTGTTTCCAATGATGGAATTCGGTGGGTATGTGTGGATTGAATTAAAATGGAAGCATCTGTCAAAAATGCGAAAATGACTTTTGGGAACCGGTTCCAATGGGAGGAACCGGTTCCCCTTTGAAAATTTTGAAAAATTGAATTTGTACGTGAACCGGTTCTGCATGGGAGGAACCGGTTCCACGTTACTTTTGAAAAAATATTTTTCGGGAACCGTTCCCACCGAGGAACCGGTTCCCCATACATTTTCGGCGCTGATTTTTGAAATGGGAACCGGTTCCTGGAGGAACCGGGTTCCACTGCTTATTTTGAAAATTTTAAAACTTCAAAATTCATAACTTTCAAACCGTAAGTCCTTTTTGAGCCGTTTTGGACGTTATTTCCTAAATTTTATGCTCTACCTTATGAAATGAAAATATTTTAGAAAATTGAAATTATTTTGGAAAGGGGTTGGATTTGAGTAAATGATTTTAAGACATATAAGGATGTATGTGTAGTAGAGTAACCTTGGTGATGAGGACAGTAATGTGTGTAATAGCATGTTTATCTTTGAGGTTAGGTGTATGCATGATTGGTTGATGTATCATGTTGATTGGTTTGCATGTTTATCTTGATGTTGATCGTATGCATGATTGGTTGAGATATCATGTGGGATGGTTGTTTATTATGTTGAATTGATGTATTGCATAGGATTAATGTTGCATGCTATTGATGTGCGTGCATATGCATTGTTTTGGTGAAGTTAATTCCCATTGTGCGGAATTTGACTTGGATTGCCAATAACCGATACCGAGAGGATGGCGGTGGTTAATGGATCGGTTGGGTGACTTGGTCATGAAGTCGGTACCGCATGCATTGAGTCGCATTTGTGTTTGTATGGAATTGTAACATGTTAGGATGTTTTCCGGTTGCAATTCTTTTATTGTTTATTGATCATGCATGATGAATTACATGATTATGGATGTGCGTTGGATCTTTGAATGGTGTTAAGTGGTGGAATAATATGCTTGTATTATTTTATTGATTGAAAGACTTATAATGTGCTTTAATTATGAGAAGTCTCACCCTTACTTTACCATTTCATTGAGTTAGCGGTGAGGAGTCGGTGAGGATGGCTCTAGAGCTTATCTTTTAGTCCGTGTCGATGTGATGCTCGATTAGATTGTAACAGGGAACGCTTAGTTAAGATAATCGATTGTTTAATAGTTTGGTTTGAATTCCTTGAGAACTATGATGTTTTATTTATGTTGATTGATTTTGGTATTTCATTGTAAGACATGGTCTTATGATGATTTGAATTGTTGGATGATGATCCTCGGTGGCATAGCTCTTTGCTTGATGAAGTTGTTTTAATTATTAATTGTGACATCCTATGTTATACCGTGTTAACTCGATTAAAGATGATTTAGATATTAATTTAATTAATATATTCGGGTATCTAGATGGGGTGTTACAATAGTGGTATCGAGCATAGTCGGTCTTGTCCGTGTCGTTATCCCTTTTGTATGCGACTAGTGTGAAGTGACACCCGATACTTGTGTCGATGTAAATTGTTTTGTTATGTTACAAGAACAATGGCGGAAGAGGTAACGGAAGGAATGATGATGCCATTCCGAGGCTTTGGGAATGTTGGTTGGAGTGCTCGGAGGGAACCGGAGGAGTGATTGGTGATGACAATTGGGGAATTTTCGAGGAATAATCCTCCATTGTTCAAGGGCACGTGATCCCGAAGGTGCTGAAGTGGTTGAAGGAGATCGAGAGGATCTTGAGTGATTGATCGCGAGGGCTAAAGGTGAGATATGGAACTCACATGTTGGTGAGGAAGCGATGACGGTGGGTTGCTACCGAGTGAACTAGAAGAAGATGGTGTTGCATTGAATTGGGTCAGAGCTTTTCCGAGGAGGTATTTTCAAGATGTCGAGGTAAGAAGGAGATTGAGTTTTGGAACTGCGGGGTAACAAGACCGGTGAGTATGCTTCAAAGTTTTCGAGTTAGCAAAGTATTATGCTCATTACCCTAACGATGCGATGGAGAGTTTTCCAAATGTATCAAGTTTGAGAATGGTCTTCGTGACGAGATTAAGCGGGTATTCTATCGCCGCATCCGGATCCGTTGATTGTAGTAGGATTCTTGAGGAGGATCTTGCTAACACTAAGTTGAATGCTCGGGTACGCTGATAGGAAAGGTAAGCAACGGATGGATCGTGGTAAGCCTTATGATAGGAGTAATCGAGATCCGGAGGTTGGAAGAAGTCCGTGGAGGAGATTCTAGTTCCTCCGCTAGGTGTGTGTGGTGACAGACATCGTATGGTGGACCAAGAGCAATGATAAGAAGTGTTTCAAGTGTGGAAAGTTCGCCATGTGGCCAATGACCGCAGAGTGAAAGGGTGACTTGCTACAACTGTGGTGAAGAGGTCATACTCCTCGGCACAAAACCCAAGAAAGAGCAAGCGGTGGTAAAGTGTTCGCATTGTCGGATCGAAACTAAACCGATGATCGGCTGATTAAAGGTACATGTTTTATTAATGGCATACCTTTGATTGCGATTATTGATACTGGAGCTACGCATTCTTTTATTGCGTTAGATTGTGCTAAGAGATTGAATATGGAAATTTCCAATATGGATGGAAGTGTGGTTATTGATACTCCTGCGTCGGGTTCGACTACTTACGTATGTTTGTAGGAATTGTCCTGCTGTGATTTTTGATAGGGTTTCGTATGGATTTAGTGTGCCTACCGCTAGAACAACTTGATATCATCCTTGGAATGAACTGGTTGGAATTCAACCAGGTTCATATCAACTGTTTTGAGAAGACGGTCATTTTCCCTGAAGAGGTTAAGATCGAAAGTGAGATTATGTCAGTAAAGCAGATGAATCTAGCGGTGAAAGATGGTGCAGGGGTGTTTATGTTGTATTCCACGATTGAAGCGAAGGGAAAGGCAAAGAGCGATGGATTTCGGTGAATGAATTTCGAGGTGTTTCGAAGACGTTAGTGAATGCCACCGAGAGAGGTAGAATTTACTATAGATCGATTCGGAACTAGTCCGGTCGATGGCGCCTTATCGCATGTCGGCATCTGAATTAGCCGAAGAAGCGCTAGAGGAATTGCTTGAGAAGAAGTTTATCCGTCTGTGTGTCGCCGTGGGGTGCTCGGTGTTATTGGTTAAGAAGAAGGAAGGTTCAATGAGGTTATGTGTTGACTACCGGCAGTGAATAAAGTTACAATCAAGAATCGGTATCCTTTGCCGAGGATTGATGATTTGATGGATCACTCGTTGAGCGTGTGTGTTTAGTAAGATTGATCCGAGGTCCGGATATCATCGATTCGCGTGAAGTCGAGGATATTGAAAACCGCATTTAGAACGAGGTATGGACATTATGAATATTCATTATGCCGTTTGGAGTTACTAATGCACCGTGTTTTCATGGAGTATATGAAGGATCTTCATCCATATCTTGACAAGTTTGTAGTAGTGTTCATTGATGATATTCGATTTATTCGAAAAGCGATGAAGAGCATGCGAACATCTCGAGTTGTGTTGGAATTGTTGAAGGAAAAGAAACTTTATGCGTTGTCCAAGTGTGAATTCGGTTAGGGAGGTGAGCTTTCTTGGTCATGTAATTTCCAAGAATGGAATTGCGTGGATCCTACGAAAGTAGAAGGTGTCTCGGTGGAAGCGCCAAGAATGCTTCGAGATCCGTAGTTTTCGGTCTTGCAGTTATTATCGGAAGTTCATTGAGGGTTTTCCAAACTGGCTACCATTGACTAAGTTGACCAGAAGGGTCGATATTTGTTTGGGATGTTGAATGTGAGAAAGGATTTCAAGAGTCAAGAGGAGGTTGACAAGTGCTCCGATCTTGATTTTTCCGATCCGACTAAGTCTTTTGTGGTATATTGTGACGCATCATTAATGGGATTAGGTGGTGTGTTGATGCAAGATAAGCGAGTTGTGGCTTATGCTTGCGACAGCTGAAAGTGCATGAAAGGAATTATCCGACTCATGATTTGGAGTTAGCATGTAGTGTTTGTTTTGAAGTTGTGGAGACATTATTTATATGGTTCTCGGTTTGAGGTGTTCGGTGATCATAAGAGTCCGAGGTATCTTTTGATCGAAAGAGTGAACATGAGATGAGAAGATGGTTAGAATTCCTAAAGGATTATGATTTCGGTTTGAATTACCATCCCGGTAAAGCAAACGTGGTTGCGATGCTTTAAGTAGGAAGTCTTTGCACATGTCGATGTTGATGGTTCGTGAGTTAGATTTGGTTGAAGCCTCGAGATCCGAGTTTGGTTTGTGAAACTACTCCGAATAGTGTGAAATTGGGTATGTTGAAGTCGACTAGTGGTATTCGGAAGAGATTAGAAATGGGCAAAAATCGATGTTGGTTTAGTTGATAAGTTGACATTGATCAACCAAGGTCAAGGAGGCGAGTTTCGAATGACGAGAATGGTGTTATGAGATTTGGTGATCGGGTGTGTGTTAGATGTTGCCGAGATTAGGAAGAGCATTTTGGAAGAAGGACATCGTAGGGTTGAGTATTCATCCCGTGCTACTAAGATGTATCATGATTTGAAAAAGTTGTTTTGGTGGCACGGAATGAAGAAGGAAATTGCTGAGTTTGTGTATGCCTGTTTGATTTGTCAGAAGTCAAAAATCGAGCATCAGAAACCATCAGGATTGATGGAACCGTTGTTTGTTCCAGAATGGAAGTGGGATGGAATCTCGATGGATTTTGTGTCGGTTGCCGAGGACACTAAGAATTGTGATTCTATCCGGTGATTGTGGATAGGTTGACAAAGTCGCTCATTTTATTCCGATAAGAATGGATTATCCGATGGAGAGATTGGCAGAGTTGTATGTCGAAAAGGTTGTGAGTTTGCATGGTATTCCGTCTAGCATTGTGTCGGATCGAGATCCGAGGTTTACATCTAAGTTCTGGACAGGATTACAAGAAGCTTTGGGTACCAAGTTGCGGTTGAGTTCCGCTTATCATCCGCAGACAAATGGTCAGACGGAAAGAACGATTCAGTCGTTGGAAGATTTGCTGAGAGCTTGTGTGTTAGAGAAGGGTGGAACTTGGGATAGCTATCTGTCATTGATCGAGTTTACCTACAACAATAGCTTTCACTCGAGTATTGTTATGGCTCCGTTTGAGGTATTGTATGGTAGGAGGTGTCGGACACCATTGTGTTGGTATGAAACCGGAGAGAATATTGTGATTGGACCGAAATTGTTCAAAAACTTGAAAAGATTAAGATGATTCAGAGAAGATGAAGACTTCTCGTCGTCGAAGAGTTATCATGATAAGAGGAGGAAAGACCACGAGTTCGGTGAAGGAGAGCATGTGTTTATGCGGTTACTCCGATGACCGAATTGTCGAGCTTTGAAGTCAAGAAAGTTGACTCCACGATTTATTGGTCCTTTCGATTACCAAGAGAGTTGGAAAGGTTGCATATCGATTGCTTTGCCGCCACTGCGAATCGCATGATGTTTTCATGTGTCTCGGTGAGGAAGTACATTCTGATCCGTCTCATGAGATTCGGGTAGATGACATACAGTGCACGGAGAATTTGATCGAAGACTGTGAATCGAGGATCGGAAGTTGAAACAAAGGGCAAAGAGATTGCATTGGTAAGAGTGGCTTGGGAGGACCATGATGGAAATGTTACTTGGGAGTCGAGAGTCGATGAAGGACTCGTATCCCGAACTATTCGTTCGAGGTATGTTTTCGAGGACGAAAACTCTTTTAAGTTGGGGAGAGTTGTGACACCCCAAAATAATGCAATAAATAAATACTTATGATTTTTAATTATTAAATTAATTGAGGTCATAATTTATTTAGTTTATTGGATTATTAAGTTAATGATGGAATTAATTGGAGAATGAGAAATAAATAATTATTTTATTTATGTTAAAAGGAATAAAAGGAATTAAATAAGGAAAAGAGGAAAATAGAATCATTTTGGAGAAAACAAGACTACGTAGAAGTGAGAAGAGGAAAAGAAGAAGGAAAACCTAGAAGTGTCAGAATCTCGAAGAACCCACAAGGTAAGGGGTGATTTCGATTGATTATTGCTTATTATGGGTTTTGATGTTGATAATATAGGTTATAGCATGTTAGGAAATTGTATTTGTGAATTTATAGGGTTCCATGAATGTGTCCCTATAGGTGTCAGATGGTGTCAGTTGATAGGTATGAATTGATTAGGGTGTCAGATACCAATTATGACTGATAGGAAGATGATAATTGATGTGATGAACGATGGAAAATGTTGTATTTTGGTGTTTCCAATGATGGAATTCGGGTGGGTATGTGTGGATTGAATTAAAATGGAAGCATGTCAAAAATGCAAAATGACTTTTTACGTGGGAACCGGTTCCCAATGGAGAGGAACCGGTTCCCTTTGAAAATTTTGAAAATTTTTGTACGGAACCGGTTCGCATGGGAGGAACCGGTTCCACGTTACTTTGCCAAAAAAATATTTTGGGAACGGTTCCCACGGAGGAACTGGGTTCCCATACATTTTCCAGGCGCTGATTTGAAATGGGAACCGGTTCTGTGGAGGAACCGGTTCCACTATTTTTGAAAATTTTAAAACTTCAAAATTCATAACTTTCAAACCGTAAGTCCTTTTTGCGCCGTTTTGGACGTTATTTCCTAAATTTTATGCTCTACCTTATGAAATGAAAATATTTTAGAAAACTTGAAATTATTTTGGAAAGGGGTTGGATTTCGAAGTAAATGATTTTAACTGACATATAAGGATGTATGTGTAGTAGAGTAACCTTGGTGATGAGGACACCGTAATGTGTAGGTGTAATAGCATGTTTATGCTGAGGTTAGGTGTATGCATGATTGGTTGATGTATCATGTTGATTGGTTTGCATGTTTATGCTGATGTTGATCGTATGCATGATTGGTTGAGATAACATGTGGGATGGTTGTTTCAGTTATGTTGAATTGATGTATTGCATAGACTGATTAATGTTGCATGCTATTGATGTGCGTGCATATGCATTGTTTTGGTGAAGTTAATTCCCATTGCGGAATTTGACTTGGATTGCCAATAACCGATACCCGAGTGAGGATGGGTGGTTAGGATTCGTCCGAGTGGTTATGGACGAATCGATGGTACCGATCCGGTTGATAATGGATCGGTGTTGGGTGACTTGGTCACGAAGTCGGTACCGCATGCATTGAGTCGCATTTGTGTTTGTATGGAATTGTAACATGTTAGGATGTTTTCGTTGTTGCAATTCTTTTATTGTTTATTGATCATGCATGATGAATTACATGATTATGGATGTCGTTGGATCTTGAATGGTGTTAAGTGGTGGAATAATATGCTTGTATTATATTATTGATTGAAAGACTTATAATGTGCTTTAATTATGAGAAGTCTCACCCTTACTTTACCATTTCGATTGAGTTAGCAATGAGGAGTCGGTGAGGATGGCTCTAGAGCTTATCTTTTAGTCCGTGTGTCAGTGTCATGCTCTGATTAGATTGTAACACTGGGGAACGCTTAGTTAAGATAATCAGTATTGTTTAATAGTTTGGATTTGAATTCCTGAGAACTATGATGTTTTATTTATGTTGATTGATTTTGGTATTTCACTGTAAGACATGGTCTTATGATGATTTGAATTGTTGGATGATGATCCTCAGTGTGGCATGGCTACTGCTTGATGAAGTTGTTTTAATTATTAATTGTGACATCCTATGTTATACCGTGTTAACTCTGATTAAAGATGATTTAGATATTAATTTAATTAATATATTCGGGGTATCTAGATGGGGTGTTACACATTTCATATCATTTTTAACTATTTCAAGGACCTAGGGATTTATCTTTGCTCTATTTTGTAGGGATTATGGCTTCTAGAAAGACTATCCGAATCAACTTCATGGGTGTACCTTCTCAACTCAAAGAATTGGTTTCAGAAATTCCCGATCATGCTCGGTTCATCAAAAGACATGGTTATTTGCTTGACTTGGTTATCTTCGGTTTTGAAGATGATATGATGCACGTCTTATTCCAGTTCTTTGATCCGAAACACCATTGCTTTACATTCCCAGATTATCAGTTGGTTCCTACCTTGGAAGAGTTCTCTAAGCTACTTGGGGTACCTATTCTTGATCAAATACCATTCACCGGTTTAGAAAAGGTTCCTAGGTACGAAGACATTGCATCAGCGCTACATCTAAAGCGCTTAGACATTGAAGCCAATTGGGAAACAAGAAGCGGAGTTAAGGGTTTACTTGCTAAGTTCCTGATAAAGAAAGCCCGAGAATTCCTCAAAGCTATGAATTTCCAAGCATTCGAAGACATCTTGGCCTTGCTAATCTATGGTTTGGTTCTATTTCCTAACTCGGATCAATTCATAGATGTGAACACTATCAAGATATTCCTTACTCGCAATCCTGTGCCTACTTTACTTGGAGACATCCTACATTCTCTCCACACTCGTACTATCAAAAGACAAGGAACTCTTATATGTTGCATACCGTTACTTTCCAGGTGGTTTATTTCGCACCTTCCTCCATCAGTTTTTAAGAACGAGCAAAGATTGAAGTGGTCTCAAAGGTTAATGTCACTCTCTCATTCAGATATCCGTTGGTGCCTTTTCTCTCAAAAGGACTTCACTTTCATTGAGCGTTGCGGAGAATTCCCTAACGTACCACTCCTTGGCATAAGGGGAGGTATCACTTACAACCCTTCTCTAGCTCTACGTTAGTTTGGTTATGCTCGAAGAGATGGTCCCCATGATATGCTTCTCCAAGATATTGTGTTCGACTACAACCACGATCTCCAGAACTACCGGCGAAGATTTGTGCACGCTTGGGGCATGGTAAAGAAGACTGATACCAAGACTTTGGGGCACCAAAACTCCGTTCCTTGGGAACCTTACCTTAAATGGGTGCGAGCTCGAGCTCAAAACCTCATGATGCCATTCACGTCTGTTCTACTAGTAATTATGGAACCTGTTGCTATAGGTGACGTACCCTATACTATTCTCCATCCTGACATGCCTACTGATTTTGAAGACTTGAAGAGATCCTGGATTCAACTAAAAGAAGAAAGGGATACATTCGAAGCTCAGTGCTATGCAAGCGAGAAGAAGGTACTAGAGTTGACCAAGCTACTTCACGAGGAGCGGAACATCAACGCCTACTTCAACACCAAGAGGAAGCGCCCATGGGAGACTTAGAGCTTTAGGATTTTTGTTCTTTTATTTTCCAAACTATCTTTTGTACTTAAAAATAAAAAAGAATAAAAAGAAACTAATAAAGTTTGTTCATGCTTGTTTAACAAATTTAAATTCCTAAGGTCCTTGAAAACATTGCATTGCATTGCATAAACATCACATATCATAGCATAACATTGCATAACAAGTACATTGAAGATCGGTTTTCTCATTTTCTCGCTATTTATTTTAGCAGAAATGGCTCTTGAACAGACTGTCAAAGATCTTCAGGCTCAGAATGCTCAGTTCCAAGAAATGTTCACCAGCTTGGTCCAAGGCCAGGAAGATCTGAAGAAGCTCATCAACAAGAAGAAGAAGGTCATTGGTGTTTTCAACATGGGCAAACGTCACAAAGGTGGTCCTAGAGTGGTCAGCCGAATAGAACTCTCAGAGAGTGTCAAAACTGAGGGAAGTGTCAAGGGCAACAAAGACGACCAGCGTGAGCCTAAGAAGAAGGAAGAAGATTATGAGAATGATCAGTACTCTTATGAGGATGACAAATACAAGCAACTTGAAGACCGTCTGAATGCTATGGAAAATCTGAAGATGCCAGGGCTGAATTTTGATGATCTGAGTCTTGTTCCTGGTGTGGTGATTCCTCACAAGTTCAAGGTTCCTACTTTTGCCAAGTATGATGGCATTTCTTGTCCGAAGCTGCATTTAAAGTCCTATGTTCAGAAGATCAACCCCACACTGATGACAGAAAGTTGTGTGGATTCATTATTTTCAAGAGAGTTTGGCCGGAACTCAATTGGAGTGGTACTATCAACTAGAGAGTGACCACATTCGTACTTGGAGTGACTTAGCAGATGCTTTCTACAAGCAATATGAGTACAATGCTGAATTGGCACCCACTCGCATGCAACTACAAAGCATGTCTATGGGTCGCGATGAGAAGTTCAAGGAATATGCTCAGAAATGGAGAGACCTAGCAGGCAGAGTTCAGCCACCCTTGTCCAATAGGGAGTTGGTTGATATGTTTACGGGAACACTGACAGGCTCATTCTTCAATCATCTGATTGGAAACTCTTCAGTCGGATTCACCGAGTTGATATTGACAGGAGAACACATTGAAGCTGGTATCAAGAGCGGAAATATTCAAGTAGAGTCATCCTCAAATGCTGCAAAGAGATCTTTTGGTGGTAAGAAAGAAGCTAATGCTGTGTATGGTCAGAAAAGTCGAGCCAAAACTGACCGTGCTCAATCTGTGGGGGCAGTTGTGATTTCCAATTCTACATCAGCACAACCTCAGCGAGACAACGCGCGTAACCAGAACGCGCCATGAAGACAGTTTACAAAGATCAATATGTCATTGTCTCAAGCATTGGAACACATGTTGAAAGCCGAGATGATTACCTTAAGGGATCCTCCTCAAAACATCAACACTTCCTCTCCGAGATACAATCCCAATGCTAAGTGTGCTTACCACTCCAACAGCCCTGGGCATAGTACTGATGGATTGTTGGGCTCTGAAGAACAAGATTCAAGACATGATTGAAGCTAAGGAGATTGAGTTTGATCCTCCTGTTGAGACTCCGAATGTGATCAATGCACCTATGCCCAACCACCGAAAAAGTTCCAATGCTATTGACAAGAACTCTTATGTTTTTAATATAGATGACTTGATTATTCCTCTGATAACTGTTAAGAAGAATTTGCTGCAAGCCGGTGTCAATCTAGGATGCCCAGAGAACTGTCGTTGGTGCCCATCTACATCTGATGGTTGTGCTTGGCTGAGAAGACGTATTCAGTGCATGATGGATAACCGAGAAGTGATATTCCTAAAACCTTCGCCTGTGGAGAAGTTGTGTGAAGACTTGTCTAAGAATCTGAAGATCAAAGATGTGAGCGAAACTGTACCAGAAGTTTGGGATACCTTGGGGCACCCAAGTGGGAAGTTTGATTACATGGTGAAGTATATTGTTCCCGAAAGCTACAAAATTCCTATTGAAGATGTTAAGGCGACCGATGGGGAGACGATTTCCCAGGAGACTATGTTGATGTTAACATGATAAGGATTTCCTCTGCTGATCCTGTTCCTAGAGTGGCACCTCTCATCATTACTTCTCCCAGACCAGTTCCATACTCCTCTAACAAAGCTATACCTTGGAACTATGGAGTTGAGGTTTACTATCATGGCGTCAAGCAAGACCCTTTGACCATTGAGGATCTTACAGTTAAAGCTACTATTCTTAACATTGACAACATCACCGGATCAAGTAAGGTGACCAGAACTGGAAGAGTGTTTTCTCCAGAGATCTCTCCTCCAAAAGACACTGCGACTCCAGCTCGCATTCCAGCTATTGAACCAATTCCCGAAGCTAGAGGGAAAGAACCAGTAACTCATCCTGCTCAGACAGAAGTACCAAAGGAAGTTGTTGAAGACACCTCCAAACAAGAAATGGAGGAAATTCTAAAGATTATCAAAAAGAGTGACTACAATGTTGTGGAACAATTGGGACAGGCTCCGTCCAAAATCTCCATGCTTGCTCTGCTCTTGTGCTCTGAGGCTCATGCTAAAGCCTTGGTGAAGTTTCTAAAGAATGTTCACGTACCGCAAGACACTACTACTGATCAATTTGAAGTTTGTATTGCTTGCCTGGCTGCCAACAACGGCCTAGGCTTCTCTGATGCTGATTTGACTCCTGCCGGAAGGAAACACAACAAAGCCCTGCACATCTCTGTTGAATGCAAGGGCGTTACATTGTCTCATGTTTTGGTAGATACTGGTTCTGCTCTGAATATTCTACCGAAGAGTGCTTTCGACCGACTCGATGTTGAAGGATTGGTCTTGAAGCCCGATGACATAATTGTGAGAGCTTTTGATGGTTCTAAACGAACAGTACTTGGAGAGCTTATCCTGCCTGTTAAAGTCGGTTCCCAGACTTTCGATTCCACTTTCTTTGTCATGGAGATCCGTCCAGCTTACTCTTTTCTACTTGGACGCCCTTGGATACATGGGGCAGGCGCTGTTACCTCTACCTTACATCAGAAGCTGAAGTACCCAGTGAAGGGGAAAGTGGTTACAGTATGTGGTGAAGAGGAATACATGGTCAGTCATCTGCAGTCATTCCGATATCTCGAGATGGAAGGTGAATTCTTTGAGACTCCCTGTCAAGCTTTCGAAACAGTTCCAAGAGTCGTTCCTGTTGACTCTCCTGTTACTTCTGAAGTTACACAAGTTCCGCCTAGGATGGCCTCGCTGAAGGATGCTCAAGCTGCAGTTGAAGAAGGAGGTAATACTATTTGAGGTCAGCTCCCCGATCTTCCTTTCAAATCTAACAAAACTGGTTTAGGCTTCACCATCAAAGGTCAGAACATGATACGCCGAGAACGTGCCGGCCAACTTCCTTTCCGCATCAGCCAGAATGGGATCCATGCTATAGAAGACGACGACAATGACTTCGACATCAGCAAGTGGATCTTCCCAACTCCCAACAACAAACTCAGCAATTGGAAGACTGAAGACGTCATACCAATCTCCTTTAGACAGGAGTAATTGCTTTTGTTTTCTGTTTCGCTTTTCGTTTTTCTATGCTCTGAACAATAAACTTTAAAGCCTAGTTCCTTGCCTGGGGCATCATGGCTCGTTTGTGAGGGTTATTATCTGTCATTTGCATATGCTCATTCAATAAAATCATTGGACTTTTGCATTTAAATGTTGCTTTCTTTCTTTTACTTTATCACACCTTCAAAAGCTATGTGTTTCTTACACACACCCACGTGGTACACTGCAGAATCACTCCGAATCTCGTTGATAACAGCTATGCTATTGCTAAATATGACTTCAATAATCCGATCTACCAAGCCGAAGACGAAGGTGAGGAAGATTGTGAAGTGCCAGGAGAACTTGCTAGACTGCTACAGCAAGAAGAGCGAGTTATACAGCCACATGAAGAGTTAGTTGAAATTGTGAATTTGGGTACTGATGAAGACAGAAAAGAGATCAAGATAGGAGCAGGTGTTGAGAACAACGTCAAAGAAAGATTGGTTCAGATGCTACGAGACTACATCGAGGTTTTTGCTTGGTCATACGAAGATATACCAGGTTTAGACATTGACATTGTGGTACACCAATTACCGATAAAATAAGGTTTTCTCCCAGTGAAATAGAAGGTTCGTCGCATGCGTCCTGAGATGTCAGAGAAAATCAAAGTCGAAGTTATGAAACAGTTCAATGCCGGTTTCCTAGCCGTTACTTCTTATCCGCAGTGGGTTGCAAACGTGGTACCCGTACCTAAGAAGGATGGCAAAGTGCGAATGTGTGTGGATTACAGAGATCTGAACAAAGCAAGTCCGAAAGACGATTTTCCACTTCCTCATATTGATGTTCTAGTCGACAACACCGCTCAAAATAAAGTTTTCTCTTTCATGGATGGTTTCTCCGGTTACAATCAGATCAAAATGGCTCCTGAAGACATGGAGAAAACTACTTTCGTTACTCAATGGGGCACATTCTGTTACAAGGTCATGTTGTTCGGGCTAAAGAACGCAGGCGCCACTTATCAGCGTGCCATGGTGGCATTATTTTATGACATGATTCATCACGAGATAGAGGTCTACGTCGATGACATGATAGCTCGATCACAGACTGAAGAAGAACATCTCGATCATTTGCAGAAGTTGTTTGATAGACTGAAGAAGTACAGACTAAGACTTAATCCGAACAAGTGCACCTTTGGAGTCTGATCCGGTAAACTCCTAGGGTTTGTTGTCAGTGGTAAAGGTATTGAAGTTGACCCAGCCAAGGTTAAAGTTATTCAAGAGATGCCAGCGCCCCGCACCGAGAAAGAAGTCAGAGGTTTCTTGGGACGATTGAACTACATTGCTAGATTCATTGCACATCTAACTGCTACTTGTGAGCCAATCCTCAGGTTACTGAAGAAAGATCAAGTAGTAGAGTGGAACGACGATTGCCAGATCGCCTTTGACAAAATCAAGGAGTACCTACAGAATCCTCATATCCTGATGTCGCCTGCCGATGGAAGACCTCTTATCATGTACTTGACAGTATTAGAGAACTCAATGGGGTGTGTGTTGGGGCAACATGACGAGTCTGGTCGAAAAGAGTATGCAATATACTACCTTAGCAAAAAGTTTATCGACTGTGAAACAAGATACACACAGCTCGAGAAAACTTGCAGCGCTTTGGCTTGGGCTGCTCGCTGACTAAGACAGTATATGTTGACTCACACTACCTTATTGATCTCCAAGATGGATCCAATAAATACATATTCGAGAAACCAGCTCTCTTCGGAAGAATAGCAAGATGGCAAATGATCTTGACCGAATATGACATCCAGTATACTTCTCAGAAAGCGATCAAAGGAAGTGTAGTAGCCGATCATTTGGCTCATCAAGCCGTAGATGACTATCAGTCTATGCAGTTCGAATTCCCGGACGAAGATGTTTTGTTAGTTACTGATTGTGAAGAACCAGGACCAGATGAAGGACCTGAACAAGGATCCCAATGGACTATGGTCTTTGATGGAGCCTCAAACGCACTTGGCAATGGCATTGGCGCCATCATTACATCCCCCTGCAGGCGGACACACGCCTTTCACCGCTAGATTATGTTTCAGCTGTACGAACAGCATGGCCGAATATGAACGTGCATCATGGGTGTTAAAGCGGCTATTGACTTAAGAATCAAGTTCTTACAAGTGTACGGAGACTCAGCTTTAGTGATCAATCAGATTAAAGGCGAGTGGGATACGAAGCATCTGAATCTCATTCCCTATCGAGAGCATGTTCTAAGTTTGATCCCCTACTTAGAAGAGATTACTTTTGATCATATTCCACGAGAAGAGAATCAGTTGGCAGACGCATTAGCTACTATGTCGTCTATGTTCAAGGTCATATGGGACAATGAGGCTCCCCAAATCATCATCGAAAGGTTTGACGAACCGGCATACTGTTGTGAGCTTGATACAGAAGAGAAACCTTGGTTCTACGAAGTGAAAGAGGTATCTTGAGGCTCAGGAATATCCCGCAGGGGCATCTGTCAATGATAAGAAATTCTTGAGAAGATTTGCATCCAAGTTCTTTCTCAGCAACGGCGTCTTATACAAGCGCAATCACGACTTGTGCTTATTCCGCTGTGTAGATCAGAAAACTGCAGAACGTATCATGGAAGAGTTACACGAAGGCGCATTTGGTACCCACTCCAGTGGACATACCATGGCTAAGATTCTGAGAACAGGTTACTATTGGTCCACCATGGAAGTTGATTGTCACCGCTATGCTCGTTCTTGTCACAAATGCCAGATATATGCAGACAAAGTGCACGTACCTCCAGTAACGTTGAATGCTTTAACCGCTCCTTGGCCTTTCGCAATGTGGGGCATTGACATGATCAGAGAAATCAAGCCCACCGCTTCCAATGGACATCGTTTCATCCTTGTGGCAATTGACTATTTTACCAAGTGGGTAGAAGCAGCCTCGTTCGCATCTGTTACCAAGAATGTCGTGGCTCGATTCATCTAGCATAATCTTATCTGTCGGTATGGCACTCCCGAAAGGATTATCACAGATAACGGTTCTAACCTCAACAACAAAATGATCACCGAACTCTGCACGTAGTTCAATATTAAGCATCACAACTCTTCTCCATATCGGCCTAAGATGAATGACGCAGTGGAAGCCGCCAACAAGAATATCAAGAAGATCATACAGAAGATGACAGTGACTTACAAGGATTGGCATGAGATGCTGCCATTTTCTCTTCATGGTTATCGCACTACAGTACGAACATCAACAGGGGCAACCCCCTTCTCTCTTGTATATGGTATGGAAGCGGTCCTACCAATCGAGGTTCAGATACCTTCAACCAGAGTCCTCCAGGACGCAGAGCTAGGCGAGGATGATTGGATCCAAAGCCGCCTCGACCAGATTAACTTGATTGATGAGAAACGAATCGCGTCCATCTGCCATGGACAAATCTATCAAAAGCGAATGATCAGAGCATTCAATAAGAAAGTCAAGCACCGAGTATACCAAGTCGGTGATCTAGTAGTCAAGCGCATTATCCTTCCACAAGGTGATCCCAGGGGCAAGTGGACTCCCACCTATGAGGGACCATTTGTAGTCAAGACAGTATTTTCCGGCGGAGCTATGATACTTAGCACCATGGATGGCGAAGACTTCCCACACCCTGTGAATGCAGACATAGTCAAAAAATACTACGCATAAACGAGACCCGCTAGGTCGACTGATCTAGGCAAAAATAAGGGCATCCTGGCGAACCAAAAGGGTTCGGGCAAAAATCAAGGATATATACAAAAATGTACACCCGGCAAGTCGAAAACCTACAAAGGCGGCTTGGGCAAAAAAGGGTATCCCGGTAGACTGAAAACCCGAAAGGGGCGGTCTAGGCAAAAGTTAGGGATTTAAGCGTACGACTATGTCTCATTCATATCACCTACCTACAGACTACTACTATTAGCATTCAAGATTCAAATGGCGAAAATCAATCCACTCACTTTCTACTGACAGCAAGGAGATGAGATAGTCGAAATATATGAGTACTAGCATAGTTGGAACTCGACGAGATTGTTTCCGCGTAGCTTTTACTTTTCTTTGTATACAAACTGCTTGGCCATACGCCACCTTTCAAATTAATACAAGTTCTTTCTTTTTACAATGTTCGCTATTGTTCGCTTTTGCATAAAGTCCAACGATTGCTTTGAATGATTATATGCATTTGACAATAAATATCTGTTTACAAACATGCGAAAAGCGAACGAACAAGGATAATTACTACAGGCTATAGGAATTGAGATGACAATGAAAGTCACCAATACGTTCCCCTACAGAGTACAATCCCCACAGAGGTATCACTCACTAAAAACCTTCTCAAGCGAAGTACACATTTTCTTCCACTAGTTCCAACATTCCAAGTTTCATCGCGTTAGTCCCTGAGCAGCGATTCCAGTCAACTTAACCTGATTATACCAGTCTTCATGCAGTAACGCTTCATCTCCGGCAGAGGTATTTATCCCTAGCAGAGTATCTCTCAGAATTATCATTCCCCCGGCAGTAGCAATATCCAGGCTCAAAACTTGGTTAGATAGTGCATCGGAGGAAACCTACATCTCTTATTCCCCAGCCGGAGGCTTCAACGGGCTCCCGATTCTCCAAGCCCTATCTCCCAGTAACAATCAAATATTCCCCAGCATGATCTACGCACAAGATCCCCGATGGAGTGCTTCCCGGTTTCATTATCCCCAGCAGGGTCGACACACAAGATTCCCAGTGGAGTGTCTTCTAACTTCCACCATCCTCAGTAGGGTCTACACACAAGGTTCCCAACAGAACATCTCCCAACTTTATTCCCAACAACAATGTCCAGACTCAAAACTTGGTTAGATAGTGCATCGGAGGAATCAAAGGCGCTTATTCTTATTCCGAGTCAGGGTTTCACGGTTTTTATCCTCGAGCAGAAGCCAGAAATCCCCAAGCAGAGCGTCCACATCTTCTTCAAGATGGATATGTTCTGAAATACTGACATCCACATTCATACATTATCTATAAAAATCATAACATACGCATATAACATTCATACACGCTGTCATGCATCATAATCTGCATAGGACTAACTATATCTTATCAAAGTTTCTTTTGTTTTTTTCCCGAACAGGTAAAAAACGCTTCTAAAACGACAGGTCCAGGATTAATACCCGAAGCAAGATGGGAAACCCTATCCGAACGACCACCCAAGTTGTCCTCCGACAACAGGTATTGGATCAACACCCGAAGCACAACAGGGAAGTTATCCACATTCCGCCGACTATTATCCCTCAGAGTAACCAGAACGAAGGTTTATTCTGACTCTCTCTTATTATCAACAGCAACTACAGAGTCTGGCGTACGACTCAGTTGCCTTGGATGGAATCTTAAGCCCATCTCCGACTATTTGTCGACATCTCTCCACTTTCAGAATGCTGCATATTTGGTTAAAAACCAATACAAACCAATAACTTCATTCAAAGACGAGCACAAAGTCTAACGTACGACTCTCTCCGGATGGCATCTCAAGCCCATCTCCGTGCTCCCTTCTACCTTCAAGAATATCTGCAGAGCCTAGCGTACGACTCATTCCCCAGCATTCGTCTCTCCAGATGGCATCTTAAGCCCATCTCCGACGGCTCTCCTATTCAGACGACGTTCTTGGGTCTAACGTACGACTCATTCCCCAGTGAAGTTACCAGCTTCTCCAAATGGCATCTATAAGCCCATTCCCGCATCGGCAATCAATAGCGAGTGCAAATTTTTAGGTGCACTCGAGTGTTCAATCATCTTCTACCTCCAGGTCACGAAAGGCAAGCATGCCAATCTAACCCTTCCAGTACAAGAAGATTGAACATGGGCAGTTGTCATACCCCAAAATTTGCCCTCCTACTTCTCAAGACATTTCAGACATCCATACTCAAGGATTTCACAAGGGTTGATCAGACAAACCCTCTCCTAAGCAACCAACCTCAAACTAGGGTTTGGTTATCCTCAGGTCAAGATGGACTTCTAACATCTCCATTGATCATCATGCCTCCCCATATGCTTCAAAGAATCTCCATGTCAAGTTTCAAGCCTTACAAGTCAAGTTTCCTCAGACAATTGCTCAGATGGTTGAAAATCAGTTGTATTTGACAAAAGGTCAATTGTGGTCAACATACAGTCAAACTTCATGATTTTTGGTCAACATCCATATTTTGAAGTAACATTCATCATTTGATCAAGGTTTGATCATGATTCATCAAGAAAACTCAAGATTTGATCAAAAGTCAAACTTTCCAAATTAGGGTTTTCTAAGGAAAAGTCAACTGAACTTTGACTGAGCATAACTTTCTCATACTTTATCAAAAAAATTTCCACCACCTCTTATTTTGAAGAGAATTCAATTCTCTACAACTTCATGTCTCACAAGCATGGTCAGAAAATGCTTCATTTGGAAGATATGGATCAAAACATTACAGGTCCTTTTCAAAGTCAACAAAAGTCAACTTTTTGTAAAGGAGTTTTATTGAGCATGGAAACTCCAATTGATATGAAACCAAAGAGGTTGTTTAGAGGACATCTAGATATTTCTAAAAAGTCCAAGAACATTAAAAAATGTTAAAAATTGAGCAAGATACACCTTGCACAAGTTGGGCATTTTTGAAGAATTGCACAAAGGAAAATATTTGACAAAATCCAATTTTTTCCAAATGGGCCTATAATTTTATGATCCAAACTTGATCATAATATTATTCAAGACTTCTTGATGCCTTGCCACGACCCTTTTCTTATTTTTTGATTTATTTATGAATTTAAAAGCATTTAATTCAAATTTAAATTACATAAAATATGAAAACAAGGTATAATTTAAGTTGGGTTGGATTTCTATCAAACTTGAGGACCAAGGAAGCCCCCAAGACATTCCAAATTCGTGCTAGCTCATGCAAGGAAGAGAAAATCAAATTTTGGAAAGATTTGATTAAAATTGAAGAGAAAATATTTTTGCATTAAAAGCCACATCTTTTTTCATTCTTTTGGCTTCAAACTCTTGCTCTATAAATACCTATTGCATTCACAAAGACCAAGGACGAAACCCTAGCCTCTTGAAGCAACCCTAAAAACCACAAATTTTTCACAAAGTTGTCAATTTCGATTTTGATTTTCCAGCAGGTTTCAAGGTGTTTCAAGCCCTCCATCGTGTTCCTGAACATCCCAACAATCATTCCCAACCCTTACACGAAGCAAAATCATCCTAGATCGCGCCCTACAAGTCACTCCGATTTGGTATTTTTCTCAATTTCGATTTTTACAATTCATGCATTGTTAACTGTTTTTGCTTGCTTATTTGAACTCAGGGTATCCATTAGAGTGTGTTTGGATCATTACATGTAAGCTTGCACGTAGAAATCTTGAATTGCCATTGTTAGGTTTCAAAAACTGGAAAGCTTCGAACTGGCCGATACAGGGACTTTCAGGCCAAACGGACACCACCATCGTGTTCGCCATGGTCGATTTAGGGGGTAGGGTATCCCTTTGCTTTTTATTTTGGTTGTTTTGCAGGTTTGAGGAACGAGCTCACCGGAGAAGACGACAGGAGCTAGGGCTCCGGCGTCGTTGACTGTGCTGAGACCAGCGAGGCTGGCGTGGCGCAATGGCTCATCCTGATTCGTTCTCACATGAATATTGGGTCCCACGTTGTTGACTATGTTTAAAAATTAAAAATATGACACGTTGCATCCTTTATAGTACATTGTTTGCATATTACAAACACCAAGACACCTTGGCTCAGATGGCAATGCATTGGTTGATTTCTCCAGGAGGGCACGAGTTCGATCCTTGGCCCTGGCAATTTCTTTTATCACTTTGCAAACTAACTTTTCTTTTTATTTTTTCTTAATATTTTCCTTCCGTTTAATTTATCTTTAAATATTTTTCTCATGCATTTAAAAATCACAAAAAATATTTTCCTTTTGCATTTTAATCCGAAAAATGTTTATTTAATTTTTGACATTAAAATTAATATTTTTGCATGCATATTTTAATTAATTGTTAATTAACCATTAAATTGACTTTTAATTGCTTTTAATTATCAAAATCGATCCAGAAAATTCCCGAAAAATTATCTTATCATCTAATTGTCATTACTAATCTAAAGTTTTTTTCCTCATTCAAAAATCTTATTTTTACTAACCTTTTTCTCTTATGCGAATTTCTCATATTTTCCGATTATGTATCTACTCACAGGTTGTAACGTTTCGGACTATTTTTTCACTTTTCTTTTCAATATTATGTAACTGCTCATGGGATGTAATAATTAATTAGGATTTTTACTTTCCGCGCTCCTATTATGTAACTGCCCCAAAGCCATGTAATAGCGTAGGACTTTATTTTTCCGCACTTTACTTTCCGCAATTTATTTTCCGCACCCTATAAACTGCTAGTAACTAGGCGTGTATGGCAAGATAAAAACAACATAGATCACTTCTAATTGCAAGATAACATATCTGAATTTGACACACTCTTTTCACACATGCACCCTTTAGGGTAATTCTCTCTTGTTGCCTTACGAATATAAATGGTCAAGTCCCTCAAACGTAGAGGTATCCTAGCACCGTTGCCTACAAACATATCATCATAGTCCCTTCGATACAAAGATCATAGACCCATGATGTCGCCTACGAATACATGATCTCGTCCCTCGATTGTTGCCTACGAAAAGTGATGATCGTCCCTTCGAATATGCTAGGATACTTCCTACAAGTTGCTTTCTATGACCATCTGATGTCCCTTCGAATGTCCCTTCTACATCCAACGAATAGGGTTACCTACCAACTAATGGTATGGATAGCACTATTCTAAAGGAAACAAAAACAACACGAAAACAACCATTCTGAGTAGGTAATAAGACTTTTAGTTGCTTGCTCAAACAAAATACTTTTCACACTACACACTTTTGTCAATGTTCAAACTCTTTTCAAAATTGAAACATTTCCGAACACTTTGTATACATTCCTACATGAATCATTACAAAGTCAAAGCGAAATGCCTTTTCAAAACATTTTTGTCAAACACATAGAAAGCATTTTTAAAAGTGAGCTAAAAAGCAACTAAGAGCCCGTAGATAACTACGGATGAAAAGGGGTGTTAATACCTTCCCTTTTCATAACCTTCTCCCTTACTCAGAATCTAACGAAGGTCTTTTCCTGTTCTTTTCACCTTCCCTTAATTGGATAAAAGAAAAGTCGGTGGCGACTCTTGCTATCCGCACATTTGTGATAAAAAGCAAAACAAAATCTCAAAGTCAGTTCACCGTATTACAAGGTGACGAAAATGGAATTTTGGGTGTTTAGGACAAGAGTTTCTGGTTTTAGAAGTTGTTATACGCAGGGTTTTCGCAAGTGCACTTGCGAAGTCACCCTGGAGGGGTTTCACAAATGCACTTATAAATTTTTGTCTGACTTGTTTTAATTTTAAAACCTAACCATTATAATTTTTCATTACAGGAACATGGCTGAGAATCAGAACCAAACTAGGCGTTTGAGACAAGGAAGACCATCCCAGACTACCTCAGCACGTTGAGAGAGGTAGGAGCAACATGTTAACATGCCTTATGGGTGGGGTCGGGTACAGAGGGAGCAACTGGAAATAACTTCTTCTTCTACACTGTCACTGAGGAGTCGTTTGCGTCGAGCGTCTACCTCTCATGCACATGAGCCAGTACTTGACGAGTCGGATGAGGCCGAGAATGTTTAGGTCCCTACGGATGTCGAGGCAGAGGAGGTCGAGAATGTTGAGGTACATGACGATATTAAGGAACCCACAGAGGCAGAGCAGGGCTATCCAGGAGGGTCATTTGACACATCCCTCCTGATTTATTATCAGGATCATGCCATTCACTATATCTTGGATGGACAGGTCTTTTTTTGGTTCCACTTTTTCATTTTATAATTTTTAATAAAAAATACAGTTCCTCTTGATTTATTTTCGTTGAATTCTTTTGTTTTGAGAACGGAAGTCTTTAAAGCATGTGAACCACTCTCGGGAGATTTTTGATTTGTTCACGCCAAAGGCTCATTGGGTCCACAGGGCTATGATAGGAACCGGTCTTTCTGGATTATGATGTACACGTTATAATACTATAAGCATCTGCATGCATGGGGCTTTTGCTGAGAGGTGGCACAAAGAGACCTCATCTTTCCACTTTTCTGTTGGGGAGTTGAACATCACTCTTGATGATGTAGCTTGCTTGCTCTAATTATCTATCAGAGGTAAGTTACTGAACCATAAAAATATAACAAGAGTTGAGGCAGTTTGTTGGATGGTTGAGTAGCTGATTTGATGAGGGATGCATCGGACTGCGACTTCACAAATGGGGCGCACATGAGGTTCTCATACCTAAATGAGCTATATGAGGAGCAGCTCGTTGCAACAACATCTACATAAAGATCTGCACGTTTAGCTGGGGAGCCTGTGCAGGACAATCTTTTTGTTTAGTTTCATCGAGTCTGTGTTGTCCGGTGTTACTTGATGTACTTGGTCGGTACGTCCATCTTTGTGGACACGAGTGGTCATTACACCGACGTGACCTACTTGCGGTATTTTATGGACTTGACTACAGTTCATGAGTGGAACTGGAATGTCTTTGTTTTGGTATACCTTTACCAGAAGCTGAATGAAGCTTCAAATTGGAGGGTGAGGGCGCTCACTGGCTTGTGCACACTCCTCACGGTACCCATTTTTTTACTATTAATTTTAATTAGTTTTAATTAATTTGTACTTACATATTTATTGTTGATGCAGAGTTGGATAATATCTTATTTTCACCGCATTCATTGTTTCAAGGAAGATCCCGCCTATGCTGACAACATGCCAAGGGCTACCAAGCATACTCTGAACTGAGAGAACTAACATGTGTTGCCGTACCGGGTGTATCTTGATCGTACTGTTCATGATGACATCAACTAGACGTCGTTTGGGAACTACAGGAAGGTTGTCCCATTCGATGACATCTCTTTATACTCGGGGTGGCTAGCTTGTGGGACGAATATGATGGTCAAGTATCTTCTAGAGCAGTGTATCCGCCAGTTTTACTATGTGCAGATGATACCTAGATCTCCTTTTCAGACTTCTCCCTACACCATGACACGGCGGGATCTCGATGACGTCTTCCAGGATTGGGAGAATCGTATGGTGCCACATGAGTATCGGATGATGCAGGCGTTCTAGAATTGGCACTGTGTAGAGGGTTACGTGACATGGTTTTTTAACGTGTCACACCCTCTCATGACACTGGATAGTCATGGACGTCCACCGAGGCCAGCTTATGAGGAGCTCTTGGAGAACGAGTAGGCTCAGGATGACCATGTGATTGATTTATTGTCCATCTGTCAGCGTATCCGCCAACTTGGACAGGAGCCGTTGGATACAGGGATTGTCGATACAATTTAAGGCGGTTGTCATGATGGAGAGGATCGTCAGTGAGGCATCCGGTGCATCGCAGTACCGCTAACAGAGGAGAGTGCAAGGGTTAGGATTAGGCATACGTAGTAGTGTTATGTTTTGTTCTTTATTGTTGTAATAATTTGACCATACTTGCTTTCCGAACAATTTATGTATTTTGATATTTATGACCATTTTTTCCATCACATCGTAATATATTTGTTCGTTTGTGAAAATAGAATGTGAAATATTTGAGCCTGTGAAAACGAATTTGTGAAAACAAATATAGTGAAACTATGTAGTTTTAAACATCTTTTAACACATTCAGAGAAAGTTTCACAAGTGCACTTGCGAATTCACTTTCAGGATGTTTCATAAGTACACTTGCGAATTCACCTGATTTTTTTAAAATCCAACGTTTAAAATTATAAAACGTACAAATTCAAATGAATTCGCAAATGCACTTGCAAAACACCCTGAAAGATGAATTCGCAAGTGCACTTACAAAGAGTATTTTAAAGTTTTCAATGGTGTAACTCATCACCACTAGGTCGGAAAAGAAATTCTCAAATTATAACTTAAAAATCATGTCATGATAAAAAGAGTCTATGTCAATCTTTCGTACATTGATTTCATCGTTGTCTAAAAAGCAAAATACATAGAATCCAATTATATTTATTATGATATTATGCTTTAATATTATTCTTAAAATACTCATGGTACATGATTTTCTTGTTGTTTCTTTCTTTTTCCTTGTGTTCTGTAGCTTTACCAAAAAAATAAAATCTGATTTAAGATATAACATTGATTATACTTCTTCTTTTCTATATAAAATAAATTAAAAAATATTTTAAAATTTCTCTTTATAATCTATGGTCAAAAGTTTACCTTAAAAGATGAAAAGGTAGGATGGTAACAATTTTGAAAATGTTAAGAATGTGGAAATGATGACAGACACATACGTAGACGCGTTTGTCTGATTCACGTTTTTGGAACAGTAACTGACACTCAAAAAGTTGACCCTTTTGATTCTATGTTGTGATAAGAATAACATGTTCCATTTCCATGTGTAAAGTTACAACCTTTAGAACATTTAGCAAACTTTGAGAGAAAGAGAGAGCTTATTCTGAATTTCATCTGATTTCTATCATTTTGCAACAGAAAGACATCACTCAAGGTACAATTTTTTTGATTTTGTAGATGACCCAATTCAGAATTCTATATGATTTTGTGATTTAATTCATGTTCATTTCAATATTGTATATTGGTTTTGGCTTTTAGGCTTTTAGCTAGCTTTGTAAGATTCCTTCTGCAAGTTTGTTGATTGAGTTCTGATTCTGTCATCATGTTTTTTTTTTTGTTTTGATCATTACTTGTTGTTGTTTGTTGTATTTCAATTTTCAATCAATTTATTCATACATTAGGTGTTAGCTTAGTGATTTGAATTTCAGTTTTGTAATTTCTCGAGATGAAATTTAAATCGGTTCAGAGTGATCGTTGTGAAATTGTCATTAGTATCGCGTTTTTATTTTGAATTGTGGAATAGCAGGTAAACGGACAATATGTAATAAGTACGGACAATAAGTTGTGACGCTAATAAGTTGCGCTACTATTTTGATTTGATCAATAGTTTAATCTTTTCTTACTTATTTGCTTTACCTTTTCAGATTTTGCATCTTGTTTTGGTGTTGAATGTGATTGAGAGGACTCAACCTTGTTTACTTGAAGTTGATACTATGGCTGGGAAGCAAAATGAGATAGAGATTAAGTTCCGATTGAGCGATGGGTCGGATATTGGCCCGAAAAGTTATGCTGCTGCTACTAGTATTGCAACACTCAAAGAAAGTATTCTTACTCAATGGCCAAAAGGTTAGTTTTGTTATGTTATTTAGAGTCTGTTTGGATTGACTCATTTGAATTTATCTAGGATGCAAATTGTGAGACTGTTTGTTTGTATGATCTTGTAAAAACAGATTATGACATAAGGATAAGCTACTAAGCTGTTTTCAGCTTATTTTTGAAAATTCTTCCAGATAGTTAAAGAAAACAGGTTATAATTTATATGAAAATGGTTTTATACATAAGCACTTATATGACACAGGATTTTTCATTGTTTTGTTTGTCTTCTCATGAACACTAAGATACCAAATTGTTTCTGTTGTAATGAATGATAGTTACATGATTTGAGTAACATAGAAATTTAGAACTATTAATGTGGATGTATTGATTGATAGATAGAATATAATGAGGTATAGAAGAAGTTATGATGATTCCATTTTAGCGTATAGTTTTTACTCTGAGTTTGGATTCAAATCATTATTGTGAATGATGCATCTTTGTATAGTTTTTCATTCGATGCGTTTCGTGCGGCCTTGCGCTCAAGTGGTTAACGAGTTTCGTTAAAATGTAAGAAATCGGAGTATTTGAGTTCGAACTTTTGAAAAAACAAGATGATCTTTATGGTGATGTTTAGTTGTTATGTGAAAAATCTAAACTTGTGTTTGTTTTTTTGAAGACAAGGAGTATGGACCAAGAACTATAAAAGATGTGAAGTTAATTTGTGCTGGAAAAATATTGGAGAACAACAAAACAGTAGAGGAATGTCAGAGTCCATTGTGCAATCTTCCTGGTGGAGTCACAACAATGCTTGTGGTGGTTCAACCACCAAATTTGGAAAAGGGTTTGTTATTTATTTCTTAAACATGTCTTCAAAGTTATTTTTAAATAGTCTAAGGTCATAAAATATTATGGTATGAATATGTAGTTTAAATATTTCTTTACTGTCGGGTTTTTGCCGCATTCACATTGCTAAAGTGTTATTTTATCTTAATCGCAACTAAGAAAAATAGATTTCATTTTTCCAAAAGTATATGTTTTAATTAAAACCGTTCGATCTTGATCGAACAGTCAGTTATACTTGAATGCGTGAATGCAATATTTTTTTACGGTAGTCATACCTTATAAGTTGGATTTGTAGAGTTAAGAGTTATACCACACTACAAATTTTAAGAGTATTATTAGTGTGTATGAATAAATTTTGTACATATAATTTTGGTGTTTAATTTGAATCTCATTAATTTTGTGGTTGTTTTCTCTTGAAACAGATAAGAAAGGAGGAAGTGAAGCAAGGCAAGGCAAATGTGTTTGTGTTATATTATAAGAATGAATAGTAGATGTCAGATTTTTTACTTGGTTAAAACTCAAATTTATATTCATTTATATCATAATGTATGGCTTTCAAATGTTTCAACATACATAAGTTCTTTGGTTGTAAGCCTTACTATTACTACAGATAAAAAGTTTTTGAGTTTGTGAAAATTGTGAACTCAAGTCAGTTGTTTATTGATTTTTCATTTTACAATTATTGAGTCATTGTGTTTTACATTGCTTAAATGTTTTTATGATGTATTCTTTCTTGCACACCAATTGAGCTCTTAGTGGCTTAAGTGGCTTATAAAATGGTAGTAACGGTAGAATTAATTTTAATGCAATTAATAAGCTCAAGTATTATTAGATAGATTAATAAGTATTAATATAATATTCCTATTAGGTATGATAATTATGGGGTGGAAATAGAATAGAACAGATCTTATAAGATATTATTTTATAAGGTTTGAGTCTGTTTTATGGTCTATTATAAATATTTTTGTGTGACTTGATTTTTTAAAAAGTTTTGTTTGATCTAAAAATTTGTTATATATTAAGACTTTCAATTTGTTTTATATATATATATATATATATATATATATATATATATATATATATATATATATATATATAAAAGTAGTCTATAAGACTTTTTAATTTTTTTAATAGTATAAATTTGTTCTATTTAATTGAATAGAATATTAAAAAGTTTAATTTAAATTTTTTTATTTAACAGATCATGTTAAACCTTAGAGCATCTTTAATAGTGCTCCTCATTTTTTAGTTTCTTCAAAGACTCGTTAAACCACGTCAACTTGAAACAACTCATTCAATTTTACTCCAATAATATAATTTTAAAAAATTTATATTGAATTCCACAATTTTACCTTATATATTAATATTTTATTATTATATTTCACTCATATTAAACTTTATTTTATATTGGGTCATATATATATATATATATATATATATATATATATATATATATATATATATATATATATATATAAAGAAAAATAGTCTTAAGTAGGTCAGATTATAGGTCTATGTAATTCTCATCTCTAATAGAACTTGTATTTGTGGATTTCGTCCGAACCACCTAGTATTTGGCGGAAACTACTTTAATTGTGTCGGGTTTAGGACAAAATGAGTAAAGAAAATGGTAGTAGTTACCCTAAATTCATCTTGAACTGACATCATTTATATCAATACCTACTGCCTTGTTTATATCAATACCTACTTGTCTTAGCAATTTCAGTATATGCTAAATATTCGTAGTTATGTGGTTGTTTTGATGGTGGTTTGAAATGTAAAATATTCTTGATTATGTGGTTGTTTTATGGTAGTTTGGAATAATTATTTATTTATTTTTGAAATTTTAAAATATTAATTGTATGATTAATGCATTTATGTTTAGATTTATATTTTATCATTTAAAATACATATTTTAAATTTTTTGAGATCATCTTACTTTATTATTTGTAATTTATATTAAAATTTAATATAAGTTTTGGGTTTGGGGAAATATTCTAGACGAGAATACCAAAACATGTTTGAAATAGGATTGAGATTAACTCTTAGTCTATATTGAAAACTGAATTGAGGAAAAGAATGAGAAATGCTCTTTCCACCTTATACGACGAGCATATCACATCTTTAAAATTTTAAAATTTTTTTTTGAAGTGTTTGAAGATGCATCTCTGGACGCATTCAAAACCATGTTAATCCTCTCTTTCTTGGGTTTCATCTAAATTTTAAAAAAAAAAGTTTAATAATGAATCTTTGTATAATATTTAGGCGTATTCGGAGATGCATCTCTGAAATGAGATTTTGTTATTCATTTAAATAATTTTGAAAATGATTCAGTGATATTTTTGATGATGCAATGATTTAATACAATATGGTTTCTCGAAAAATATTCTTTCACTTCAGAGTAAGTCACCTCATAATCCATCCGAACTCATCATGAGTATTAGTTGGTTATAAAAAAAACAATTTGTTCAGGTTTATTTGAAACCATAATGTCCTATATCAAAGGTATCACCGGAGTGGACGACACATTTCACACAAGATATTGAAACACGGTCGGATCACTTTCTTGAAAGGATTGAAGACTTCACCAAATTGAGCGACATTGAACAAGAAGAAATTAAGGACAGGTCGAAGATTGAGCCACCAATAGATTTATGTAGTGACTCAAATTTTTATGTAAATTAGTTGTAATCTAACAATGTAACATTTTTTTAGAGGTATGATATTTGAACATAAAAAATTATAACATTGTATCTAAATACTCACTCAATTGTTTTTTCTTCTAAAATTTTGTTATTTAAAAATAAATAAAAAATTGTTATGATAAACAGTTTTCCTCTTTTTTTATTGAAATACGGTGTGGGACAACTACAAGGTGTTAAAGTAATTTTCCTCTATTTTTCTAAGTAACACACTACATATTGTTATAAAATTGGGTGGTATTTTTTTGGATAATTATTGTTTTTGAAATTCTGCTCTGCATAATTATGGTTATCTTTTCTGCATAATTTTTGGGTGGATCCGGAGATGCATCTCTGGATACCCCTCTATAAATTTTTAAAAAAACAAAACAAAACAAGGGAGCACTCGGAGATGCAACGCGACCCTTATTTTTTGAAAAAATAAGGTAGATCTAAAGATGCATTACTAAAGTATTTTATATAGACTTGATTGTGTATGTGAGGTCCTAATTTCCCTACAAGTTCTATAAATAGGGTCTTCCGATCCATTTTCTGTTGAAAATTAACAGAACCTAAATCATTGATATAATTATAAGGCATATTATAATATGAATATTGCAATATAAACATGTACCTGTCATGGTTGAATCCATTTGGTTGAGTGTAAACTGAGAAAGTTATTGCCCTATTTCTGATGGAACGACTATGCTTGATATTTGACCTAATGTGATGGCTATAATATATATAACCACTAGATGAGGGAAGGGACCTCTCAGCAGACTATCCAAAAGAATGACCCAACCTATTACGGGGCATTCCACAATCAAGCCCAATATAATATTCATCTATTAATAAATTAATATAATAATTATTTAATTATTTAATAATTAATTAAAGTAAATCCATAATATATTTAACATTCTCCCACTTGGATGACTTTAATTAATTATTAAAATAAAATATCTATAATAAACAAATATGTCAATCATTTATCATCAAAACAATGTGAGAAAACACAATATTTAACAATGCATAAATTATATGTGATAGGGAAACAAATCACACATTGCCAAATACTCTCATTTCACATAACAATAATGAATATGAATTAACATAATATAATGAAGAAATATATAATCCAATAATGGTCCAAGCATCTGAAATGCTATAAGAGATATGATTATTAAATTGACGTCATCTTATACATATCTCATTATAATAATTAAATACAATAATCAGGCTCCCACAAATCCAGAATATCAAATGACTTAACTACATCCATGTTGGTTACATGCCTTTGAAAAACAACAACAGTTAAGCCTTTGGTCAGTGGATCTGCCAACATGTTCTTGGTAGCAAGATGTTCAATTCGAGTCTGAAATTCAAGAATTTTCTCTCTAACAAATAGATACTTAATATCAAAATGCTTCGAGCGAGAAGAGCTCTTAGTGTTATGAGAGAAATGTACAGCAGTAGAATTGTCGCAATATATCACAAGTGGCCTAGATATGCTTTAAACAACTTTGAAACTAGAGATTAAATTCTTCAGTCACATAGTTTGACAAGTACCTTCATAGCAAGCTACATATTTTGCCTCCATGGTTGAGTTAGGCGTAAGTGTCTGTTTAACACTCTTCCACGAAATAGCTCCTCCTGCCATCATAAAAATTAAGTCAGAAGTAGACTTTCGATCGTCAGGGTAACCTACAAAATTAGAATCAGAATAACCAGAATTAAAACAAACATCAAGTTTTCCATTACCAAAAACAAAAGAGTAGCCATATTTATCCAAAATAGAAATAGAAAACAAATTCCTTCTCATTGAAGGTACATAAACTGCATCTTTTAAAATCAAAATGTGTCCCGAATGTAAAAGCAAGGAAACAACTCCTATCTCTGTCACTGGTACTCTAGCTCCGTCTCCCACAATGACCTTCGCCTCAACATTACTTGGTTTCCTCAGGCGTATGAACCCCTACAAAGAATTCATGACATGAACAGTGGCACCTGAGTCCAACCACCAAGTATTGGAAGGAACATCTACTATATTTGATTCAAAACAGGCTAGAGCTAGAAGTGTACCTTGCTTTTCAAGTTTCTTTTTTAAGAAAAAACAATCATCTTCCTTATGTCCATACTTCTTGCAGTACTTGCATTCTCCCTTAAAAAATTATTCTTAAAAAACTTATCCTTAGGATGCAAATGTTGTGTTGTCCTTTTCACTTTCTTATCATCAAAGTGATGTTTTCCCTTGCGGTAATTTTTCTTGAAATCCTTTGTTCTTGAGGTAGAAGCGACAAACTGAATGCTTTGTTCTTTTCCCTTTTCATAGAATCTTCTTCTTGATTTACTATGTCTATTGTGACACCCCAAAATAATTCAACAATTAAATAAATTATGATTTTTAATTATTAAATTAATTGAGAACATAATTTATTAATACATTGGATTATTAAGATTAATGATGGAATTAATTGAGGTGTAAGAAGTAATATTTATTTTATTTATGTTATAAGGAATAAAAAGGAATAAAATAAGGAAAGAAGGAAAATAGAGTCATTTTTGGAGAAAACAAGATACGTGAAGTTGAGAAGAGGAGAAAGAAGGAAGAAGACCTAGAAGTGTCAGAATTCGAAGAACCCACAAGGTAAGGGGTGATTTCGATTGATTAGTTCGGATTATAGGTTTTGATTTTGATTCTATAGATCATAGCATGTTAGGAAATCTTAGTTTGAGGATTTCTAGGTTTCCATGGGTGTATACCTAATGGTGTCAGATTGTGTCAGAATGTATAAATTCATTGATTTGTATGATATAGGATCATTACTGACGAATAAAACATGTTATATTGTATGTTATTGATGATGAATGAGTGAATTTATGGTGTCGGAATATGAGGCACGTTTTGGGATGAAGGGAAAAATGGTTTTGGGAAATAATGCTGTCAAAACTGAGTTTTTGGGTCTGGAGGTCGTGGGAACCGGTTCCCCAGTGGGAGAACCCGGGTTCCAGCTTTTAAAATGGTGGAAAATGGTATTTTTGCACTCAGGAACCGGTTCCTGTGTGGGAGGAACCGGGTTCCACGTTTTTTTTTCTCCAGAAAATGTGATTTTTACTTCTGGGAACCGGTTCCCTACCTGGAGGAACCGGGTTCCCCATACATTTTTCCAGGGGCGCTGATTTTTGGAATTGTGGGAACCGGTTACTCCCAGGGAGGAACCGGGTTCCACTGAAATATTTTTGAAAATTTCAAAACTTTAAAAATTCATAACTTTCAAACCGTAAGTCCGTTTTGAGCGCCGTTTTGGACGTTATTTCCTAAATTTAATGCTCTACCTTATAAAATGAAAATATTTTAGAAAACTTGAAATTATTTGGAAAGGGGTCGAATTTCAAAATAAATGATTATTAACTGACACATAATGATGTATGTGTAGTAGAGGACCTTTGGTGATGGAGATATTGGTAATGTGTAGATGTAATAGCATGTTTATGCTGATGTTAGATGTATGCATGATTGGTTGATATATCATGTTGATTGGTTTGATTCAGTTATGTTGGATGAATGTATACATAGACTGATTGATGTTGCATGCTAGTGATGTGCGTGCATTTGCATTATTTGGTGAAGTTAATTCCCATTGTGCGGAATTTGACTTAGATTGCCGATAACCGATACCCGAGTGAGGATGGGTGGTTAGGCTGGATTCGTGTCCGGGTGGTTATGAACGAATCGATGGTACTGTATCCGATTGATGATGGATCAGTGTTGGGTGACTTGGTCACGTGTCAGTACCGCATGCATTGAGTCTGCATTTGTGTTTGCATGGAATTGTAACATGTTAGGATGTCTTCCAATGTTGCAATTCTTTTGTTGTTTATTGATTGTGCATGATGACTTATATGAATATGGCTGTGTGTTAGATTCTGAATTGTGTTAAGTGGGTGAAATAATATGCTTGTGATATATTGTTAAATGAGAAGCTTATAATATGCTTTAATTATGAGAAGTCTCACCCTTACTTTACAATTTCAGATTAAAAGTTAGCAGCTGAGGAGTTGGTGAGGATGGCTCTAGAGCTTATCTTTTAAGTCTACGTGTCAGTGTCATGCTCTGATTAGATTGTAACACTGGGGAACGTTTAGTTAAGAGAATTGTTATTCGTTTAACTGTTTATTTGGATTCTTTGAGAACCGTGATGGTTTATTAAATTTTGGTTTTGGTATTTCCGCTGTGTAAGACATGGTCTTAAATTGATTGAATTATTTGGATAATGATCCTCAGTGTAGCATGGCTACTGTTTGAATGAAGTTTTATTTTATCTATTAATTGTGACATCCCTCATTTGCCGTGTTAACTCTGATTAAAGTTGATTTTGATATTAATATAATTAATATTATTCGGGGTATTTAGATGGGGTGTTACAATAGTGGTATCAGAGCATAGTCGGTCTTGTCTTGTGTCGTTATCCCTTTTAGTATGCGACTAGTGTAAGTAACACTGTCGATACTTGTGTGCTGATGTAGATTGTTTTGTAATGTTACAGAACAATGGCTGGAAGAGGTAACGGGAGGAATGATGATGCCATTCTTGAGGCTTTGGGAATGTTGGTGGAGTACTCGGAGGGAACCGAGGGAGTCTGCGATTGGTCCGACAATTGGAGAATTTTCAGAGGAATAATCCTCCATTGTTCAAGGGTGCACATGATCCCGAAGGTGCTCAGAAGTGGTTGAAGGAGATCGAGAGGAGAATCTTGTTAACACTAAGTCGAATGCTCGAGGGTATGTTGATAGGAAAGGTAAGCAACAGATGGATCGTGGTAAGCCTTATGATAGGAGTAATCAGAGATCCAGTGGTTGGAAGAAGTCTGGTGGAGGAGATTCTAGTTCTTCCGTTAAGTGCTACAAGTGTGGTGAGACAGGACATCGTATGATGGACTGCAAAAGTAATGATAAGAAGTGTTTTAAGTGTGGGAAACTCGGCCATGTGGCCAATGACTGCAGAGTGAGAGTGGTGACTTGTTACAACTGTGGTGAAGAGGGTCATACTCGTCCTTAGTGCACAAAACCCAAGAAAGAGCAAGCTGGTGGTAAAGTGTTTGTATTGTCTGGATCAGAGACTAAACCAGATGATCGGCTGATTAAAGGTACATGCTTTATTAATGGCATACCTTTGATTGCGATTATTGATACTGGAGCTACGCATTCTCTTATTGCGTTAGATTGTGCTAAGAGATTGAATTTGGAAATTTCTAATATGGATGGAAGTATGGTTATTGATACTCCTGCGTCGGGTTCAGTGACTACTTCATATGTTTGTAGGAATTGTCCTATTGTGATTTTTGATAGGGGTTTCGGTATGGATTTAGTGTGCCTACCGCTAGAACAACTTGATATCATCCTTGGAATGAACTGGTTGGAATTCAACCAGGTTCATATCAACTGCTTTGAGAAGCCATTTTTCACGAAGAGGTTAAGATCGAAAATGAGATTATGTCGTTAAGCGGATGAACCTAGTGTGAAAGATGGTCGTGGTGTTTATGTTGTATTGCAATAGGCGGAGGGAAAAGCCAAAGGTGATGGATTGCTAGTGGTGAATGAATTTCGGAGGTGTTTAAGACGTTAGTGGTGCCACGAGAGAGGTAGAATTTACTATAGATCTGATTTCTGGAACTAGTCCGGTGTCGATGGCGCCTTATCACATGTCGGCATCTGAATTAGCTGAATTGAAGAAGTAGTTAGAGGAATTGCTTGAGAAGAAGTTTATTCGTCCGAGTGTTTCGCCGTGGGGTGCTCCGGTGTTATTGGTTAAGAAGAAGGAAGGTTCAATGAGGTTATGTGTTGACTACCGACAGTTGAATAAAGTTACAATCAAGAATCGGTATCCTTTGCCGAGGATTGATGATTTGATGGATCAACTCGTTGGAGCGTGTGTATTTAGTAAGATTGATATGAGATCTGGATATCATAAGATTCGTGTGAAGTCGGAGGATATTCAGAAAACCACATTTAGAACGAGGTATGGACACTATGAATATTCTGTTATGCCGTTTGGAGTTACTAATGCACCTGGTGTTTTCATGGAGTATATGAACAGGATATTTCATCCGTATCTTGACAAGTTCGTAGTGGTGTTCATTGATGATATTCTGATTTATTCGAAAAGCAATGAGGAGCATGCAGAACATCTCAGAGTGGTGTTGGAATTGCTGAAGGAAAAGAAGCTTTATGCGAAGTTGTCCAAATGTGAATTCTGGTTAGATGAAGTGAGTTTTCTTGGTCATGTAATTTCCAAGAATGGAATTGCTGTGGATCCTACAAAGGTAGAAGCGGTATCTCAGTGGGAAGCGCCGAAGAATGCTTCTTGAGATCCGTAGTTTTCTGGGTCTTGCAGGTTATTACCGGAAGTTTATTGAAGGATTTTCCGAACTGGCGTTGCCGTTGACTAAGTTGACCAGGAAGGGTCAGATATTTGTTTGGGATGTTGAATGTGAGAAAGGATTTCAAGAGCTGAAGAGGAGGTTGACAAGTGCTCCGATCTTGATTTTGCCAGATCCGACTAAGTCTTTTGTGGTGTATTGTGACGCATCATTAATGGGATTAGGTGGTGTGTTGATGCAAGATAAGCAGGTTGTGGCGTATGCTTCGAGACAATTGAAAGTACATGAAAGGAACTATCCGACTCATGATTTGGAGTTGGCAGCTGTCGTATTTGTTTTGAAGTTGTGGAAACATTATTTATATGGTTCTAGGTTCGAGGTATTCAGTGATCACAAGAGTCTGAAGTATCTCTTTGATCAGAAAGAGCTGAACATGAGGCAGAGAAGATGGTTAGAATTCCTCAAGGATTATGATTTCGGTTTGAATTATCATCCTGGTAAAGCAAACGTTGTTGCAGATGCTTTGAGTAGGAAGTCCTTGCATATGTCGATGTTGATGGTCCGTGAGTTAGATTTGGTTGAGCAGTTCAGAGATCTGAGTTTGGTTTGTGAAACTACTCCGAATAGTGTGAAGCTGGGTATGTTGAAGCTGACTAGTGGTATTCTGGAAGAGATTAGAAATGGACAGAAATCTGATGTTGGTCTAGTTGATAAGTTGACATTGATCAACCAAGGTCAAGGAGGCGAGTTTCGAATTGACGAGAATGGTGTTATGAGATTTGGTGATCGGGTGTGTGTCCCGGATGTTGCTGAGATCAGGAAGAGCATTTTAGAGGAAGGACATCGTAGCGGGTTGAGTATTCATCCCGGTGCTACTAAAATGTACCATGATTTGAAAAAGTTGTTTTGGTGGCCGGGAATGAAAAAGGAAATTGCTGAGTTTGTGTATGCTTGTTTGGTTTGTCAAAAGTCAAAAATCGAGCATCAAAAACCGTCAGGATTGATGGAGCCGTTATTTGTTCCAGAATGGAAGTGGGATGGAATCTCTATGGATTTTGTGTCTGGTTTGCCAAGAACAGCTAAGAATTGTGATTCTATCTGGGTGATTGTGGACAGGTTGACGAAATCTGCTCATTTTATTCCGATAAGAATGGATTACCCGATGGAGAGGTTGGCAGAGTTGTATGTCGAAAAGATTGTGAGTCTACATGGTATTCCTTCTAGTATTGTGTCGGATCGAGATCCGAGGTTTACATCTAAGTTCTGGACGGGACTGCAAGAAGCTTTGGGTACCAAGTTGCGTTTGAGTTCCGCTTATCATCCGCAGACAGATGGTCAGACGGAAAGAACGATTCAATCGTTGGAAGATTTGCTGAGAGCTTATGTGTTAGAGAAGGGTGGAGCTTGGGATAGTTATCTACCATTGATTGAGTTTACCTACAATAATAGCTTTCACTCGAGTATTGGTATGGCTCCGTTTGAGGCATTGTATGGTAGGAGGTGTCGGACACCATTGTGTTGGTATGAAACTGGAGAGAGTGCTATGATTGGACCGGAAATTGTTCAACAAACTTCGGAAAAGATTAAGATGATTCAGGAGAAGATGAGGACTTCTCAGAGTCGTCAGAAAAGTTACCATGATAAGAGGAGGAAAGATCTTGAGTTTAGTGAAGGAGAACATGTGTTTATGCGAGTTACTCCGATGACTGGTATTGGTCGAGCTTTGAAGTCAAAGAAGTTGACTCCACGTTTCATTGGTCCTTTTCAGATAACCAAGAGAATTGGGAAAGTTGCGTATCAGATTGCCTTGCCGTCGTCGCTTGCAAATTTGCATGATGTTTTTCATGTGTCCCAGCTGAGGAAGTACATTGCTGATCCGTCTCATGAGATTCGGGTAGATGATATACAGGTACGAGAGAATTTGTACCTGCAAGAATTGAGGATCGGAAGTTGAAACAGTTGCGAGGCAAAGAGATTGCATTGGTAAGAGTGGCTTGGGGAGGACCAGCTGATGGAAATGTCACTTGGGAGCTGGAGAGTCAGATGAAGGACTCGTATCCCAATTATTCGTTCGAGGTATGTTTTCGAGGACGAAAACTCTTTTAGTTGGGGAGAGTTGTGACACCCCAAAATAATTCAACAATTAAATAAATTATGATTTTTAATTATTAAATTAATTGAGAATATAATTTATTAATACATTGGATTATTAAGATTAATGATGGAATTAATTGAGGTGTAAGAAGTAATATTTATTTTATTTATGTTATAAGGAATAAAAAGGAATAAAATAAGGAAAGAAGGAAAATAGAGTCATTTTTGGAGAAAACAAGATACGTGAAGTTGAGAAGAGGAGAAAGAAGGAAGAAGACCTAGAAGTGTCAGAATTCGAAGAACCCACAAGGTAAGGGGTGATTTCGATTGATTAGTTCGTATTATAGGTTTTGATTTTGATTCTATAGATCATAGCATGTTAGGAAATCTTAGTTTGGGGATTTCTAGGTTTCCATGGGTGTATACCTAATGGTGTCAGATTGTGTCAGAATGTATAAATTCATTGATTTGTATGATATAGGATCATTACTGACGAATAAAACATGTTATATTGTATGTTATTGATGATGAATGAGTGAATTTATGGTGTCGGAATATGAGGCACGTTTTGGGATGAAGGGAAAAATGGTTTTGGGAAATAATGCTGTCAAAACTGAGTTTTTGGGTCTGGAGGTCGTGGGAACCGGTTCCCAGAACCGGTTCCGCTTTTAAAATGGTGGAAAATGGTATTTTGCACTCGGAACCGGTTCTGTGTGGAGGAACCGGTTCCACGTTTTCTCCGAAAATGTGATTTTTACTGGGAACGGTTCCCACCGAGGAACCGGTTCCCCATACATTTTCCGTGGGCGCTGATTTTTGAATTATGGGAACGGTTACTCGAGGAGGAACCGGTTCCACCGAAATATTTTGAAAATTTCAAAACTTTAAAATTCATAACTTTCAAACCGTAAGTCCGTTTTGAGCGCCGTTTTGGACGTTATTTCCTAAATTTAATGCTCTACCTTATAAAATGAAAATATTTTAGAAAAATTGAAATTATTTGGAAAGGGTGAATTTGAAATAAATGATTATTAACTGACACATAATGATGTATGTGTAGTAGAGGACCTTTGGTGATGGAGATATTGGTAATGTGTAGATGTAATAGCATGTTTATGCTGATGTTAGATGTATGCATGATTGGTTGATATATCATGCTGATTGGTTTGATTCAGTTATGTTGGATGAATGTATACATAGACTGATTGATGTTGCATGCTAGTGATGTGCGTGCATTTGCATTATTTGGTGAAGTTAATTCCCATTGTGCGAATTTGACTTGGATTGCCGATAACCGATACCCGAGTGAGGATGGGTGGTTAGGCTGGATTCGTGTCCGGGTGGTTATGGACGAATCGATGGTACTGTATCCGATTGATGATGGATCAGTGTTGGGTGACTTGGTCACGTGTCGGTACCACATGCATTGAGTCTGCATTTGTGTTTGCATGGAATTGTAACATGTTAGGATGTCTTCCAATGTTGCAATTCTTTTGTTGTTTATTGATTATGCATGATGACTTATATGAATATATGGCTGTGTGTTGGATTCTGAATTGTGTTAAGTGGGTGAAATAATATGCTTGTGATATATTGTTAAATGAGAAGCTTATAATATGCTTTAATTATGAGAAGTCTCACCCTTACTTTACAATTTCAGATTAAAAGTTAGCAGCTGAGGAGTTGGTGAGGATGGCTCTAGAGCTTATCTTTTAAGTCTACGTGTCAGTGTCATGCTCTGATTAGATTGTAACACTGGGGAACGTTTAGTTAAGAGAATTGTTATTCGTTTAACTGTTTATTTGGATTCTTTGAGAACCGTGATGGTTTATTAAATTTTGGTTTTGGTATTTCCGCTGTGTAAGACATGGTCTTAAATTGATTGAATTATTTGGATAATGATCCTCAGTGTAGCATGACTACTGTTTGAATGAAGTTTTATTTTATCTATTAATTGTGACATCCCTCATTTGCCGTGTTAACTCTGATTAAAGTTGATTTTGATATTAATATAATTAATATTATTCGGGGTATTTAGATGGGGTGTTACATCTATCATCTCATCCACAGTCCATTCAACTTTCTAGGTATTGTAGGAAGTCCTCATAACATCAAATTGAGGATACAGAGACTCAAGAACCCTCCAGATTAGAGTACTCTCACCGATTTCAACTTTGAGAGTTTTCAGCTTATTATAATAGTGAATCAACTTCATAATATGCTCATGCACACCACTAACACCATCATACTTAGTTTTGTCAAATAGAGAGAGATACTCACACTTCTTAGCCTTATCAAAACGAGTGAACTTCTCACCAATGGATTTTAGATGATCTTTAGCACTGTCACTTTCTGGTATGCTTTGTCTGATGGATTTTTCCATAGTGTAGGATATCATCTTAAGGCACACTTTATTAGAGTTTTCCCATTTTTCATAAAGAGTCCTCTGAGCTTCAATAGACTCACCAGTAATAGCACCGGGCTTTTCAATTCTCATAGCCAAGTCAAGATTGGCTATAGTCAAATAAAGTTCAAGAGACTCTTTCCAGTCCTCATAATTAGTCCCATTGAGAGTTTTGACATAATTAGGTTGACATAATTAGGAAAGGAGGTTATTATGAAACAATAAGGAATCATTAAGTGAACAATTATTTTTTTTAAATGATTCCACATATATCAGCCAAACATATCCCAAATAGAACTCTAGCTCATTATGATCTTACATCAAAAATACAATAATAAACAGAAACTTATATTATCAAAATTTCAATATCGATAGGATATTTAAACATGATAAAATAAGCATAAATTATCAACAATATTTTGTATCATAACAAAATTATAGTAATAATAATATACCGATAGGATATAGTTATTATTAATATAATACAGATCATAATTACTAATAAATTTTATTTATTCTGAATTTATATCAATAATAATTTATCGATAGGATATAATTATTTTAATATACATATTATAGTCAACAAAATTTATTATCCAATTGACACACGTATCTATTTTGCTTTGATACCACTTGTTGAAAATTAACAGTAACCTGAATCATAGATATAATTATAAGGCATATTATAATAAGAATATTGTAATATAAACATGCATCTTTCATGGTTGAATGCATTGGTTGAGTGTAAACTGAGAATGCTACTGCCCTTGTTCTGATGGAACGATTATGCTTGATATTTGACCTAATGGGATGACCATAATATATAACCACTAGATGAGAGAAGGGACCTCTCATCCGGCTATCCAAAAGAATGACCCAACCCATCATGGGGAATTCCACAATTAAGCCCAATATAATATTCAACTATTAATAAATTGATATAATAATTGTGATGACTGGTTTTTTCATCGGTTGTTTTAAAAACAATGAAGTCGCCACCTAATTTTATTTGTTCTAAAAAGAATGGGGAAATATAGATAAAACCCACGAATGATGGATAAGGCGGTCTACGTGACCAAAAGATGGATTCGGTAGTCAGTTATGCAAGGGGAAGGTGTTAGCACCCCTTACATCCATCGTACTTGATGGGACTCGTTTCGTTCGTGTGTGTTTAAGTGTGTTTATTGCTAATTTCTAAATTATGAATAAGAAAGAAGAAAAGGGGTTTGTTTATTATTATTTTGAGTTTTCCGCGGTTTCAAAACCTCGTGCCTACGTATTCCCTCGTGCAATGGGAAAGTCAAAACTTCGTAGTTCTTCTTAAAAAGGTTTTAAATTAGTGTGTTGATTTTATAAGAAAAATTGTGTATTAGACATTTCAAATGCTTGAACTTGGACTTGTTTAGTTTGTTTGAAAAGCTTAAGTCCTCGTTCGTGTTTGGAATGGCTATTGCACACTCTTTGTAAGAAAAGAGTTTGATGGTCGCATATGAGCGAAAAAAGATTTGAGTGAGTTGAATTGAATTGATTTTAAGGTGGGTGAAAAGTACCGAACAATAGGACTAGCATCCTACGATTCAAATACTAGAAACAAGAGGAGCTCAATGCTCAACGGGTCGTCTATCATCCCAAAAGTTTTCTTAAGAAAGAGAGTGAAGTGAAACAAAGTTCACGTTTTTTAAGAGCCTTTAAACAATTGGACTAGCATCCAACAATTTAAAGACTAGGAGTTCATTTGCACAAGTATTTAAATAATTGGTCTAGCAACCAACGATATAAATACTTGGGTTTTTATTGTGAAAGAGTTTTGAAAATACACTCGACGTTGGATCGAGGTTTGTAAGTTAATTATGAAAGTGTTTCGAAGTTTGATACGCGAGGGAATGAGAAATGAAGTCGGGTTATGATTAATTAAGTATATGGACTTAATTAACCTCGTGAGGATAGGTGCTCCTATTCCCAACTATGAGACCCTTGTGCATGGATAAATGGTATATGAACAAAATTATTCGGGTTATGATTAATCAAAGCAACAAGGGCTTTAATTAACCTTATCAGGATGGCCATGCCCATCCCTAACTATGAGATCCTTATTGGCGTACGAGCCAATTAAAAGCAATCAGAGTTGTTTTATATTTATTGGGTGTGAAGTGTATAATGGTGAATAAATCGTACAAGCATATAAAAGCAGATAAATAATTATCAAACAATACAATTGAAAATTTAAATAATTGTTAGAGTAGATCTTTTTTATTTGATAAAAAATCAACTAATAATTTAATCGATAAATTTTCAAATAAAAATTATCATAAACTAATTATTATTTATACATCAACCCAAATTTTTATTTGCATGATTAAATCAAATAATTAAAAAAACAAAAGGAAGAGTTTAGAATAGCCTGTTTTTGGAGCAAATCTGGTGGTGTGAGAAAGCAATCCTTTCTGGCCCAACAAGACCAAGCCCAAACTCCACAATCCAGTGTGAACAGCTTTAAGAAATCCACCGTGAATCTCCATCCAGGCGCGTTTGATCTGAGTATGATAAGGAGGATGATGGTCCGATGGTCATGATGGGGTTTGATGTTGATCAGAAGGCTGATAGAGTGAGACACGCCATAGGACCAGCGGAGTGTATGCTATTGGATCACAAATAATATAAATAAGAGGTGGTGACATATGTCACCACCAGATTAAGGATTTAAACAAAAAATTAATTAAACAAAACCTAAACTAAAACTAAACCTAATCATTTTAACATAAATTATCTCTGTCTCTATCAGAAGCTCTCGCTTCTCTCTAAAACAAACTGGTCGGTGATGGGAACTTGGCCGCGCCGGAAATCGCCCTCGTGGCAGTGACGGTGGCGGCCCAAGCCGGAAACATGATTTCTTTACATTATCTTGTTCGTCTTTCTCTCCTCTCTTCAAATCTATGGTTTGTTTTTTTTTAGATTTTTACAGATTAGCCCTAGGTCTAAAATGGGAAAAGGAAACCCTAACTTCCTTCTTTCGATACCGGCGATAGTGGGAGTCTTAACATGAAAAACGATGCTGAAATAAAGTAGAGAAGGAGCGGAATGGAGCCCGAGTCTCCTTGGATCAACGATTTCGCCACCTTTTTCAGTTTCACGGTGAGATCTTTCCTTCTCTCCTCTCTGAATCACTATGTGTGATGTCTCTCTTCTTACCTTGTCCATTTTCATTTTTTTGAAGGGATTATATTGTAGGGATATGATGAGTAATTTAGGGTTTTTCTTGTGTTTGATGCTACGGCTGCCTCTAGTTAGGGTTTCATGAACAGTGGTCCTTTTTAATATGTTGTTGGGGAATTAGGGTTTCCTTTGTTGGTTTGGACTTTTGATTTTTCTGTGGAAAAATGGCTTACGAAAATTTGTTGCTGGACCCTGTTACTTCTGAAAACAGGCCTGTTATGTTTGCTATTGGGCTTGATCAAACCGATTTTCTAAAGTCTTTTGGAACTTTTCTATATGACATGTTATAGTTTTGAATTATGATATGCTGGACTCTTAAAAACAATGTTGTTTTGGGCTTTGGGCAACTCTGACTTTGTCTGCTCTGTTGTACTGATATGTGTATCTGATTATTGGGCTAAAACTTTGAATTTGTACTTGCTGCTGGCTTACTTTTTGTATTGTGGTAACTATGATGATTCTGAGTTACACCTCCCTATTGTGAACCAAAATTGTTTATGATTTGCAATAGGCATGTCCTTAGTCAATGATTCAAAATTTAGATTTTGTATGAGGCTGACGTGAATTTCTGTATTATTCTATTAACTACGATGATTCCTCTGAGTTTTTTCTTCTCTTTGTGAACCAACCCTGTTGCGATTTATAAAGAGACCCTATGCCAATGATTGAAATGCAATTCTAATTGTCTTAGGCTTTATTTGTAGCTTGAACATGATTTAAAAATCCTCCCTGTATTCTGATTCTTGCCATAATCCCTAATGATGAGATCCTAAGAGAATTTGTGTAAAACCTTGTATATTTAATGCTGCCAATTGCTTGCTAACTACTCTTTTCTTTGTATTAATGGCATGAATTCCATTGGCGATTGATGGTAGGAAATTTTGAGAAACACAAAGGCGAGCCAAGATCCATGGAAAAGCTTGAAGCGCTTAAGGAACTTTGGAAGTTTAAGAGAACCTCTCCATGTAGTTTAGAACAAAACTTGTATTAATTAGGAGAACATTGTAATTCAAACTTGCAATTTGCATTTGAGGATTGACAACTTGTAATTGGTAGTGAAGTTTGAAATAAATGTATCCAAACTTGTTCTTGTAAACTTGGATCACAAATAAACTTCGAGTAATTTGGAAGAACTCTTGAGTATGAATGAAAAGAAATTACTTAGAAAATTGTAACTTGCATATTTTTTCTAATCTTGAATGATCTTGGTCCTTAGGACATCATGTAGAACCTATGACCTTTGATTTGGAAATTAAACTTTCTCATGATTCACTTGAAACTTGAAAGAAACATTTGAAAGAAATTATCTACAATTCGTATGAATACTTGCCATATTGAATGATTTTGAGTGAAACTTGAAGGGTTCTTGGATTAGTACTTGAATGAATACCAATTGAATCATGATTCTAAATCAAATTCAAATTAACTTCAATGAACAAAAAAAAACGCTCATGTAACTGCAATGAACCCTTAAATCAATTAAAGTTAGTCTTAAATTCAAGATAACCAGGATCCATCTTAATGATAGAAACATAAGATGTCTTGATCATAATCTCATTCTTCATGCCAAAATCATCTTAAACAAAACAAGGTTTCTTGAACTGATGATTAATTTCCATATATTTCTTCTGATAATACTAACACAAGAAGAGTTATATTAGCAAAACCTCTTAGATGGTGATGAAACTTCTAACAAGGAATAATGATGTATTGATCAGATAGAAACTTGTAATGAACGAACAAAACCATATTTTTAGTCAATTTTTGGTGATGCGATGATCTTATGAGAAATACAAGGAAATAAAGTCCTGATCTTGTGCACTGACGAAATTCAAAGGAGTGTATTCCTTGAAGAATAGATTCCTCACAATCACTCCTCACAACTACAAACCCAAAATTCACTGCCTGAAGATGAAACACTGAGCTTATGAGGGTAAATTTTGGGGTGCGACAGCTGCCCCTATTCAATCATCTTAAGCCTGATAAGTGAGAAAGATTTCTAGCTTTCCCTACGCGGGATACCAAAGCCAGATTAAATACCTTGACTACAGAGTCAAGGAAGGAATGCCTGAGGAGAATAAACTTGTTAAGCATCACTAGAATGTCTTAACAACAACAGTAACAATCGGGAAATATGAGGAGGTTTCGACAACACTAGGGATAACCGAATAACCAAAATGAGCAATAATAGATGGTGTTTAAAGAAAATGCATTGAGAAGAGAAACCGAACTTCTCAAGTGAAAAGAAAACAAGAAAATTCTATGAGAAGAAAATCGAACTTCTCAAGCGAAAAGAAAACAATAGATTAAGTCATCTCAAGATGTCTTAACGAAAATGCCATGAGAAAGAAACCGAACTTCTCAAGCAAAAAGAAAAACAATATATTAAGCCATCTCAGGATGTCTTAACGAAAATTCTATGAGAAGGATACCGAACTTCTCAAGCGAAAAGCAAAACAATAGATTAAGCCATCTCAGGATGTCTTAACAAAAATGCTATGAGAAGGAAACCGAACTTTTCAAGCAAAAAGAAAAAAAACATATCAGAAGACTCCATCGACGTATGATGGAGGATTTGTCAGAAAAACCCAAAGAGTTAAAGAATACCTGTAGACTTTAACGAAGATATGATTGAGAAATTGTCCGAAGATCCCAAAGAAGATAATTGAGAAATTATCTGAAGATTCCAAAGAAGATAATTGAGAAATTGTCTGAAGATCCCAAAGAGTTAAAGAATACCCAAAGAATTTAACGAAGATAAGTGGCTTAGAACAATAGTAGAATTATTGTGCACGAAGGTGCAATGAGCCACAACATGCTGAATGTCTCAACCCTGTAACTTTCGAGTTACCAACAGAACAAATTCAGTAGCCCAACCCGAGAATACAATTATTCGGGGATAAACAAATCATATCCAGCACTCTGGTGTGACATAGATGTTTATGAAGTCGGTAAATCTTTGTTTTCGACATTTTTACTGATGAGAGATCTTAATGAACATGTCAAGACATGCTGAACAACTTCCGAGTTGACGAAATCTTCAATCTATATGCAGATAACTTTACCGATGATAGAAAGATCAAATTCGGCACTTGTGACTGAAAACTTCCATGGTAAGGTTCTTCAAATTTGCAGGCATTGTCCCGACAATGCGTTGTAGCAAGTGGATACGTGGATCAACCTGAAAAGGCAATCTAGGCAAAAATTAAGGATCAAAATGATAAAGTAACTGCATCAGTCCGTACTTCGTCAATCTGAAGAATCTTCCATCAACGGATCTTCAATCAAATCTTCTAAAGCAACAAGCACAGTTGGAATTCAAAGTTGTTAGGGATAATAGTGGTTATTTGCTTTCAATGTAGCCTTTTCCCAATAAATTATCATTTCCAACTCTTGTAAATAGTTCATGGAATCACGCCTTTGGCTGATTACCATTATATCAATAAAATTTAAGCCTTGTGCCCATTTGTTTGCAATTCTTGCTTTATTCTGTTTTGCAAAATAACGCTTTTATTGTGAAAATCACTTTTGAAAAAAAAAAGAAGTTTTAAATGAATTTTTACTTCAAAATTTTGAAATAAAAGCAAAATGTTCCTTTGAACTATGAACACAGAAGGAACTTCAACAGTTTTCTCCATGAGTGTTTCGACCTCTGAAGGATAAAAACAACTGCTAAAAAAGTCTTCTTCTCCTCAGAAGAGATCATCAAAGGACGGTATTCTTATCCAAAAAGTATTCCCAACAAGGTTGCCGATGAAATGGCCTTTTCAGAAAGGTTTAAAGCATGCAACTCAGATTCATCATCAGTAATGTCTACACAATGACTGCAGATTTCGCTGAGTATTTGTTTGAACTGTGACGTAGTCCTTTTCTCAAATAACTTTTGTTGTCTTGTCGAGTATTGTCAGCATGCATATGACATTCATGACATTCATCATTCATACATAATAGCATCATTAATGCATTCCTGCATTTCTCAAATGTTTGCTTCAACATCACTTGTTTAGGTTGCATTTATTCCTTAAAACAAGTATGGGTATGTCATCTCTCCAGTAGATTATCCCCAAGCAGAGAAATACATTTTTCTATCATGTTCCCCAGCTGAGATCATTCCTCATTGGGAACGAAGTCTTGATTGACCTTTTCTTTCCAGTTCATTCCTGGATAGAATCTTGTCTCTAATCAATTCAGGTTTAGATTTCACAAAAAAATCTACCTGCAAACAATAAGCAATAGCCTCGTCATCCGAGCTGCTTATTTCCTTTTCATCTTGAAACTTGTCATAAAAGATTGTTCTTCTTAGCAAGTTCAAATCGTGAAAGTTCAAGAAATCCCAGATTGTCTTTGTCTAAAGAAAACTGTGTCTTTTCAATCAAAATGCTGCATCTTCTCAAGAGAGATCCGAAAAGATTGTAGCTGTGAAAATAGAAACTCATTTGAGATCTATTTCCATCATTATCTGTTATTCACAAGGCCGAATACTCAGTAAATTTCTTAAAAGAATTACCTTGTTATAGTTATCAATTCACTGATAATTGGTAATATCTTGAACTCATTACCATAAACTATCACAAGGTGATAATTGGTAATATCATCTTCAATTACCTTAAACATTGTCACAAGGTCGAAGGTAATCCTCGTTTCCCAAAGCGAAACAAATATTCACTTGCCTTGTAAATCTACTTTCCGATGAAACATATTGCTTGTTTCCCAACCAACACAATTCTCTTTTCTTAGGCAGTTGAGTCATCCTCACAATCATTCCCCAACATATCATTCTTTGGTATTTCTGGTGAACTTTTGCAACCATTTTGCATCATTCGCATTTTTTGGTATCTTAGGTCCAAAATTTGCGTATTCTGATATTTAAGTCTCTTCACACCTATCGAGACGAAGATATTCATCTTCATATCTCAGGTTAAAGAAACTTAAATAGGGGCATCTATCATACCCCAATTTTTGATCTAATATACCACCTCACATATGCATCACTGCATCACTAACAGTTTCAGAACAGAATAGATCGTGTGTGGCTCCTATAAGTCAAAATCAAGGTTTCTTCAAAATTTCATCTATTCAAGATATGATAAATTAGGGTTTGAGTTTCCACTCACCTCAAATGATCTATCTTAATCAATCATCAACATTTGATCTTCATTTTTTCCCAATTTTTTCTCATGATCTATCATGAATCGACCAATTAGGGTTTTTATCGAGGATAGTGAATCATTGACTTTCTGCTCAATGAATGATCTATTTGCTTGGAGATTGATCTTAACATCTTCAATGCAACATCTTGACCTAATTTCTTGATTCAAAACATCACAAAAGTCAATGTTTCTTCATCAGACAAATTCTGAATCATCTGATGAAAATTCATCTGCTCTAAAAAGTCAAACTTTGACTTTTGGTCAACTTTTTCAAGACCAGATTTTTTCAATCATAAAAACATTTCAAATGATCCATCATGATCATAAAAAAATCAAGAAATGTGAAAAAGTCAACAAAAAGTCAAGATTTAAAAATTTTCTAACACTTAGAAAGAAACATGATTTTTCATCACTTTCATGGCCATTTTTCACCTAGATCCATTTGGATTCAGAAAAAACTCAAAACATGAAAGTTGTAGCCCTTGTTACAAGATTTCCAAAATGTCCAAGAACTTGCAAAAACATTTTGTCTAGCTATACTTTTGATTTTGAAACATAGAGCTCCAAAACCATGGATTTCAAGTTCATGCTTCAAAATTACAAGTCATTTTTTGCAACTTCTCCTTCTAGAAGCCTTGTCATCACTTAGGGGCAGATTATAACTGATAAATATCAGTTGTGAATGATTGATAAGGGATTGGATCAAAGAGAAAAACTTAACCATGGTTAAGAAAGTTACTTTTGCATTAAATGCAAAAGATTCCATTTTACCTCTTAACCAAGTTGCAAGTTTCCTTCAATGATATCTTTGCCAAATCATTCAGAATTCTTGGCCTATAAATAGAGGTCATTTCCTCATTTCCAAACCACACAAAAGCAATCATAATCAAGCTTTCACTCTTCTTTCTTGAATTCTAAGTTTCAAAGTTCAAAGTGAGGAATTTTTGCAATCTTCAAGCATTGCAAAATCTGAGAGAAATTAGGTTCCTAACATGTTCTAAACATCAATTAGAACTTGTCTAAAACTTAAAAAACATCACAAGAACTGTCCAAACTCAAAATCATACTCAAAAAACCAAAAGCTTGCAATTTGTGCCATAACATCCAAACTTGAAATCCACTCGTGCGTTTTTAGTTTTTATCAATCAAACATCATGCATACACTTCATAGAGATGATCCAAACCCTTAGAACATTGCTATAAACACAGAATCATCATCTTCATATTCAACTTGCTCGAGCTGCAGTTGGACTTGGTCAGAGTGATCCAGGCCATTTCAAAGCAAGCATAGCACTTCCACACGTTCCATAAGGTCCAGTGGTGCTGTAGCAATCATCAAATCAACTCTGTAACACCTCCTTCGAAGAATCAAAATCCAGTTTGAAGAGGTAAGAGCTTGAACTTTGAACTCATAAATTTCTAACTTCCAGTTCAAAAATGGCTTGGCCATCTTGTTTCTGCACCATCATTGATCATTAACCCTCAATCAATTTAACAAATCATGATCCATACACAATTTCATGTTAATTCTTAGAATTAGGGTTCATCTGGGCACAATCAGAATTAATCATCTTAAACTGAAAATAAATGAAATTAACCACCACCATCGTGTTCCTGGTTAAAAATCGAGCAAGTTTCATGTTTAAATCTTTCAATTTCATCAAGAAATGAAGAATCTATGAATTGATGAAGATTGAGGAAGAAGAAGAACAAGTGCGCGCGTTATTTCATTTTCAAATTCAAATAATTGTTTTATAATATAATAACATGAAGTAAAATAAATAAACGGATGTATAGCCACCCCAGTGGTAGACAGCGCGTTTTTCATGTTCCTTGCCTTGCCTATGGTCCAGGGTTCGAATCCCCCTGAGACCATTTTGACATTTTTTCACATTCCTTCATTTTTTTTAAACATTTCAAAGACTTGTTTTAAATATGATTAAATGGAAGCGTGTAAATAACAAGACAAGCACTTGGCTCAGTGGTAAAGCTTTTCAATTCTAAGCCAAAGGTCATGAGTTCAAACCTCCTTAGGACAAAAATCAAATTTTTACCACTTGTTTTCTTCACCTTTTCTATCAAACTTCAACATTTTCAAAAACCAACCAAAACTTCTCATTTTGAGATGATTTTTTGCACACTTGTCATTTAACTATTTTATGATTGTGTCAAAAAATCCAAAAATATTTTCTTTTGATTATATTTTTATTAAGTCAAAAATTAAACATTATAAGTATTTCTTAATACTTTTCAAAGATGTTTTCTTTCAAACTTTCAAACTCAAATCTTTTCAAAACTTCTTGTGAATATAAATCACTTTTCAAAATCATTTTCAAAACCTTTTCAAAACTTTTCAACAAACTTACACACCTTTTTCCATGATCGACTCGATGTGAAGATAAAACCGAACTAGTTTTTTCCTCGAATTTCTAAATTGATCATGGGCCTCCCTCACGGTGTAAGTCCCAATTCTTTTTATGTACATATTAAATTTTCCTTGTACATATACAATCATCTTCAAAAATGTTCAAGCATAAACAAACTTCTTTCGTTTGTTTTCATTCGCTTGTTTATACACCGATTCCATTGGTATTAAGAGAAGAATCATTCCCGATGAAACTCCTCTTAAAACCAATGGGCCTCCCTTACGGTGTAAGTCCCAACCCTCCTATGTACATATTCATTTTCTTGTACATAAATACCCCTTCGTGTACATATTCATTCCCTTGTACACATTCAAACATTCAAATATTCAAGTTACACTTGCGTTAAACGCTCGTTTTATACACTTGTTTATAGTTCCTTCATAAACTCCTGTGAATACACATTACACAATTGTTTATATAATTGTTCAGTTATAACATAACAATTAGCCTAACAATTAGGTTCCCCTTTAGCCTCCTATTGGGCTTTGTACAAGATAACTCATTTATTGAGTTAGCCTCCTCTTAGGCTTCATATAAGAAAACTCATTTATTGAGTTTAGCCTCCGCTTAGGCTTCATATAAGACAACACTCCCCTGCTGAGTCAGCCTCCTCTTGGGCTTCGTTCAAAAGAACTCCTCGTTGAGTTTAGCCTTCTCTTGGGCATCAAACAAGAAAGAGACCAGGAAATCTCTTAATAGCCTCCTATTGGGCTTCCAATACAAAGAATCATCCGCGCTAGGATAAAACCCTGAGAGAATGATTTCCCGGTGAAATCACTCTTAAAATCCTAAGAGGATGGTTTCCCGGTGAAACCACTCTTAAAGCCAAAGCCAGCCATACCCTATAGCGTCCTCTTGAGCTTCATACAAGGACCCTCAGAATGCCTTCTCTTGGGCTAACAATACAAGGACCCTCGATGACCCTCAGAATGCCTTCTCTTGGGCTAACAATACAAGGACCCTCGATGACCCTCAGAATGCCTCCTCTTAGGCTTACAATACAAGGACCCATGGGCTTCTTAAAAGCACCCCCCTAATCCATAATCAATTTCTCCTCGAGATTTAGACATTTATCATCTCTATGGAAGAAGTATCTCATCTATCACATCACATACAATAAAATACTTGTTAAACACTTTTTTAAAACAAAAAACATCTCTTAATCGTAAGTGGTAACACTTGTACACTCAAGCAAAACACCCAATGCTTACAATTAAAAGATTCAATCATTTTTCAAACATCTTTCTTAAACTCGTAAGTGGTAAAGCTTGTACACTCAAGCAAAACACCTATAACTTACGATGAAAGATTTAATCAATCCTTTCAAAATGTATGTGATGAAATAGATTAGATACATTTTTCATTAAGATGACATTTGTCTTTGTCTCTTAATAACATCCTGTTGCTTCCACTAGCATAAGTGGGAACTACGATTGCTCTGACTTTCTCAACATCCCTTTAAGAATACGTAGGCACAAGGTCTCATCCTTGGCGAACAAAACTTCTCCCTCAAACCAAACAAACCATAGCTCCTTTTAGATCCGAGCTACAAATGCTCTGATTCCCATTAAGGGATATATATGCAGAAGATCCCAATGATCTTTGCGAGCACAATAATAACAAAACCTAGGATCCCACATAATCTACCTTTCTTAAAATCCAAAGGAGAAACTTTCCCAACAATAGAAATAGCAATTTAAAACACACAAACATATCAAACATATTCATATATAAAGCTATAGATAACTATATATATTTAGGGTGCCACATCTATTCCCTTTATATAACAAACCCCCTTGCCCGGAATCTCCCCAATGCGTTGCATCTAGTTCGCGCTAGTCGTAATGCATATCATATCAATTGAGGGTATTGCGCTTTCCCCTTTTCATAATCATTTTCTTGTGTTGGAAAAAATAAAGCTTGATGCTCATGGCACCTTTATAAACAAATCAAAAGAGTAAATCGTTTGAGCGAGAATCCAATTGATTCAATTCCTAGCGTCACTTTTAACGCGAACAGAAAAAATGGTGACTCCACTGGGGAGTACGCTAAACTTTTATTTTAAAAAAAAAAGTGACTCTGCTCAAGAGCACCAAGCGTTTTTGTTTTCAAAAAGAAAAAAAGGGGTTAAGCTTTCATATGTGCATATGTTTGTTTTTCTTTATTGTGTGTTTCGCGATTTCATCTGATGGAAAGAAATCCTAACCCGGATTTAAGAAACATTTTAAGATTTAGGTGGGGGTATAGTCCTATTAACTTGTGGGAAGTTTCATTACTTACTGAGTTAATTTGAGATCCCTCTCTCAGTGGAGGTTGTCTTGAGAGTATTTGTGTTTAGCAAGTATTTGCAAAGACATTTTGCTTTCAAGGGAACTTACGGTGAGTGGTCAGAACACATAACCCATCCCGGCTATTTAGGATGTAGTGCAGAAACTATTCAGGCGTAAGCTTAGAATAGTTGTCATGCGAGACTACGATCAGGCGAGTTTTTCTTGAAAAATATTATTGGACTTCGAGTATTCAACAAATTCGATAGTATTTCAAAGAGAAGCGTTGAACCTGTATTATCAGTAAAACCCGTTTCACAGATGAATAAGCCCTTAGAACTTACCCACGTTTGGTTCTTATCGTTGGCCTCATGCTCGTGACTTCAAACGTTTGAACGTGTGTATAACCACTAACCATGTTTGAATCTTTGTGGCATTCATGCATTCATTCAAAAAGGAAAAAAACTTCATTTCTCTTCCCATTTCCAAAGAATTTAGAGATTTTTTCTTTGTAAATATTTTAGGTTAGAGTGATGGACGTCAGAGGAAGATTCACCAAGAAATACAGTTTTAGAATTCCTGATGTAGGAAAGTTAAAAGAGTTAGCATCCTTGGTAGAAGATCCCTCGGATTTCAGAAAATGCTATGGAACTCTTTTAACTATCCTGAACACTAACGTTGATGAAGGACTTCTCAAAACTTTCGTTCAGTTTTACAATCCAGTCTATCGCTGTTTCACTTTCCCTGACTATCAGTTGATGCCTACTTTGGAAGAGTAAGCACACATCCTAGGCATCTCAGTATCAGATAAGGTGCCTTTCAATGGTTTGGAAGCCATTCCTAAGTCACCAGTCATTGCAACAATGACTCACTTAAAGAAATCTGAGATAGACAAAAACCTAACTACCAAAGGAAAACTCTTAGGACTAACTTCAAAGTTCCTAATGGAGAAGGCTCTTAAATTCTCTGAAGCCGGTAGTATGGTAGCCTTTGAAGCTGTTTTAGCTTTACTCATCTATGGATTGGTGTTGTTCCCCAACGTCCCAAGTTACGTTGATATCAATGCCATAAGGATCTTTTTGATTGGAAATCCTGTGCCCACTTTGCTTGGTGACACGTATTTCTCCATTCATCATAGGAATTGTCAAGGAGATGGAACTAATGAGAAGCTTACGAAACAGGTCAAAGATCATGAGAAAACGCTCTACTTCCAAGATGAATGGCTCATGGAGAGAGATGGGAAGATTCGTCGGAAAGATAATGCGATCAAAAGATACATCAAAGAAAGAAAAAGAAAGCTTGAGGAAATGACAACCAGTAATCCTGCTCCTGACGAGTAGAAGAAAGTCATCAACAAGTTTAAAGCCGAGAAAGCTGAACTGAAAGCTTACTATGGGAAAGAAATCCTGAAGTTGAAGCTACATCAAGCCTTTGGTTCTTCATCCGACGAAGACGGTTAATTAGTTTAGCTTTAGCTTTATCATTTATTTTATCTTTGTAAGAGCATAAGAACAAAAAAATTGTTGTAATCTTCTTTCAATAATTAATAAAATAAGTCTTTTCCATCCAAATATTTACTAGAAATTTCTCCTTTAGTATAAATTCTTTGGAAATTCTTTTCTCTTTGCATTCATAATCATGCATCATACTTGGCATATCGAGTTTGTTGTTTAGAATCTTATCTTTTGGAATTTTTTCCAGAGAGAGAGAAAGATCGTTAAGCTGTCGCGTCTTAGAGTTTCTCGACTACGTTCACAGCCAACTCGCAAATACAATACTCATGCAAATAGGAGAAAAGCAATGGAGGATTTTGAGCAAGAAAATGTTGAGCTTCGTAGCACAGTGACAACACTTCAGGAAGAAGTGGATAGACTCACTTCTTTGGTAAGTTCGTTGGCAACTATGCAAAGTCAGCAAGCAACATTAAACAGTCAAAATCAAGCGATGATTTCAGAGATCACTACTACTCCAATTTCAGCTGTTGCAGTCAGTAATCCTCTCTTCAGTATGCCAGGAGGTTATCCATGGGGCATGCCTTTCAATTTCGGCATTAGATTTCGTCAACCCACTTCGAGGCTGCAACCACGATTGAGGTTCCTACTACGAACTCATTTACTCCACACATGGAGTAACCTTTCCGCAAGTCACTATGACGGTTTCTCAACCGATCATGACAAACTCAACTTCTGTAGTTCACGCTACTGCGGACGAAGAAGTCTATCATAATCCAGGCGACTACACGAATCCTCGTGGCCAAATGGAGAATCTCCAGGAACAATTCCATAAGATGCAGCTTGAGATCAAAACAATCTGTGGTAAGGAATTGTTTGGGAAGAATGCCCACGATCTATGCCTAGTTCCTCGCGTAAGGATACCCGCTAAATTCAAAGTCCCTGACTTTGAAAAATATAGAGGAAATTCCTGCCCGCAGAGTCATCTTACAATGTACGCTAGGAAGATGTCTACATATAATGACAATCACCAATTGCTCATTCACTATTTCCAAGACAGTCTCACTGGTGCCACACTAAAGTGGTACATGGGACTAGACAGTGCAAATATCCAGACATTCAATAACCTAGGCGAAGCCTTTGTCCAGCAGTACAAATTTAATTTGGACATGGCTCCAGATCGAGATCAACTCCGCTCCTTGTCTCAAAAGGAAAAAGAAACGTTCAAAGAATACGCCCAACGTTGGAGGGAAATTGCTTCCCAAGTCAATCCACCATTAGAGGAGAAAGAAATGACCAAGGTTTTCCTGAACACTCTTGGCCCATTCTACTATGAACGCATGGTCGCCAGCGCTCCCGGAGATTTCACCGAAATGGTGAACATGGGGATGCGACTAGAAGAAGGAGTCCGAACAGGACGCCTAACCAAAGAAATAGGGTCTTCAAGCGGAACCAAGAGGGTCAGAACTGGTTTCTCGAAGAAAAAAAACATGACATAGGAATGGTATCCCGAGGGAAACCAAGGAAAAATGTCAGTCGTCGACAACAGGTAGCCACAATAGCACCAGTTGTTAATGCAAATTCAAACGTGGGTATTACCCTGCAATTCCAACAAACTCAACAGCCTCGACAACAGGCTCAGCAATTCAACAATCAAAACCGTGCACCTCAGGTTTCGCAGTTTGATCCAATTTCGATGACGTACACGGAATTATATCCTGCCTTAATAAAAAGGAATCTTGTGCAAACAAGGTCACCACCTCCAGTACCAGACAAATTACCATGGTGGTACAAAGCGGATATGTCTTGCCCTTTTCATCAAGGGGCACCGGGTCATGATCTCGAGCACTGCATAGCACTAAAAGCTGAAGTACAAAGGTTAGTGAGGGCTAATCTTCTCTCCTTCAGGAATGCAAATCCAAATGTGCAAGCAAATCCACTTCCCAATCATAGTGGACATACCGTGAATTTAATACTAAGGAATACAGATCGATATCTTATCACTGGCATAAGTATGATAAGAGAAAGCTTGGTACAACTCCATGATACATACAGTACAATGGGCGCCTTCGCTAAACATGACTACACAGCCTGCAGAATCTGATTCACGTATTTTCGAGGATATCCAACTGTGAGAGCAGACATTCAACGGTTAATAGACATTGGTGATATTCAGATCTTTAGAAAAAGAAACGATTATGACGTGAATATGGTAGGGCATTATCCACATGAGCTTTTAGTCTCAGATATCAACTCGGAAATTCCCGAAGTAAACGTCATTATCCCCTACTTCAATGTGCCCAAGTGTGTAGAAGTCAAGTACAACGGCCCGAAAGTTCCAGAATCTCCTTTGGTGATCTGTCTACCTGGTCATGTTCCTTATAGCTCTGACAAAGCAATTCCCTATCAGTACAATACAACTATGATAGAAGATGGGAAGGAGAAACCCATACCAACTCTTTCAACTGTTGTTAACATCGCTAGAATCGGACGAGTAACGCGAAGTGGACGTGTGTACACCCCGTTACCACCAAAGCAACCCGTTGTTCCCGTTGTTGGACAAAATCTAGTTAATACACCTCCCGAGAATCCCATGGGGATTCTCGTTGATAATCCAAACCTAAACGTTGGTCCATCTAATGGAACCAGCGTCAACTCAGATTTCGATGAGATTCTAAAGCTAATCAAGAAAAGCGAGTACAGAGTTGTGGATCAACTAATGCAGACTCCTTCCAAAATCTCAATACTCTCTCTACTTCTGAATTCCGAAGCCCACCGAGAAGCTTTAATGAAAGTGCTAGATCAAGCTTACGTAGATCACGACATGACTATAGATCAATTTGGTGGAATTATAAGCAACATAACAACTTGCAACAATTTAAGCTTCAGTGATGAAGAACTCCCAAAGGAGGGAAGAGATCACAATCTTGCTCTACATATCTCTATGATTTGCCAATCAGACTCTCTGTCCAACGTGCTAGTGGATACCGGTTCATCCTTGAATGTAATGCCAAAAACGACTCTCGCTCATTTATCTTACAAAGGAACACCGATGAAATCCAATGATATAGTGGTCAAAGCCTTTGATGGATCAAGGAAATCTGTTATTGGGGAAGTTGACCTTCCAATGACGATTGGTCCGCATACCTTCCAAATCACCGTCCAGGTCATGGACGTGCCAGCTACTTACAGTTGTTTACTAGGAAGACCATGGATACACGAAGCAGGAGCTGTGACATCCACTCTCCACCAAAAGCTAAAATTCACAACAAATGGGAAGCTAGTAACCATCATCGGTGAACAAGCTTTACTAGTAAGCCATTTGTCAACCTTTTCTTTCATGACCGCCGACGACGTTGAAGGGACACATTTCAAAGGACTTTCGTTAGAAGGTGAATCTACAAGGAAAAGCAGATCGTCTATCTCCTCTTACAAAGAAGCAGCGCAGATAGTGAAAGAAGGTAATGTCGCAGGTTGGGGACAAGTAATAAAACCTGTCAACAACGAGACAAAAACTGGGCTCAGATTTGCTCCAGTATTTCCAAAAGACAATCAAAGGGATGAAGCTCTTCGCCCAATCAAAGAAGTATTCCATAGTGGGGGTTTCTTAAACCCTGTTCTTCAAGAGGTTAACGTTCTTACCGATGAAGTTAATGAAGACAATCTCTCCAAATCTGAAGAGTGGAGCACTTATCTTAATAGTTCTGAATATGTGTCCCAGGAAGAATCGTACGCGCCGTTCTATCCTCCGACTAACCAATTCAAAGGCATGTCCCTACAAAATAATGAGAATGAAAATCCACCTATCCCTTCTGAAGTTTGGGATACCTTGGGAGAACCAAGTGGAAAGTTTGACTACGTGGTGAAATACAATGCACCTGAAAGCTCAAAAATCAGAATTGAAGACATCCAACCAACTGGATGGGACGATCCTTTTGAGTATCCTAGTCAACCATAAGAGTTATACACATCTTCTCGATCTCATCATCAGATTGAGATCCAAAATGAAGATCTCTGCTTTAACACGCCCCCGAGTTTGTTAAGACAGATCTTAACTATCACTACATCAACGTAATTACCGAAGATCAGGAAGACAATTCTGGAAACGAGTTGCAAAGTGTCGCAGACAATGAGTCTCTCCACTCAGAAGATTGGAAAGAACATCCCAAGAATCCAGGATACATGCCACTTGAAAGCACATATGCTGCATATTATGCTCCTCAACCTGTCAATCAAGCAGACGAAGATTGCTTCAGCAGCACAAAAGGCAAGGTCAACCGTCCAGAGTCTTCCAAGCCTATTCGACCAACGACCAAAGTCTACAGAAGAAATAAGCCAAAAGGAAAACTACCAGAGTATCTAGACTTTCAAGGAGTTCGCCACTATTGGAAGCCTGTTAAAGCTCAGACTGATGTTCATAGTTCTAAGTAGTTTATTTTGCTTTTGTTTTGAACTCTCGCCTCACCCAAAGCGAAGAGATGTTTTATAGGGTTTAGCTTTTAAATAATTTCTCTTTGTCTTGCCCAAGACAAATGAGTTTGTATTTAGGGCCCTGTTTCATATTGTGAATCATAAATAAAAGCGTTGTTTTGATTCCACATTTTGTGTTTGTTTTCGTTTTTACCCTTTTCTTGGAAATGGTAATTCTAAAAAACCAAATAAAAACAAACAATCTTCAAAAAATATAATAAAAGATCTGCATACGCTTTCACATTAACTTTTAAAAAAATAAAAGAGAAAAGTTAATTAATTAAACATAAATCCAACATGCAGATTAGAAGATGGACAAATCCATTGAACGCAATAACTCTATGCTCTCTCCCGACTTTGAATTTCCTGTGTTCGACGCCGAGGAAGAAGTTGAAGAAGAGATCCCGGATGAGATTTCTCGACTACTTAAGCACGAGGAAAGAATCATTCAACCTCACAAAGAGCCTTTGGAAGCAATCAACTTGGGTTCTAAAGAAGACAAAAAAGAAGTGAACATCGGAGCTCTACTCGACAGCAACGTCAAGGGCAAACTGATAGATCTTCTCAAAGAATATGTTGATGTGTTTGCTTGGTCCTACCAAGACATTCCAGGTTTAGATACCAGCATCGTGGAGTATCACTTGCCATTAAAACCGGAGTGTCCGCCAGTTAAACAAAGACTGAGAAGAGTTCATCCAGACATGGCCGACAAAATAAAAAAGGAAGTTCAAAAGCTGCTCGACGCAGGTTTTCTCGTCACCTCTGAATATCCTCAATGGCTAGCCAACATAGTACCTGTCACAAAGAAAGACGGAAAGGTCAGAATGTGTGTTGACTACCGGGACTTGAACAAAGCAAGTCCAAAAGATGATTTCCCACTACCGCATATCGACATGCTAGTGGATAGCACTGCTAAGTTCAAAGTCTTTTCTTTTATGGACGGTTTCTCTGGTTATAATCAGATCAGAATGGCTCCCGAAGACATGGAGAAGACATCTTTCATCACGCCATGGGGCACCTTTTGCTACAAAGTAATGCCGTTTGGATTAAAGAATGCAGGCGCAACATACCAAAGGGCGATGACTACTCTCTTTCATGACATGATGCAAAAAGAGATTAAAGTCTACGTGGACGACATGATAGCAAAGTCTGACACTGAAGAAGAGCATATAGAATATCTCTTGAAGTTGTTTTAGCGATTAAGGAAATTTCAGCTTCGCCTGAATCCTAACAAATGCACCTTTGGGGTAAGATCTGGAAAACTCCTAGGTTTCATCGTTAGTCAAAGAGGCATTGAAGTTGACCCTGACAAAGTCAAGGCTATTCAAGAAATGCCTACGCCACATACAGAGAAGCAAGTAAGAGGATTTCTTGGACGGTTGAATTACATCTCCAAGTTTATTTCTCAAATGACTGCTACTTGTGGGCCGATATTCAAACTTCTCCGCAAAAATCAAGAGGTTGTATGGATAGAAGATTTCCAAAAAGCGTTTGACAGTATCAAAGAATACCTGTCAGAACCGCCAATATTGATTCCTTCAATCGAAGGAAGACCATTAATCATGTACCTTACCGTACTAGAAAATTCCATGAGCTGCGTGCTTGGACAGCAAGATGAAACCGGTAAGAAAGAGCATGCCATTTACTACTTGAGTAAAAAGTTCACAGATTGTGAAACTCGTTACTCCATGCTCGAGAAAACATGTTGTGCTTTGGTGTGGGCTTCAAAACGTCTCCGCCAGTACACGATCAATCACACGACTTGGTTAATCTCCAAAATGGATCCAATCAAGTACATCTTTGAAAAGCCTGCCTTAACAGGAAGAATTGCTCGATGGCAGATGCTATTATCTGAATATGACATCGATCGTGCTCAAAAGAGGTCAAAGGAAGCATTCTCGCCGATCACTTGGCTTATCAATCGATCAACGAATACCAATCTCTCAAGTTTGACTTCCCTGACGAGGATGTTATGTACTTAAAGATGAAATATTGTGACGAACCATTACCTGAAGAAGGTCCTGATCCAGAATATTGATGGGGCTTAATCTTTGATGGGGCAGTTAACGTTTTTCGCAATGGAATTGGGGCAGTCATCATTACTCCCGAGGGTTCTCACATCCCGTTTTCCGCCAGATTGCTATTTGATTGCACCAACAACATTGCAGAATATGAAGTTTGTATCATGGATATCGAAGAAGCCATCGACTTGAGGATCAAGATCCTTGACATATATGGAGATTCAGCCCTTGTGATTAATCAAATCAAAGACAAGTATGAAACCCATCATCTTGGTTTGATTCCCTACAGAGATTATGCAAGACGTTTGTTGACTTTCTTCAACAAGGTCGAACTGCATCATATCCATCGAGATCATAATCGAATGGCAGACGCCTTGGCTACTTTATCTTCCATGTTCAAAGTCAACAATTGGAATTATATGCCTAAGATCCATATCAGACGCCTTGAAATACCTGCATATGTGTTTGCAACTGAAGCAGTCTTCAATGATAAACCGTGGTTCCACGACATCAAACGCTTCCTTCAAACTCAAGAGTACCCACTCGGGGCATCGCACAAAGATAGGAAAACTCTAAGGAGGCTTTCTAGAAATTTCTTCCTGAATGAAGATGTGCTATACAAAAGAAACTTTGACATGGTCCTGCTCAGATACGTGGATAGACACGAAGCAGACATGATAATTCACGAAGTGCATGAAGGGTCCTTTGGAACCCGTTCAAATGGGTATGCAATATCCAGAAAAATATTGAGAGCAGGATACTATTGGATAACATTGGAATCCGATTATTGTAAACACGTTAAGAGATGTCACAAGTGCCAGATCTACGCAGATAAGATCTATGTGCCACCGACTCTACTCAACGTTCTCTCCTCTCCGTGGCCTTTCTCCATATGGGGCATCGACATGATTGGGATGATCGAACCAAAAGCGTCCAACGGACATTGTTTCATTTTAGTGGTTATTGATTACTTCACCAAATGGGCGAAACAGCATCTTACGCCAACGTTACAAGACAGGTGGTTGTGAGGTTCATCAAGAACAACCTCATTTGCCGATATGGAGTTCCAAGTAAGATCATTACAGATAATGGATCAAACTTGAACAACAAAATGATGAAAGAACTGTGTGAGGAATTCAAATTCGAGCATCATAACTCATCTCCTTACCGGCCAAAGATGAACGGCGCCGTTGAAGCTTTCAACAAGAACATCAAAAAGATCGTCCAAAACATGGTCATCACTTACAAAGACTGGTACGAAATGCTGCCATTTGCTCTACATGGGTATCGTACTTCAGTACGCACTTCAACAGGGGCAACTCCCTTTTCTCTAGTATAAGGCATGGAAGCAGTGCTTCCCGTAGAAGTTGAGATTCCGTCAATGAGAGTTCTCATGGAAACTAAGTTATCTGAGGCCGAATGGTGTCAAAGTAGATACGACCAGCTGAACTTAATCGAAGAAAAGCGTCTGACTGCTCTGTGTCATGGACAACTATATCAAAGAAGGATGAAGAAAGCCTTCGACAAAAAGGTTCGACCTCGTGAATTCCAAGAAGGCGACCTCGTGCTTAAAAATATTTTGTCTTTTCAACCAGATTCTAGGGGCAAATGGACTCCTAATTACGAAGGCCCATACATCGTCAAAAGAAGCTTTTCTGGCGGTGCTATGACTCTCACAACCATGGACGGTGATGAACTCCGCATCCCGTGAATCTGATGCGGTCAAGAAATACTTTGTCTAAAAACAAAAGAACACTCGTAAGTCGAAAACCGAAAAGGCGGCTTAGGCAAAAAGAGCGTCTCGGTGGACTGAAAACCTGAAAAGGCGGTCTAGGCAAAAATTAGAGACAATAAACAGAAATTATCCTGATAGATTGAAAACCTGAAAAGGCAATCTAGGCAAAAATTAAGGATCAAAATGATAAAGTAACTGCATCAGTCCGTACTTCGTCAATCTGAAGAATCTTCCATCAACGGATCTTCAATCAAATCTTCTAAAGCAACGAGCACAGTTGGAATTCAAAGTTGTTAGGGATAATAGTGGTTAGTTGCTTTCAATGTAGCATTTTCCCAATAAATTATCATTTCCAACTCTTGTAAATAGTTCATGGAATCACGCCTTTGGCTGATTACCATTCTATCAATAAAATTTGAGCCTTGTGCCCATTTGTTTGCAATTCTTGCTTTATTCTGTTTTGCAAAATAACGCTTTTATTGTGAAAATCACTTTTGAAAAAAAAAGAAGTTTTAAATGAATTTTTACTTCAAAATTTTGAAATAAAAGCAAAATGTTCCTTTGAACTATGAACACAGAAGGAACTTCAACAGTTTTCTCCATGAGTGTTTCGACCTCTGAAGGATAAAAACAACTGCTAAAGAAGTCTTCTTCTCCTCAGAAGAGATCATCAAAGGACGGTATTCTTATCCAAAAAGAATTCCCAACAAGGTTGCCGATGAAATGGCCTTTTCAGAAAGGTTTAAAGCATGCAACTCAGATTCATCATCAGTAACGTCTACACCATGACTGCAGATTTCGCTGAGTATTTGTTTGAACTGTGACGTAGTCCTTTTCTCAAATAACTTTTGTTGTCTTGTCGAGTATTGTCAGCATGCATATGACATTCATGACATTCATCATTCATACATAATAGCATCATTAATGCATTCCTGCATTTCTCAGATGTTTGCTTCAACATCACTTGTTTAGGTTGCATTTATTCCTTAAAACAAGTATGGGTATGTCATCTCTCCAGTAGATTATCCCCAAGCAGAGAAATACATTTTTCTATCATGTTCCCCAGCTGAGATCATTCCTCATTGGGAACGAAGTCTTGATTGACCTTTTCTTTCCAGTTCATTCCTGGATAGAATCTTGTCTCTAATCAATTCAGGTTTAGATTTCACAGAAAAATCTACCTGCAAACAATAAGCAATAGCCTCGTCATCCGAGCTGCTTATTTCCTTTTCATCTTGAAACTTGTCATAAAAGATTGTTCTTCTTAGCAAGTTCAAATCGTGAAAGTTCAAGAAATCCCCGCAATTGTCTTTCTGTCTAAAGAAAACCTGTGTCTTTTCAATCAAAATGCCTGCATCTTCTCAAGAGAGAGATCCCGACAAGATTGTAACTGTGAAAATAGAAACTCATTTGAGATCTATTTCCATCATTATCTGTTATTCACAAGGCCGAATACTCAGTAAATTTCTTAAAAGAATTACCTTGTTATAGTTATCACTTCGCTGATAATTGGTAATATCTTCAGAACTCATTACCATAAACTATCACAAGGCTGATAATTGGTAATATCATCTTCAATTACCTTAAACATTGTCACAAGGCTGACAGAAGGTAATCCCCTCGTTTCCCAAAGCGAAACAAATATTCACTTGCCTTGTAAATCTACTTTCCCAGTGAAACATATTGCTTGTTTCCCAACCAACACGATTCTCTTTTCTTAGACAGATTGAGTCATCCTCACAATCATTCCCCCAACATATCATTCTTTGGTATTTCCTGGGTGAACTTTTTGCAACCATTTTGCATCATTCGCATTTTTTGGTATCTTAGGTCCAAAATTTGCGTATTCTGATATTTAAGTCTCTTCACACCTATCGAGACGAAGATATTCATCTTCATATCTCGTGTGTGGCTCCTATAAGTCAAAATCAAGGTTTCTTCAAAATTTCATCTATTCAAGATATGATAAATTAGGGTTTGAGTTTCCACTCACCTCAAATGATCTATCTTAATCAATCATCAACATTTGATCTTCATTTTTTCCCAATTTTTTCTCATGATCTATCATGAATCGACCAATTAGGGTTTTTATCGAGGATAGTGAATCATTGACTTTCTGCTCAATGAATGATCTATTTGCTTGGAGATTGATCTTAACATCTTCAATGCAACATCTTGACCTAATTTCTTGATTCAAAACATCACAAAAGTCAATGTTTCTTCATCAGACAAATTCTGAATCATCTGATGAAAATTCATCTGCTCTAAAAAGTCAAACTTTGACTTTTGGTCAACTTTTTCAAGACCAGATTTTTTCAATCATAAAAACATTTCAAATGATCCATCATGATCATAAAAAAATCAAGAAATGTGAAAAAGTCAACAAAAAGTCAAGATTTAAAAATTTTCTAACACTTAGAAAGAAACATGATTTTTCATCACTTTCATGGCCATTTTTCACCTAGATCCATTTGGATTCAGAAAAAACTCAAAACATGAAAGTTGTAGCCCTTGTTACAAGATTTCCAAAATGTCCAAGAACTTGCAAAAACATTTTGTCTAGCTATACTTTTGATTTTGAAACATAGAGCTCCAAAACCATGGATTTCAAGTTCATGCTTCAAAATTACAAGTCATTTTTTGCAACTTCTCCTTCTAGAAGCCTTGTCATCACTTAGGGGCAGATTATAACTGATAAATATCAGTTGTGAATGATTGATAAGGGATTGGATCAAAGAGAAAAACTTAACCATGGTTAAGAAAGTTACTTTTGCATTAAATGCAAAAGATTCCATTTTACCTCTTAACCAAGTTGCAAGTTTCCTTCAATGATATCTTTGCCAAATCATTCAGAATTCTTGGCCTATAAATAGAGGTCATTTCCTCATTTCCAAACCACACAAAAGCAATCATAATCAAGCTTTCACTCTTCTTTCTTGAATTCTAAGTTTCAAAGTTCAAAGTGAGGAATTTTTGCAATCTTCAAGCATTGCAAAATCTGAGAGAAATTAGGTTCCTAACATGTTCTAAACATCAATTAGAACTTGTCTAAAACTTAAAAAACATCACAAGAACTGTCCAAACTCAAAATCATACTCAAAAAACCAAAAGCTTGCAATTTGTGCCATAACATCCAAACTTGAAATCCACTCGTGCGTTTTTAGTTTTTATCAATCAAACATCATGCATACACTTCATAGAGATGATCCAAACCCTTAGAACATTGCTATAAACACAGAATCATCATCTTCATATTCAACTTGCTCGAGCTGCAGTTGGACTTGGTCAGAGTGATCCAGGCCATTTCAAAGCAAGCATAGCACTTCCACACGTTCCATAAGGTCCAGTGGTGCTGTAGCAATCATCAAATCAACTCTGTAACACCTCCTTCGAAGAATCAAAATCCAGTTTGAAGAGGTAAGAGCTTGAACTTTGAACTCATAAGTTTCTAACTTCCAGTTCAAAAATGGCTTAGCCATCTTGTTTCTGCACCATCACTGATCATTAACCCTCAATCAATTTAACAAATCATGATCCATACACAATTTCATGTTAATTCTTAGAATTAGGGTTCATCTGGGCACAATCAGAATTAATCATCTTAAACTGAAAATAAATGAAATTAACCACCACCATCGTGTTCCTGGTTAAAAATCGAGCAAGTTTCATGTTTAAATCTTTCAATTTCATCAAGAAATGAAGAATCTATGAATTGATGAAGATTGAGGAAGAAGAAGAACAAGTGCGCGCGTTATTTCATTTTCCAGAAATTCAAATAATTGTTTTATAATATAATAACATGAAGTAAAATAAATAAACGGATGTATAGCCACCCCAGTGGTAGACAGCGCGTTTTTCATGTTCCTTGCCTTGCCTATGGTCCAGGGTTCGAATCCCCCTGAGACCATTTTGACATTTTTTCACATTCCTTCATTTTTTTAAACATTTCAAAGACTTGTTTTAAATATGATTAAATGGAAGCGTGTAAATAACAAGACAAGCACTTGGCTCAGTGGTAAAGCTTTTCAATTCTAAGCCAAAGGTCATGAGTTCAAACCTCCTTAGGACAAAAATCAAATTTTTACCACTTGTTTTCTTCACCTTTTCTATCAAACTTCAACATTTTCAAAAACCAACCAAAACTTCTCATTTTGAGATGATTTTTTGCACACTTGTCATTTAACTATTTTATGATTGTGTCAAAAAATCCAAAAATATTTTCTTTTGATTATATTTTTATTAAGTCAAAAATTAAACATTATAAGTATTTCTTAATACTTTTCAAAGATGTTTTCTTTCAAACTTTCAAAACTTCTTGTGAATATAAATCACTTTTCAAAATCATTTTCAAAACCTTTTCAAAACTTTTCAACAAACTTACACACCTTTTTCCATGATCGACTCGATTTGAAGATAAAACCGAACCAGTTTTTTCCTTGAATTTCTAAATTGATCATGGGCCTCCCTCACGGTGTAAGTCCCAATTCTTTTTATGTACATATTAAATTTTCCTTGTACATATACAATCATCTTCAAAAATATTCAAGCATAAACAAACTTTTTTCGTTTGTTTTCATTCGCTTGTTTATACACCGATTCCATTGGTATTAAGAGAAGAATCATTCCCGGTGAAACTCCTCTTAAAACCAATGGGCCTCCCTTACGGTGTAAGTCCCAACCCTCCTATGTACATATTCATTTTCTTGTACATAAATACCCCTTCGTGTACATATTCATTCCCTTGTACACATTCAAACATTCAAATATTCAAGTTACACTTGCTATAAACGCTCGTTTTATACACTTTTTATATTTCCTTCATAAACTCCTGTGAATACACATTACACAATTGTTTATATAACTGTTCAGTTATAACATAACAATTAGCCTAACAATTAGGTTCCCCTTTAGCCTCCTCTTGGGCTTTGTACAAGATAACTCATTTATTGAGTTAGCCTCCTCTTAGGCTTCATATAAGAAAACTCATTTATTGAGTTTAGCCTCCGCTTAGGCTTCATATAAGACAACACTCCCCTGCTGAGTTAGCCTCCTCTTGGGCTTCGTTCAAAAGAACTCCTCGTTGAGTTTAGCCTTCTCTTGGGCATCAAACAAGAAAGAGACCAGGAAATCTCTTAACGGCCTCCTATTGGGCTTCCAATACAAAGAATCACCCGCGCAAGGATAGAAACCTGAGAGAATGATTTCCCGGTGAAATCACTCTTAAAATCCTAAGAGGATGGTTTCCTCGATGACCCTCAGAATGCCTTCTCTTGGGCTAACAATACAAGGACCCTCGATGACCCTCAGAATGCCTTCTCTTGGGCTAACAATACAAGGACCCTCGATGACCCTCGGAATGCCTCCTCTTGGGCTTATAATACAAGGACCCATGGGCTTCTTAAAAGCATCCCCCTAATCCATAATCAATTTCTCCTCGAGATTTAGACATTTATCATCTCTATGGAAGAAGTATCTCATCCATCACATCACATACAATCAAATACTTGTTAAACACTTTTTTAAAACAAAAAACATCTCTTAATCGTAAGTGGTAACGCTTGTACACTCAAGAAAAACACCCAATGCTTACAATTAAAAGATTCAATCATTTTTCAAACATTTTTCTTAAACTCGTAAGTGGTAACGCTTGTACACTCAAGCAAAACACCTATAACTTACGATGAAAGATTTAATCAATCCTTTCAAAATGTATGTGATGAAATAGATTAGATACATTTTTCATTAAGATGACATTTGTCTTTGTCTCTTAATAACATCTCGTTGCTTCCACTAGCATAAGTGGGAACTACGCTCGACTTTCTCAACATCCTTTGAGAATACGTAGGCACAAGGTCTCATCCTTGGCGAGCAAAACTTCTCCTCAAACCAAACAAACCATAGCTCCTTTTAGATCTGAGCACAAATGCTCTAATTCCCATTAAGGGATATGTATGCATAAGATCCCAATGATCTTTGTGAGCACAATAATAACAAAACCTAGGATCCCACATAATCTACCTTTCTTAAAATCCAAAGGAGAAACTTTCCCAACAATAGAAATAGCAATTTAAAACACACAAACATATCAAACATATTCATATATAAAGCTATAGATAACTATATATATTTAGGGTGCCACATCTATTCCCTTTATATAACAAACCCCTTCCGGAATCTCCCGGTCGTTGCGTCTAGTTCGCTAGTCGTAATGCATATCATATCAATTGAGGGTATTGCGCTTTCCCTTTTCATAATCATTTTCTTGTGTTGGAAAAATAAAGCTTGATGCTCGAGGCATCTTTATAAACAAATCAAAAGAGTAAACCGTTTCGAGCCAGAGAATCCGAATTCAGATTCGATTCCCTAGCGCGTCACTTTTTAACGCGAATAGGCTGCAATGCTAATTCTTGTAGAAAGAAGAATAGCAAACTTCTGAATTGATTAGATAATGATGATAAGAGGAATGTCCCATGCCTGGGAATGCAACTATATTGGGTTTTGCAACTAAGAGATATCTCGACTTCAGAATCTCAATATGCCCCGGTCAGTTAGACCTTCGAGAAAGCTTTCCTGAAAAAGAGTGCCCCAATATCCTGTATTCTGAAGCAATACTCTACTAACCATCAATATTTCAAAGTAGTTGGGTATTCTGATATGAGAATGACATGTCTTGACATTAGCTTCAGAGATACTTCAACATCTCGAAATAAATGCTTCAGATTTATCGAACCTCAGAGTGGCGAACTTTGTAAACATGGATGACATGCCCCTACATGAGCCATGGAGAGACTTCAATGTCTTGAAGTAGCTGCTTTAGATCAACTAAATCTTTTCAACAAGCATACTTTAGAATGAATCTTGGAGAGACTTCTACGTCTCAAGTAATTTCCTCAAATTGGCTGCATTTGAATAAAGAACTATGCAAACATAGGGAGGACCTTCCCCAAGATGAGCTTTATAGAGACTTCTATGTCTCGAAGTATTTGCTTCGAACTGATTTATTCTTGAAACAAACACTTACTCCAATTAAGAGAGACTTCATCGTTTCGAAATAACTATTTTAGACCAAAAAACATAAGAGCTTTTGGAAGGCTTCAGCGTCTCAAAGTAATTGCCTCTACATTAGCCTTTGAGAGACTTCAACGTCTCGAAGTAATTGCTTCAGGCTGATTGAATCTTGAAACGACGGTTGCCCTAGGATAACCTCTCCTTGAGAAGGACTAACTCACCTACTGATTGCTCTTTGAGAAGGACCAAATCACTCGTTGATAAGGACCTGCCCCATATAGGCTAAAATTTGAGAAACTGAATTTCGACTTGATTTCCCCCAAGTTAACAAAATCTTGAGAAAACAAATTATGATATGCTCAACGGAGTCCTTAAACGTCCTGCCCCTTGATACAAATAATTGCCAACTCAATAGAATAATCAAGTTTCTCTTCTTTGGACAAAGTTAAACTCTTCACTGATGTTCAATATGAGAACTTCTTTAATGTCAAATAATTGTTTTACATGTAGAAGAATGTTTATTATGACAATTATAATGCAACATTTATGCGTCTTGAAGTTTTTGTATGAAAAACATTATGACTTTTTTTTTTGTGAGCGAAACACTTTTAAAGTGCAATGTTGAAAACTTTTCTTTATGAAAGACAAGACAAGCATATGATACCAACTCAAATACTTAGCACGCACTTTTAGGAGTCAGGTAAACACAATCTCTTCGTCGTATGCTTTTGAATTAACCCATGCTTCAATTAGGACTTTTGAGGGTTGTAACGTGGCTTGGTTCACGGTATCTTTAGAAAAAAGGATTTTTAGGCTCAAAATATTTGGTGCCCGCCCATTCTCTATGATGTTCTTTAGTCCTAAGTTCAACTATCTTGATCGAGCACTCATCTCTTGAAAGGCATTTAGGATGGTTGAGGAACCAATATGAGGTTTTTTGGACACGATAGTCACTCACTTTTTTCTTTTGGTATTTGACCACACAACTTGTTCTTTGTTGAGAATTTTTCTTTGATAATGCATTTTGGGATTTTCTTTTGCTTTCTCTAAATTTTTCTTGACTTTTACCTAAGCGACTTATCATTATATTTCACTTAGCGGGCTTTTGTCTCTTATTCATCATTCCTTTTTGAGCAGTCGTGGTTCTTTACACTATCTTCGATTTGTTGGAAGTATTTGTGACTGTCTGAGTCTTAAGTAGATAAGGGATAACTGTTATTGTATCGTCATCTGTTGACCTTCTGATGTGCGAGAGATACCCATGTGGTATCATGCTCTTATGATGCACATTGTTGTTAGATGAAGGTTGACTATTGTGGTTCTGACCTTCCTCAATCTTTTGGGGGATAACCATTGTTGTATCCTTAGATGCATACTTTTGATGAGTTTTGAACACTCAATCAGATTGAATGAACACTACCCGTCCACAGGTTAAAAAATGATGAGGGTTTTTTTTCTGAACAGAAAAGAAGCTCCTACTTCAAGGCTCAAAGGGGTTAACGAGGGTCTATCTCCCTTATAACTCCGGTGTTTGGGGATTTGAAATAAGGCATGTACATCGTTAGCAGGGTTCTACTCAAGAGCATACATTCAGAGACCTAGCGTTTTTTCAATTATCATCATCCTCCCTCCAATCTTTGCCTAGGTGAAAGGATTGGTAACGTTGGTATCAAAATGCTCGCAAATCAAATAAAGAGTGATAACGAATGGATTGCTTCAATACAAACATACTCGTTGCATTAAGATTAAAAAAAGAAAACAAGTTTCTACATGCAAACAAAGTTTAAACAATTAAACAAGATACAAATGAAAATGCAGTAAAGAAATACAAGATTGTCATTGTTGAGGAGACTTGAGCTCCATCTTGACTTATTGATTCAAATGACTTTCAGTAGTCTTAGTTCTCACTTGAGTATGAGGTTTCCATTCAAAAACAAATTCCCTCCTTGAGGAGTCAAGTACTTTTGGTCAATCAACTGTTGAACCTTGGATTTGTAGGCGTTGCAATCCTCTATTGAGTGGCCTACTATTCCATCATGGTATCCACATCGTGCATTATGATCATAACCAAGTGGGACCAACTTTGGTGGGTTGAGAAATTTAGGAACCACCACTGAATTTTGAATCAGATATGGAAGAATTTGACTGTAAGTCACCGGAATTGGATCAAGAGGAGCCTCCCTTCTTTCTAGATTATTCTGAGGCACAATTTGACTTTGGGAATTCTAACTCTGAAATTGAGGAGGATCAGACAAAGGTTGCTGATGCAAAGGCTTGAAAGTTGGTAATGAAGGATAATGAGTCGGTGCTACGACTGACTTCTCTTTGCTAGAACTTGGGTTATCTCTGCTGAAGGATACCGCCTTTTCTGAAGTGATCATATGGTCTACTTTAATGCTAACATTATTCTGCAGAGTCTCAACTCTCTCTTGGTGAGCAAATGCCCCAATGAGTTTTGGAAATCCCTCGAAATTGCTATCATCAATATTTGCAAGTAAAATGTCTAAGCTTGAGCCATTTTGTTTGAAAAAGAGGATCTTGTCATTAATTAGTTCTTGAACTTTGCATTTGAAGGCAAAACAATTATCAATTTTATGTCCTGCAGAGTCAGCATGAAAAGCACATATGGCACTCTCATCAAACCAAGCTTTGAAAATCCTTGGCATTGGCTACATCTCCCTTTGTATCACAACACCATTCTGAACAAGGTAAGGAGATAGTCGAGAATATGATATTGGGATTGATTGAATATCCTGTTGAGCATATCGGTGGTAATGTAGATTAATATGCTGATTTGGTCCCCTCTTCTTCGGTTGGGGAGTAAGAAACGATTGTTGTCGAGGAATCTTCGAAGGAAAAGGCCAATGATGATGCATAGTAGGATAATTTTGAACTGGAGAGTTCGCTACGTATGGATGCCCTTGACCCATGGAGACACCGGATGATAGAGCGACAACCAAATTTGCGGCAATTGGTGCAGTGTTGCACTCTCTCTTCAACAAGACTTGTAAGAGGTCCATGACCAGACCCATCTGACCTTTCAAATGATTAACCTCGACCTTCAACAGTGCCTAACTACGCTGAAGCTCGTCTATAGCCCTTTGAGACATCATTTGAGTTTTGGACGCGTGTCAAGTAATCAGTTTGATATTTCTGGACAGAAGTGATGAAATGAGTTTTTCTGATGAAAATGAAATGCATGATAATGCATGAAAGAATACAACTGTAATGTAATGGTAATGCATGTAAGAATGCAATGTGATGCAATCATATGGATGTTATGCGCAAAATCACATGTAAAACAAACAGAGTTTTAAAAGGACGGTTGTACATGGCTTCGACGTCTATCCAACAATTCCCCATACAGGATGGTTCTAATGTTTTTTGCTAAATGTTTCTCGGAGTCTCAGATCCCCTTTTAACAAATATTATCATCACGCAAACGATTTACGTGTTGATAGTATTTACAAAAGTATACTCCAAGAAACGGCTCTTAAAGGGATACTCAAAAACCTTTGAGCGGCCGGTCTCGGTTAGGACATCCTAATACTTAGAGTTATAGGCCATTTGTCCCGAAATTATTGTCCCGCACTAGCATACGGTGCAACAACCCCCTTCAAACGACCAACTCTAAGTTGTAGTCTTCACGTCGATTCAAGGAACACAGATGTCCAGTGGACCTAAGCTACACAACCACTCTAAACTTAATGTTACCTAGAAGCCTAGTTACTGGGCTTATCTATGAATCATAACCAACAAAATCCCAACACAATTAATATATATCAACAGGATAATATACAAAGCGTAAAGAAATAGTAGGCAATGAACAATAACATCAAGAAGAAATCAATAAACAAACACACAAACATGCGAAGAACTAAACTAGGGTTGACTCGCTTAGTCAAAAAGATTTTAAAATTTTCCCCAGTCAAGTAGCCAGCTGTGATGACTGGTTTTTTCATCGGTTGTTTTAAAAATAATGAAGTCGCCACCTAATTTTATTTGTTCTAAAAAGAACGGGGAAATATAGATAAAACCCACGAATGATGGATAAGGCGGTCTACGTGACCAAAAGATGGGTTCGGGAGTCAGTTATGCAAGGGGAAGGTGTTAGCATCCCTTACATCCATCGTACTCGATGGGACCCGTTTCGTTCGTGCGTGTTTAAGTGTGTTTATTGCTAATTTCTAAATTATGAATAAGAAAGAAGAAAAGGGGTTTGTTTATTATTATTTTGAGTTTGTCACGGTTTCAAAACCTTGTGCCTACATATTCCCTCGTGCAATGGGAAAGTCAAAACTCCGTAGTTCTTCTTAAAAAGGATTTAAATTAGTTGTGTTGATTTTATAAGAAAAATCGTGCCTTAGATATTTCAAATGCTTGAACTTGGACTTGTTTAGTTTGTTTGAAAAGCTTAAGTCCTCGTTCGTGTTTGGAATGGGTATTGCACACTCTTTGTAAGAAAAGAGTTTGATGGTCGCATATGAGAGAAAAAAGATTTGAGTGAGTTGAATTGATTTTAAGGTGGGTGAAAAGTACCAAACAATAGGACTAGCATCCTACGATTCAAATACTAGAAACCAGAGGAGCTCAATGCTCAACGAGTCGTCTATCACCCCAAAAGTTTTCTTAAGAAAGAGAGTGAAGTGAAACAAAGTTCACGTTTTTTAAGAGCCTTTAAACAATTGGACTAACATCCAACGATTTAAAGACTAGGAGTTCATTTGCACAAGTATTTAAACAATTGGTCTAGCAACCAATGATTTAAATACTTGGGTTTTATTGTGAAAGAGTTTTGAAAATACACTCGACGTAAGATCGAGGTTTGTAAGTTAATTATGAAAGTGTTTCAAAGTTTGATACGCGAGGGAATGAGAAATGGAGTTGGGTTATGATTAATTAAGTATATGAACTTAATGTATATGAACTTAATTAACCTCTAGAGGATAGGTGCTGCTATCCCCAACTATGAGACCCTTGTACATGGATAAATGGTATATGAACCAAATTATTCGGGTTATGATTAATCAAAGCAACAAGGGTTTTAATTAACCTTGTGAGGATGGCCATGCCCATCCCCAACTATGAGACCCTTATTGGCGTACGAGCCAATTAAAAGCAATCGGATTAATTTTATATTGATTGGGTGTGAAGTGTATAATGGTGAATAAATCGTACAAGCATATAATAGCAGATAAATAATTATCAAACAATACAATTAAAAATTTAAATAATTGTTAGATTAGATTTTTTTATTTGATAAAAAATCAACTAATAATTTAATCGATAAATTATCAAATAAAAATTATCATAAACTAATTATTATTTAATACATCAACCCAAATTTATTTGCATGATTAAATAAAATAATTTAAAAAAAAGGGAAGAGTTTAGCATAGCCTGTTTTTGGAGCAAATCTGGGGGTGTGAGAAAGCAATCCGTTCTGCCCAACAAGACCAAGCCCAAACTCCACAATCCAGTGTGAACAGCTTTAGGAAATCCACCGTGAATCTCCATCCAGGCGCGTTGGATCTGAGTATGATGAGGAGGATGATGGTTCGATGGTGATGATGGGGTTTGATGTTGATCATAAGGCTTATGGGTGAGGCGCGCCATAGGACCAGCGGGTGTATGTTATTAGATCACAAATAATATAAATAAGAGGTGGTGACATGTGTCACCACCAGATTAAGATTAAAACAAAAATTAACTAAACAAAACCTAAACTAAACCTAATCATTTTAACATAAATTATCTCTCTCTCAAAAACTCTCTTCTCTCTAAAACAAACTCACCGCGATGGGAACTTGACGCAAATCCTCGGTGCGGCGGCCCAAGCCGAAGCGTGATTTATTTACATTATCTTGTTTGTCTTTCTCTCTCTTCTAATCTATGGTTTGTTTTTAGATTTTACAAATTAGCCCTAGATCTAAAAGGGAAAAGGAAACCTAACTTTCTTCTTTCGAAACCTGCGATGGTGGGAGTCTAACATACAAAGCGATCTTTGAAATAAAGTAGAGAAGGAGCAGGATGGAGCTTGAGTCTCCTTGGATCAACGATTTCGCCACCTTTTTCGGTTTCACGGTGAGATCTTTCCTTCTCTCCTCTCTGAATTGATGTGTGTGATGTCTCGCTTCTTGCCTTGTCCATTTTTGTTTTTCTGAAGGGATTATAGTGTATGGATATGATGAGCAATTTAGGGTTTTTCTTGTGTTTAATGCTACGGCTGCCTCTGGTTAAGGTTGCATGAACAATGGTCCTTTTTATATATGCTGCTGGGGAATTAGGGTTTCCTTTGTTGGTTTGGACTTTTGATTTTTCTGTGGAAAAATGGCTTACAAAAATTTGTTGCTGGACCCTGTTACTTCTGAAACAGGCCTGTCATGTTCGCTATTGGGCTTGAACAAACCGATTTTCTAAGGTCTTTTGACATTTTTGTATCTGACATGTTATAGTTTTGAATTATGACATGCTGGACTCTTAAAAAACAATGTTGTTTTGGGCTTTGGGCAACTCTAACTTTGTCTGCTCTACTGTACTGATATGTGAATCTCTTTATTGGGCTAAAACTTTGAATTTGTACTTGCTGCTTGCTTACTTTTTGTTATTGTGGTAACTATGATGATTCTGAGTTACACCTCCCTATTGTGAACCAAAATTGTTTGTGATTTGCAATAGGCGTGTCCTTAGTCAATGATTCAAAATTTAGATTTTGTATGAGGCTGACGTGAATTTCTGTATTATTCTGTTAACTATGATGATGCCTCTGAGTTTTTTCTTCTCTTTGTGAACCAACCCTGTTGTGATTTGTAAAGATACCCTAGGCCAATGATTGAAATGCAATTCCAATTGTATGAGGCTTTATTTGTAGCTTGAACATGATTTGAAAATCCTCCCTATATTCTGATTCTTGCCATAATCCCTAATGATGAGATCCTAAGAGAATTTGTGTAAAACCTTGTATATTTAATGCTGCCAATTGCTTGCTAACTACTCTTTTCTTTGTTTTCATGGCATGAATTCCAATGATGATTGATGGTAGGAAAGCTTTAGAAACACAAAGGCGAGCCAAGATTCATGGAAAAGCTTGAAGCGCTTAAGGAACTTTGGAAGTTTAAGAGAACCTCTCCATGTAGTTTAGAACAAAACTTGTATTAATTAGGAGAACATTGTAATTCAAACTTGCAATTTGCATTTGAGGATTGACAACTTGTAATTGGTAGTGAAGTTTGAAATACGTGTATCCAAACTTGTTCTTGTAAACTTGGATAACAAATAAACTTGAGTAATTTGGAACTCTTGAGTATGATGAAAAGAAACTACTTAGAAAATTGTAACTTGTATACTTTTTTCTAATCTTGAATGATCTTGATCCTTAGGACATCATGTAGAATCTATGACCTTTGATTTGGAAATTAAACTTTCTCATGATTCACTTGAAACTTGAAAGAAACATTTGAAAGAAATTATCTACAATTTGTGTGAATACTTGCCATATTGAATGATTTTGAGTGAAACTGAAGGGATCTTGGATTAGTACTTGAATGAATACCAATTGAATTATGATTCTAAATCAAATTCAAATTAACTTTAATGAACAAAAACAAACGCTCATGTAACTGCAATGAACCCTTAAATCAATTAAAGTGAGTCTTAAATTCAAAATAACCAGAATTCATCTTAATGATAGAAATATAAGATGTCTTGATCATAATCCCATTTTTCATGCCAAAATCATCTCAAACAAAACAAGGTTTCTTTAAGCGATGATTAATTTCCATATATTTCTTCTGATAATACTAACAGAAGAAGAGTTATATTAGCAAAACCTCTTAGATGGTGATGAAACTTCTAACAAGGAATAATGATGTATTGATCAGATAGAAACTTGTAATGAACTTACAAAACCATATTTTTAGTCAACTTTTGGTGATGCGATGATCTTATGAGAAATACAAGGAAATAAAGTCCTGATCTTGTGCACTGCCGAAATTCAAAGGAGTGTATTCCTTGAAGAAGAGATTCCTCACAATCACTCCTCACAACTACAAACCCAAAATTCACTGCCTGAAGATGAAACACTGAGCTTATGAGGGTACATTTTGAGGTGCGACAATAATTATATAATTATTTAATAATTAATTAAAGTAAATTCGTAATATATTTAACATGTTCTGCTCAAAAACCAGAATGTCTACATATCTCCATATTGCTTTTGTATATTTCAGAGGCACAACACCCTCACTTCAATTTAATATCTGAGATGACATACTTCTTGTCAATCTGGAAACTAAACGGAATACTCTCTTGCAATATTAAAAAAAAAAAGAATATTTCTCAAGTTCGAGTATCGTTCACCATTAATAGATTTTACATTAAAAAATTAGTCATAGATTTTGTTTCCACTCAATCTAGCGCATAAACTTTTTTGGTGGATCCCAGCTGAATTTTTCTTTCTTTTCCATTTTAGAATGCTTCAAAATGTGAAAATTGGATCTTTCCATCCACTTTCTTTCCATCATGATATCTTTCCACATATTTAGATATAATGTGAAACTTTAGCTTAGACAAAAATGCTTTCAGAATTGTAAAATTTGTTGAGATTCAAGTGTGAGGAAGAAGTTCCACATTGATTAGAAGAAAAAAAAAGATTAAACACTTTACAAGTCAGAGAACCCACACACTTATTACGTTAAGTTTTGGGTGAATATGTGGTGTATCTCTCACAAAGGTGTTTCCCAAGTGTAAAATGCTCCCTCCTTGAAATTGCCCCTAACAGTGGTATCAGAGTCTTTGGTTTCAAGTGAAGAGATTGACTTAATTGCATCAAAACACTTCATGCATATGGTTGGTATAAGGTGTTCCGTTGAAGTGTGTCAACGGTGGTACAAGTCTATGTGGAAGAGAGAGTTTCCACACGAGGGGGAGCTAGACTCACACTTGAGGGAGAATGTTGAGAATCAAGTGTGGGGAAAAAGTTCCACATTAATTAGAAAATGGAAGATTAAACACTTTATAAGTGAGAGAACCGACACACCTATTACCTTAAAGTTTTGGGTGAATATGTGGTGTATCTCTCACAAAATTGTGTCCCAAGTGTAAAATACTTCCTCCTCAAAATTGTCCCTAACAGTGGTATCATGAGCCTTTGGTTTCGAGTAAAGGGATCGGCTTACTTGTATCGAAATACTTCTTGATGGTGGTGTGCATAAGGTATTATGTTCAAGAGTGTCAATGGTGGTGCAAGTCTATGTGGAAGAGAGAGCTTCCACGTGAGGGGGAGCTAGACGCACACTTGAGGGGGAGTATAGAGAATCAATTGTAAGGAAGAAATTCTACATTAATTAGAAAACAAAAGATTAAATACTTTATAAGTGAGATAATCCCCACACATATTACCTTAAAATTTTGGGTGAATATGTGGTGTATCTCTCACAAAAGTATGTCTCAAGTGTAAAATGCTTACTCCTCGAAATAATTTGAGACTTATTTATTTATTTATTTTCTTCAGATTCTACAATTTAAAAATCCCCTTTTAAGGCATGAATTCCTTCTACCTCTCTTCACTCTAGCATTTATAATATTTCCATTCCTAAATTTGAAAAATCCTTGCAATTTCTTATTTAGAATCAAATCTTGTTGGAATCATCATATTTCTTCTATCTCAAACCGATTAGCACACATGTTCTTGATTATTTGATTAAATGTATTTTTGTTAGGTTATTAGTATCGTATAAATTATACAATTTGATAACACATTAAGGCATGATTTCATATATAGAATATGAACGAATTACCCTATACGGATTTAGATTTTATAATATGAACCCTAATAGGCAGTGTGTTAATTTAAAGTTCTATGAAATTTTTGTTGCAAATTGATTGGTTAGTTAATTATTTTATGTATATTCAAGAAGCTTACATGTTGATTTTATAGTGGCCTGAGATATCTCAAAGAATTTAATACATTTTTTACAATTTGTTTCTTATCTGGGTTTATATTGATTTTATATTTTTTCCAATATCTTAATGGACAGCTGGAATGTATATAATGGAAAGAATATCATCACTCCACATACTCCATATAAGGAATGGTTCACTGATAGTTAACCTCTTTATAATATTGGAGGTTTATAATAATTCAAATGCAGTACGAAAGTTTCAGAAAGCATTATGGCGAAACAACTTAAAAAAGTACTTTTGAAAAGCTTAAAATTCAAAGTTTTGAAGTGGAAATCGATTATCCGGTTTGGGGAAATCGATTTCCATGTGTTAATTTTTTTCCATTTATGTGGTAAGCTGAGGAAATAGATTACCCCTCTTTGAGAAATCTATTTCCTCCCCGTGTTTTTGAGATTTTTGTTGTATTATGGACCTGTTTTGGTTCCTACTTGTTTTGTTTTGTATCATATATATACTCCCTCTTGTAATGTTTTTTGAAACTAATGTCATATACAACATTTCTTCTCAATCTCTCTCTCTCTCTCTCTCTCTCTCTCTCTCTCTCTCTCTCTCTCTCTTAATTTCTCCACAAATTAACTTTCACTTCATATTCTTTAATTAACCAAGATTTCACCAATGATTTACCATATAATCTTTGTGATTGTTCCAATATTTGATATCAGAGTATGTTGGAGGGAAAAAGCTTTCCAAAGGAACTATGGGAATAAGTCATTTCCACAACCGCCTATTTGTTAAATAGGTGTCCTACAAAGTTGTTAGACAAGGTGACTCCATAAAATATATGGTCATGATATAAACCAAGTTTAAGTCATTTGAGAGTTTTCGGTTCGGTAGCAAATAGATTCATGGAGAGACCAAAGGTGTCTCACTTGGCAGTGGTTAAGAGGATCCTAAGATACATCAAAAGAACTCTTTGTTGTGGAATTCTCTTTCGCGCAATTGATACGGGAAGAAAATGTGAGTTACTCGATTACACGGATTCCAATTGGTGCGGAGATAAGGGAAATTGAAAGTCTATGGTTGGTTATGTCTTTATGTTCGGCGGAGCTCCAATATCTTGGTATTCTAAAAAGAAACCTATGGTGGAACTCTCTTCTTGTGAGGCCGAGTATATCGATGCGTCATTGAGTGTGTATCAGGCTGTGTGGCTTATGAATCTGCTGGAAGAGCTGGGCAACAAGGCTGAAGAAGTTGTCACAATCTTGGTTGATAATGTTTCAGCAATTAATCTTGCAAGGAATCCCATAGAAGATGGTAGGATCAATCATATTGAGATGAGATTTCATTACTTGAGGGAACTGGTGTGTGTAGTCCAGTGAGGTTAGGATACTATCAGAACAAGAACAACTTATGGATTTGTTACATTTCTCCTGAATTAGTCTCTCTCTCTCTCTCTCTCTCTCTCTCTCTCTCTCTCTCTCTCTCTATATATATATATATATATATATATATATATATATATATATATATATATATATATATATATATATATATATATATATATATATATATATATATTTTACTTTCTCCATAAATTAACTTTCACTTCATCTTCTTCAATTAACCAAGATTTCACCATTGATTTACCATACAATCTTTGTGCTTGTTCTAAATCATAACAGGTTTCAAAATAGTTGATCATGGTATGTTAATAAACTTTTTCGAGAGGTAGCTCAAGGAAGAGAGAACCTTCTATATTCCAATTGAAAATATGAGAATGACATTTGATGACATGTCATGTCTTTTGTATCTTTCCATTTAGGGGCATCTCTTTCACCATACAGTTGTTACTAAAATTAAAAGAGTGGATATGATGGTTGAGTTTCTTAAATTGAACCTAGAGTATGCCCATAAAAAGTTGGAAATACTAGGGGATCAAGCAAAATTTATCATCCTCAAATAGGAGTTTAACAGACATTTGGTAGTTGTGAGTTTCACTAACAAGGATGGCGACGATGTAAAAGGACATGTGCACACACAACTTTTCATCGGGACATATCTTCTATTTTTGGTGGACTCGGCCATTTTTACATTAGCTTAGTTGTATAAGAAATTGAATGTTATGACGAAGGACATGATGAAAATGTTGAAATATTATATTGGATTATATTTAATATTTAAATATAATCCAAGTTGTGTTGGTTCAAGCCCAATTAGGGTTGTATATAAATAATCATATTGTGTATCCTTATTTTGTACAATACAATTCTAGTGAATAATAAAACTCGTATTTCCTTATTATTCACTCTTTCTCTCCTCACTAAAAGTGTCTCACGCACTAACAAATTGGTATTAAACCTTGATTATTATTCTTGATCAGGTTTTCAAGATTTTCATGTTCGAGATCGTATTTTTAGGGTAAGTGAATCAACTGTTGGGAAGATGGCTAGTGATAAGGGTATTCTGAATTCTCTTCCAATGCTTGATAGAAAAAACTGGATTTGATGGAAAAAAACATATGCAATCCTTGTTTTGCTTCCATGAAACCCTAGAATTGTTTACCAACGGTGTTCTACTGGTACAAATGCAATCGAAGCAAGAAAACTGGCTGCAAAGAAGTCAAGAAGAAATATTGCAAGGCTTCATATTGCATTTAGACGGTGGTCGATGCTGCTAACTTCGATGAAATTTCTCATGTTGAAATGGAAAATGTGGCATGGTATATTTTGGTGAAATATTATGAAGGTGGTGAGAAAGTCAAGGTTGTCAAGTTACAAACCTTGTGTCGATATCTGATTTTTGTTGACGGAGAAGACGAAAAAGTTGCAAAATTTCTGTTGAAGGTTCAGAAACTTATCCATCTCATAAAGTGTTGTGTTGAAACCATAACTGGTAATATGATAGTTGAGAAGGTAATGAGAATGTTGACCTCTCACTTTGATCATGTTATCGTAGCTATTCAGGAATCCAATAATTTTGAAACCCTAAAAATGGAAGATTTGGTTGGTTCATTGGAAGCACAGAAGATGAGGATTGTCGAAAGAAAAAGAGTTCAAAACTCGATACAAGAACGACAAGCTCAGTAATGGAAAAGGAATTGTTATTCCAACAAATTCAAAGGCAAAGTCGATAAGACTCATGGAAATAAGTCTTGGTTGAATCCTCACAAGCATCAGGTCAAAGATAGAGCTTCTGAATCATCGAAAAGAGGAGGAGGAAACTATCGAAAGAACAAAGAAGATAAAAAAGGTGTGAAGTGCTATAGTTGTGAAAAGTGGGGTTAGTAGCGAAGAATTTTTGGTACATAAAATACAAGGGATCGACAGGAAAGGACGAAGGAGCAGACCTTGCACGCCAAGATTTAAATGATTCTGAAGGTGGTATGGTGGTTATGACTGGTCAAAAAATGTGGTTTTCATATTTCGACGAGTCAAAGAAGAGCAAGGTAAAACTTGCGGATAATAGTTCATTGCAAGCAGAAGGTACTCGCAACATATTCTTTTAAATGAGTAATGGAGGAAAAGCTATGATTAAATATGTTCTCTATGTACCTGGAACGAAGTGCAATCTGTTAAGTGTTGGATAATTGGTAGAAAAAGGTTTCTCGGTTATTATGAAATATGGAGCTTTGAAATTGTTCAACACCAAGAACAATTTGGTCTTAAAATCTCCGTTGTTGAAGAAAAATACATTTAAGACTATGATCAGTTCGATAGAAGTTCAATGTTTAAAAATTGTTGTCGACCACAAGGATAGTTGGTTGTGGAATTTTAGGTTTGGACATTTGAATTTTCGATCACTCAATCAATTGATTACTCAATATATGGTTATTGGTATTCCAAGTCTTTAGATTCCTGGAAAACTTTGTGAAGGTTGTTTAGTCGGAAAGCAATCCATAAATTCTTTTGTTTCGACTATGCCAATGAGAACATCATGCATACTCTAAGTGGTACATTCAGATGTATGTGGTCCATTCGAAGAACATACCATTGGTGGGAACATATATTTTGTTTAGTTTTTCTATGATTTTAGTCAAAACCTGTGGATCTATGTGAACAAGAGAAAGGACAAAATATTCAAAATCCTTAAGAGATTCAAGATACTTGTTGAAAACCAGAATGATAAGAGGGTCGAGGTTATGCGAACAGATGGAGGTGGCGAATACATATCCAAGATGTCTGAAGATTTTTGTGCAGAACATGATGTCAATCATGAGGTAACTTCTTCTTATACGCCTCAACACAATGGAATTGCATAAAGAAGAAACAAAACCATATTGAAAATGGCGAGATGCATGCTAAAACAAAAGAATTTTCCAAAATCCTTATGGGGAGAAGTTGTTTCAACTGCAATTTATATCCTGAATAGGTGCCCTACCAAGATATTGAATAAGAAGGTTCCTGAAGAAGTGTGGAGTGGTAAACGACCAGCAGTGAGTCATTTGAAGGTGTTTGTCTCTATGTGTTACAAGCATGTTCCTAATGCGAGAAGAAGGGAGCTTGATGATAAGAGTGAACCCAAGATTCTGGTAGGACATCATAAAACCGGTGCATACAGGCTATTCAATCTAATTAATGTGAAGATTGTATTTAGTTGAGATATTGTGATTGATCAAAATTCTGCCTGGGATTAGAATTCTAATTATGCAATTAACAATCCATTGATGAGCTATGAATTTGATGAAGAAACTGATGAAGTCGAAGTCAAAGAAATTGCTAATATTCTAATCGAAGTCGAAGCAGTTGGTGACATTCTTGACAATATCAAAGTCGAAGAGAGTGTGGATGAAACAAGCTACAAACCTCAAAGTAATAGAGTTCTTCCAACAACACTTTATGATTATGAAGTGCTTAGTGATGATAAAGTCACATCAGATGGATAATTAATTCATTTTGCTTTAGTTGCAGGTGATGAACCAATACACCATAATGAAGCTTTAAAGACTAAACAGTGGAATTTATCTATGGTCAAAGAGTTACAAGCAATCGAAATAAGTAATGCATGGGAGCTAGTTGAATTTCCAACACATACAAAAGCTATCAAAGTAAAGTGGGTGTTCAAGTTGAAACACAATGCTGATGGATCGATAGCAAGACATAAAGCAAGATTAGTAGCTTGAGGTTTTCTTCAAAGATTATGAATCATCTAATCTGAAGTATTTGCTACAGTAGAAATATTGGGGACTGTTCGACTAGTGGTAGCATTGACATGTAACCAAGGTTGGTCGACATTTCATTTAGATGTGAAATCAGCATTTTTTTTTAATGGTCCTTTAGACGAAGAGGTATATGTCACACAACCTCATGGGTTTGTGATTCAGAAGGAACCTACTAAAGTATATAAGTTTCACAAAGCGCTCTATGGCCTAAAGTAGGCACCTAGGGCATAGAACAATAAGATTGACTCATACTTAGTGGAATTGGGATTTGTCAAATTCAAATCAGAGTATGGTGTCTATGTTCAGGTTGTTGCATAATATATAACAATCATCTGCTTATATGTCGATGACTTTCTAGTGACTAGAAATAGCTTGGAGAACTTTTCGAAGTTCAAAGAGATAATGACGAAGGAATTTGAAATGTCAGATATAGGAAATCATCTTATTTCTTAGGAATTGAATTTCAAATATCGAAGCAAGGTATGGTGCTACATCAAAGGAAATATGTCAAAAAGATACTCAGGAGATTCATAATGGATGATTTGAATCATGCGTCCTCACATGTCGAACCAAATGTGAAGTTGGAGAAGAATGGAGAGGAATAAAAAGTCAATGTAACTTTGTTCAAGCAAATTGTGGGGTCTTTGGGGTATGTGTGCAACAATCGACCTGATATAGGTTTCGCAGTCGGATTAGTGAGCAGATTCATGGGTGAACCAAGAGCGTCTCGCATGAAAGCTGCAAGAAGAATTCTAAGATACTTAAAAGGAACAAAAAATTTTGTAATTCTATGTCGACGAGATTCTGAAGGCAAAAAAGAAGCAATTAATTGTTTTTCAGATGCTGGTTGGTGTGGAGATAAGGAATATCAAAGAAGCACAGTTGGATATTTCTTTCAAGTATTTGGTGCCTCAATCTTATGGTGCTCAAAAAAGAAACATGTGGTGGAATTATCATCGTGTGAAGCTGAATATATAGCAGGATCCTATATTGTATGTCAAGCAATTTGGATCAGATCTGTACTTGAAGAAATAGAGGTCGGAGTGAAGAAATCTCTAGTGTTGCAAATCGACAACAAGTCAGCCATAAATCTGGCGAAGAATCCAGTTCTGCATGGAAGAAGTAAACACATCAAAGTTAGGTTTCACTTCTTGAGAGAAAAGGTAAATCGAGGTGAACTTGAAATTAGGCATTGCTCAAGTGAAACACAGTTGACTGACATCTTCACCAAAGGATTGAAGATCGACAAATTCTTGAATTTGAGAAAGAAATTAGGAATAGTTCATATTTAGCGTAGGTCTGACAACTTCGATTATGAGAGGTATTTGAAATATTATATTAGATTAGATTTAATATTTAAATATAATCCAAGTTATGTATGCCCAAGTCCAATTAGAATTGTGTATAAATAATCACAGCGTGTATCCTTATTTTGTACAATACAATTCTAATGAATAATAAAACCCTTATTTCCTTATTATTCTCTCTTTCAAAGAGGGCATGGATTGGATATATGATATGTTGTTTGAGAACTAAGCCCATCAGCGAGACACACATCTTCTAGATGATATATCATATATGGTTCTACTCTAGTTGGATCAGATGATGATTTAGTAAGATCAGCTACCTTCCTAAGTAATTCATACGCTAATTTAGGTACATAAAAAAATATTCCAAGACATCGTGTTATCTCTACTCCACTTGTGATCACTCCAGCCTAGGTTGATCAAAGGTGTGTTGAGTACATGGAGCATATTTTGCATGTCGAGAACTAGGCGTTTAGATATACATGGTTGAAAAAGTGTACAAGGATACATGATATGGTATTTTAAGATATCACATTCTTAGACAATTTTGAGTATTGTTGTTCTTTAGTCGATAATGATGGACATATTTAGTTCACAAACATGCACCTTCGTGATGTGAAATCGTGTTCTAGATATTTGGTCGTTATAATACAAAGAGATCAATCGTGCTAGATACTATTTTGATCAAATTCTTTAGTCAACAATGATGGACATATTTAGTTAACAAACATGCATCTTCAAAGCGGTGATGTGATCGTGTTCTCGATATTTGGTCATTATAATACAGAGATCAATCGTGCTAGATACTACTTTGATCAAATTCTTTAGTCGACAATGATGGACATATTTAGTTCACAAACATGCATCTTCAAAGCGGTGATTGATGAAATCGTGTTCTCGATATTTGGTCATTATAATACAAAGAAATCAATCGTGCTAGATACTACTTTGATCAAATTCTTTAGTCGACAATGATGAACATATTTAGTTCACAAACATGCATCTTCAAAGCGGCGATGTGAGATATCGTGTTCTCGATATTTGGTCATATAATACAAAGAGATCAACCGCTAGATACTACTTTGATCAAATTCTTTAGTCTAACAATGATGGGCATATTTAGTTCACAAACATGCATCTTCAAAGCGACGTTGATGTGAAATCGTGTTCTCAATATTTGGTCGATTATAATACAAGGAGATCAATACTACTACTACTTTAATCAAATTCTTTAGTCGACAATGATGGGCATATTTAGTTCACAAACATGCATCTTCCAAACGACAATGATGTGAAAATCGTGGTCTCGATATTTGGTCGATATATACAATCAATTGTGCTAGATACTACTTTGATCAAATTCTTTAGTCGACAATGATGAACATATTTAGTTCACAAACATGCATCTTCAAAACGACAGTGTTGTGAAAAACCGTGTTCTTGATATTTGGTCAGTATAATACAAAGAGATTAATCGTGTTAGATACTACTTTGATCAAATTCTTTAGTCGACAATGATGAACATATTTAGTTCACAAACATGCATCTTCAAAGCGCGTGATGTTCGTGATATTTGGTATAATACAAAGAGATCAACGCGCTAGATACTACTTAGATCAAATTCTTTAGTCTGACAATGATGGGCATATTTAGTTCACAAACATGCATCTTCAAAACTACTGTGATGTGAGAAATCGTGTTCTCAATATTTGGTCAGTATAATACAAAGAGATCAATCGTGCTAAATACTACTTTAATCAAATTCTTTAGTCGACAATGATGGGCATATTTAGTACACAAACATGCATCTTCCAAACGACAATGATGTGAGAAATCGTGTTCTCGATATTTGGTCAGTATAATACAAAGAGATCAATTGTGCTAGATACCACTTTGATCAAATTCTTTAGTCGACAATGATGGACATATATTTCACAAACATGCATCTTCAAAACATGATGTGAAAATGTATATGTGCCGTGATCAATCGTGTTAGATACTACTTTGATCAAATTCGTTTGTGTATTATTCATTTGATCATAACATTCAATGAGATTCAGCGTACATGATTGCATCCGATGAAGAAGTAATTAGTTTGGTCAATCTATGAATTATATTTAATAACATTTTTAATAGTCCACAACTTATTTTTTGGTGTTTGGCGAATCACATATAGAATCCAGTAAACATTTTTATCAAAACAAAGGATGAAATTTAGAGCAATCAAGAGGCACCTGTCAATCTACAAAATAGTTTTCTGCAGAATTTAAATTCATGCAGTTTAGTTTTTCTCTCAGTAGCCTAATTGGATACTAACTAGTTACATTATCAAACTTTCTACTCAGTTTCTTCGTCTTCGGCTCCAAAGTCCAACCCAAAAATCATCATCTTTCCAATGTTAACTGCACAATTCAAACAACCGAGTAAAATACAAGCGTCGAGAGAAAGAGAAACTTTTCAAGAAAACATAAACAAGGATCCAAGAGAAGAAAGTATGTGTACTACTAGATTGCGTTACAACTAGAGTAATCAAAACCAGATCAAACCGACATGAAACTATAACAGAAAGTCCAATAGAATTGGAAAACTTAAAAAATCTTCAATCTCTGATATTGACATACCAACAGCATCCATTCCAATTAGTTTCGGCATGAACTGCCTGATGTGGTCTTCAGCTGCATTCTCAGCTTTCAGTGTCTCGCACTCAAAAGAAACTGTGATTCTTTTCTTTCCGTCGTTTTTTTCAACCAAACCCGTGATCTCTTTATCCCAACTGTTCAAAAGTCAATGCAAATAATAAAATAAACATGTTATCTACTAATGGTAATGAAAATAAACAAGAAATTCAAAACAAAGCAAAAAAGAGGAATAATATGCTCAAAGAAATTGACTTGTAAAATCAGGACTACCCGTGAGCATGATCAATGCTGTGGAACCGAGCAGCATCGTGGCCTTTGCACTCTACAACAGTGGTTTGTTCTTTCTTCGTCTGTTTCATAAAAAAAACAAACAGGCATCAAGTGTATGATGGGTGGATGGATAGGAAAAGATTAACATCACGAATGTCACAGTTACTACATTGAAATCTGTGATTGTGAGTTTGACGAGGCGATAGTCCTCACCCTTACTGCACTCCCTTTCACATTCCAATTCTTTCGCCATGAAAAAAGATTGAAAGGAAAACATACATAAGTAATTATTCAACAGCGACGAAAGGCTACCAAAATAATTGTACAGAGAAGGGAATCACATAGTAGAACCATTAGCAAGTAACAAACATACACACCCATATGTCATACTCATACTTCACATTAATCAAATAATTTCATATAAAATATAAAATCACATACATAAGAAACCATATAAAATGTTGTCGACGAGTTCTATATACTAATCTCTATTAGTACAATCATAGTGTGTAACCATATAAAACTCATAATATTGTGTGTATGGAGGCCCTTTATGCCCTAACTTAGTCATATAAAAGTGGGAGGCCTTGTGTATTAGGTCGCCTTGCAAACCCTCAAAGACGACCCTGACTCTGACACACCCCTCCTCATTACTGTCTTGCAAAGCACTAAAAATGTCCAACATTTTTTCTTCAACAACATCCTCACAAGCTTCAACAGCATTTTCAATTCCAGCCAAGTGACATAAAAATGGGTAACCCTAAAAATTGATTTAGGGCTCTATTTAAACCTAAAAATTGGATTTTTTTTTTTGCAACACCATAAAAATTGCAACGAATCTAGTGATTCTGAAAAAAAAAAGATAAACCTAAGAGTTATGACAAAGTGAATTACCAGTGCCATGAAGACCATAACAAGTGGAATGAGGAAGATGAATGAAGTGTCCTGAGATTGAACCATTTGGAAGCAATGCAAATGACGCTACTCCTTCCATTTTTATCATTTTCTGTTCTTCTTCTTCTTCTCTTGCATCATCATCAGCTACAATATTTTACACAAAAACATGTGAAATGAAAATGGGTCAGTGAAAAAGAGATGAGAAAGAAAATTTAGAATCAAAAGTTTGATTCTTTGACACTAACTACAAAAAAAACTAACCCATGTTTCTGTCGTGTGAACTGTGTTTTTAGTGTCAATTTGCAAATGAGGAGAAAGTACTCTAATGCCGTTTTACATATTTCTTTTGCTTTTAACGTGTTAAAAATTTTATATAAAAATATACCAATTAAGAGAGGAAAATTTTTTATCAGTCACATAAATTTTAATTTAATTTATTAAATTGTAATATTTGTAAATATACATAAAAATTATGTTAAAAAATATATAAGTGTATGGTCAATACACTTCCCACACATCTATAAAATTAATTATCTATCCGTGAATTTACATAGTTGTATAATATTGTTATAATTATTAAATAAAAATAGTATAATAAAGGTTAAGAAATGTATATGACTAGTGTGAAAACCCATATTTCTGCAATATTATTATAAATATTAAATAAAGATAATATAATGATAGCTAAGAAATGTATAGAATCCATGTGTTTGCGTTGATATAAATATTAAATAAATATTATATAGTTATGATTGAAAATGTATATGAAAATATATACAATTAAGATTAAAAAACTTTCTTTTATGATTATCACATAAATTTTAACTTAATTTATTAGGTTGTATTAGTTGTCAGTATAAACATAAAAGTTATGTTGAAAATATATGAGTATCTGATCTTAGTCGGTTGTGAATATCGTTATAAATAGTAAATAAAGATACTATAATGATGGTTAGAAAAATATATAAAGATATATAAATTAAATAATATTGATCCTTGAAAGTGTATATTTTAGATATAACTTTTCATCAAATTTATGATAATGTTTTAAATAAATTTTAAAAATATTCTTACTTAATTGATTGAACCAATTTTTATAGGACCAAAACTATCTTATCAAATTTGTGTATTCACCTATCATTTTTGTGGAGTATTTTTCTTTTATGAAAATAAAATCAAATCTTGTACTTTTTTTTAGAAGCAGTCTAAAATGTATAATTGAAATAAAATCCTTTTGTAGAAGCGACCTAATAATATCGAAATATATTTAGATTTATTGAAAAATAATAATATTAATAATAATAATAATAATAATAATAATAATTTATTTAAAATTAGTACAAAATCTCTAAAAATTGAATTTATATTATCTTAACTATTGTAAAATAATTTGACTTAAGAATTAAATAAATAATTTTACTTATTAGACTTGAAATATAAATGAATAAACAAATCTTTAATAAGAATAACCCTTAACTAATAAATATTTGAAAATAAAAATTATACTCTATAATTAAATAACACAGTCATAATTTAGAAACACAATAATACTACTATATAAACAAACTACTTCTTAAAAAAAAAACTATATAAACAAATTAATCAAAATAAATCTTTAATTTCCATAACATCAATATTTATAATACTATATATATTTGTTATGTATAAATTATTTTTAAAAAAGTTGATAATCTTTATTTTTAATATAACAGTTTTGTGATTTTGTATTAATGTAATTAAAAATATAGATATTGAACTGATATAGGAAAACTATAATAACTATAATAAGTAAGTTATTTTTTCTGCTATGTAAAATCAATAATAATTATATAATTTTAAATATATTAAATAATTATAAAATCAATCATACAATTTATTTACGGAAAGATAGGATAAAAGATATCTAAAGGATATTTATTCTAACAATATTATATTAAAATATTTATTTTCAAAGATTTTTATTAAATTATTTGATTGTGTCACATCAATTTAAGGAATTGAGACATGAAATAACAAAAAAATTATTCAAATTGAAATCTTCACATGAAATACACGAAGGTCAAAAACATAAGAAAGAGGATTTGAATTGGGTTTTATATTTTGAAAACTTTTGCCTTCTGAACAATCCCTTGAATATGCTTTGTTTTGATGAAGATTGAAAGATATGAAAGCAATAATCACACAGTATTTTTATCCTAGTTCACTTGAAACATCAAACTACTCTAGTCCACCCTTACGAGGTGATTTGCATTTCTCCACGGGACTTAATCCACTATAACCAATGATTACACTTGCCGGCAATCGGTGACTAATACACACACACCAATTGTGTCGACTAACACCTCTAGGACTAATTGTCCTAGATTTCTTGAAATGACCCAATGGTCTCTCAAGGAACAATCAAACAACCGTTTGATAACAAGTTTGTTTACAAATAAATATACTTCTACACAAGATGATATGTAAACATATTTTAGTACAAAATGACTTGAATGAATTCTGACTTTTATAAAGAATAAAGAGATTATGCACATAGAGTTTCCTCGTGAATTAGCATTTGTTTTCAAGTCTTCAAGCTCTTATATAATGTCATGCATGATGTAATCGTTGAAGGGTACATTTGGAATATGAAACTTGTGGCGGCTTGAAAGAGCGTGGGAGACAAGATCGTGCATAGCGTTAGTCCTTCTTGGTAGTGGAATGAAACGTTTTGTTTGTATCATGTATTATTGTACCACATTAACGTTATCTTCTTTCATTACGCACTGAGGCAACCTGCGACATGAGTTTAAAAGTGGAGAATCTAACTTCTAGTTGATCAAAAATTCAAGTATTCAGAGTCTTCAGATCTTCCTCTTCAAAGACTTCAACACTTGGTTTTGAAGAACCTTTTATCGTAACCAAAGGTTGAAAGAACTTCAAGCCTTGGAATCTTCAGAATCACATTCTTCAGAGTCTTCAGCACTTGATCTTGTAACCTTGTATCGTAACCTAAGTTTAGAAGAACTTCAAGTCTTGGAATCTTCAGAGTCACATTCTTCAGGACTTGGTCTTCAAAACCCTTTGTGTCGTAACCTCAGCTCAGAAGGACTTCAAGTCTTTTGAATCTTTAGAGCCACGTCTTTAGAGTCTTCAAGCACTTGGTCTTCAGAACCCTTTGTCTTTTGAAACTTGAGTTTTCAGCATCTTGACATAAGTCACACTTTTGTCTTTAGATCTCCTGACTGGTTTCTTCAGACTAACGTATCAGAGTAACTAAACTTCAGAGCCTTCTAAAGCTTTCCTAGCTACTTTGTTCATCAAAACCTTTGTAGATTAGAAGCGGAACATCTTCTCTTTTAATGTCTTGGCCACATCATTCATTAGAAGCAAAACCTGTTTGTTTATCTTAAAAATACAATAAACATTAGAGTAATAAAAATTGTTCACTCAAACATACTCTTTGTTATCATCAAAACTCAGAGACATAATTGCATAACCAAATCGTGTTCTAACAATCTCCCCATTTTTGATGATGACAAAACTATGTATTTTGATGAGACAATTTTGCATAATAGAAGAAAGATAAAATTAGAAAGGTAAGGATTACTTAACCTTTACATGAAAACTCCCGAATCACATACTTGGTGAAGATCATAACTTCTACTAAGGACCATCGAGCAATAGCCCCCGGTTCCAACGGATCGGATAAAGGATCTTGAGAGTCTTGATTCTTGAAGACACAACTTCTCAACTAAGATCTTGAACTCTAATGTCACCCAAACAAGTTCTAGAATCTCCGGTTAGAATTTGACTTCAAACTAACTCTTTCAAAGTCTAGTGTAAGTCGGATGTATAGACTTTCTTGATTCTTGAAAAATCACGAAAAATAAAAACAACACAATTCTACCAAGAAATAACAGTTTATATTTGGTTAGAAATATAAGCGACATTTTCGGAGAATTTTTGATCATTGAGAATCAAATTACTTCTTTAACTACTCCCTCTTTTTGTCATAATCAAAAGTTATATTTTAAAAGCGTGTGAAAAACACATAAATAAAATAATAGACAAAAGAAATGTGCTTTCATTCATTGAAACAATGAGAGTGCATTAGAGAGAAGAATGAAGCTACGCTTCAAAATATCACAACACTCATCAAATAATACACTATCTCCATACAGCGGATTGTTTCTAACGATTTAGTTACATGAGCTAACTCAAGCGATTCGAGATAATGTCGTCCATATAGAATAAATTATTTATGAGAGTCTTTGGAGCCGATGATGGAGAGCTTGAGATGGTTAAAGATGATTGATGAAAGAAGACGGGGATGTTCTTTCTTAGGCGATAGAAAACATATATCCATAAGAAAAATCACATCGAGATTATGTCTATGGGGTGAAGATTTGTTAGCGGATACTTGAACCAACAATGAGCGGAGGATTTTATACGTATGAAGCATTAGTTATGCCACTAAGAGGAGTGTTTGGAATAATGGGAAAAACATCAACATCGGTGGACGAGTTAGGAGAAAAGGGCAATTGATAAGCTTGATCAATGGAGAGCAGTGATGACAACGGGACACTAAAAACATGAGAGTGAATGACTTCTCCGGAAGGATCATTGAAGCATAAATCTAGAATTGTTTTACAAGACTTGGATAAATAGAACCCTAAGCATGGTGAATATTGAGACCAACCTTGTTGTTCTATAAATGAACTAATTTTACCTACATCGGTCCACTATTAATTCATTTTCTTTATTCACTTCAAGAAGAGATTCATCACCATTGAAGGTTCTAGAATTCATGGAGAAGAGACTTACTGATAACTAATGAAAAATAGATGAGAAGATGGAGTGCAATCTATGACACCCCAAATAATTCAATATTTAAAATAATTAGAATTTTTAATTATTAATTTAATTAAGAGTTTAATTATTAATATTTGGAATTATTGGAATTAATTGATTAAATAAAGCGAGGAATTGGGAGTGTGAGGAGTAATGGGGTGTGTGAGTAAAATACTCTACCTATCCTATTTAGTATTGTATTTCATTTATTGGAATAATAAAGGAATAGAAGGTTTTCATCATTAAGTAACATTGGAGAAGAAAGAAAGAAAGAATGAAAGTTGGAATTGAAGAACCCACAAGGTAAGGGTGATTTCGATTGATTAACATGCCTTATCGGTTTGATTGCAATAGAATTGATCGTAGTATGTTAAGAATTCTCAATTTAGTAATTCTAGGTTTTCATAGAATTATCCTAATTTATGTCGGATTGTGTAGAATTGAGTAATTTGTATGTTATAGGGTCATTAGGAATGATCAAAGTATGTTATATTGCATATTCTTCTTTGTTGGGTTGTGCAATTATATGGTGTTTGAATGTTGGATTCATGTGGGATTGATAGGAAGTCGGTGGGTATGCATAATCTTTGTCAAAGCGCATAATTTTGGTTCTGCGCATGAGAACGGTTCACATGTAGGAGGAACGGGTTCCAGTTCATTTTCAAAGAAAATTGATTTTTATTGGGAGGCAAGGGTTCTGTCTAGGTGATCCGGGTTCCCATACATTCCAGGCGTGTTTTGAACTTTGTGGAACCGGGTTCTCCACAGGGTGATCCAGGTTCCACTTACTTTTGAAAAATTCAAACTTTAAAATTCATAACTTTCAAACCGTAAGTTCGTTTTATTTTGGACGTTGTTTCTTAAATTTAATGCTCTATTTTATGAAATGAAGGAATTCCTGTAACTTGAAATTATTTTGAAAATGTGTTGAATTCAATTAAGTGGTTTGTTATTCAATGCATACTTGGTGTATATGCGGTAGTATACATGGCAATTGATTGTATCGAGATTTTAGTGAATGGAATGCATGTTTATCTTTATTTAGTGTGCATGATCGTTGAGGACATCATGTTTTGGTTTTGATTCGGTTTATGATAATTGGTGTATTCATGATTGTATTGATATCATGTGTTTTGTTGGTGTTGTATATACAGTAGTTATTGATCTTAGTTGTTGTTGTTGTGGTATATCTTGATAGTCTTACCAATTGAAGGGTAAGTGTTTGGCATATTTATGCTTTGTGATGATTTATTTCATGATAGGTGATGATATCATGTTGTGGTTGATGATGGTTTATGATGTCGATGTGGTCATAACTCGTGTTGAATGTTGCATCTTGGTGTTGTGCATGCATATGCATTATGGTGAATTAATTCTCATTGTGTGGAATTTGACTTGTATTGTCAATAACCGTACCCGGGTGATGATGGGTGGTGAATTTGGATTCGTGTCCGGGTGATTATGGACGAATCGATGATTACTATATCCGGGTGATGATGGATCGATGTGTGACTTGGTCACGTTTGGTACCACATACATTGAGTGCATTTATATTTGCATGGGATTGTAACATGTTAGGATGGTTTCCAATGTTACAATTTTGTTGTTGTTGTTGTTGTGCATAATAAAATGTGTGGTTGTAATTGTGTGTTGAAATCTGAATTATGCTAGAATGGGTGGATTAATATACTTGTGATATTATGTTGTCAGAGGAACTTATAATGCATATTAATTATGAAGAAATCTCACCCTTACTTTAATAATTTGATTAAAGTTAAACTTCGAGTTGGTGAGGATGGCTCTAGAGCTATGTTATTTTAGTCCGTGTCGATGTCATGCTACGATAGGTTGTAACAACTGGAAATGTTTAGGAAATTATTTAGTATTCAATTGTTATTTGAGTTACTTTGGAAATTATGAATTGGTTTTATTATTTTGGTTTTGTATTTTCATTGTGTAAAACATGATATCAATTTGATTGATTATTTTGATAAGTCCTTGATGAAGCTCTTTTATTTATTGAGGTTTTATTTTATTACGAATTGTGACATCCCTTGTTTCCATGTTAACTCGATTTAATTAATATATTATGGGGTATTTTAGAAGGGTGTTACACAATCGGGACTATAAGTAGTTTCAATTAGATAACTCATGGTTTTAGAAAATCTTGTGGCAAAAACCATCGGTTAATGAGAAGGTGAAAAGATGAAAACATATGCAAGATAGTTTTTATAAAAAATTAGATAGGATTTAAAGTGTCAAAGTAGGGAAGGCGACAAATAGTAATAAATATTTAGTCAATTCTTAAGAAGGATTGCTTGCTCGATATACGCTAAGTTGGAATAATGATTACGGTATAATGCAAACCGTTACTCATTAATTCGACTAGGTGATACATTTTATATGCTCGAACTTGGATAACCATCGGTTTCCATCGATCGAGACACTTAACGAAGCATCTTGAATCGAGATATTAAAAAATAAGGAAAAATTATTTAACGAGAATCAATATCTCAAATTCATTCAACATTAATTCTAATACTCTGGACAAGGTTTCATCTTTAGATTTTCGAATAAGCAATCTATCTTGACTAAGGGTTTTGTAAAAATAACATCCCATTGATGATGTATCTATAAATTTTAAACATAAAACTCCCTTACGAATATAGTCTCTAATGAAATGGTGTTTAATTTCAATGTGTTTTATTTTAGAGTGTAGAATTGGATTCTTGCTTAAGCATATACATAGAATATAGGAATGTTACCTCTGTATATTTGATAGTCTTCCATTGATTCTTTATTTAGAGCATCAGTACTACATGTTGATATGTATTCTTCTTACAAAAGAAATTGTAGATTGCCTCTTGCTTGACGAGGAGATTATATTCTTAAAGGATTTCAAATGTGCTCTTTCTTTCTAATTTATATCCAGCATAATGCATCATAGAAACTAGAATACTCGATGTTTTCTCATACATCAAGGAAGGTTAATGGTTCCTTCGAGATACCTTAAATTCTCTTAACAACATTTAAATAAGATTCTCGGATCGAATGGAATGTAGCAGAAATGCACACTAATAAATGGCCTATTTAGATACAAAGAGCCTATATAACTACAAAAACCACTTACTTCCTCTTTCTCTAGAATGCATGTTGGATGCATTGGAGTTTTTACTATCGTGCATTACATCATATTGAACTTCTTTAGACTCTTTAGTATACTTACTATGATGAGTGTAAGTTCCTTGAACTTCGATCAATTTGAATTCCCAAAAATTTCAACTCTCCCATCAAAATTCAAATGCATTATCTTAGAAAGCTCCTCACAAAGAGAGGATTAGCATAACCAAAATAATATTATCAACATATATTTGCACTATGAATATATCATTTTGATTGATTTACAAAAGAGAGTTGTGTCAACCTTTCCCCTATTGAATTAATTTTCTAAGAAACTTGCTCAATCTGTCATAAAAGCTTGTTTTATACCATATAAATTTCTTAAGTTTAAAAATAGAATCGATTTCTCGGTTTTCAAAACCGGAGGTTGTTTGACATAAACTTCTTCAAAAATATATCCATTCAAAATGCACTCTTAACATCCATATGATAAATAATGATATTATGATTAACATAAGATTAATTAACAATTGCCTTCTTTGCAAAAAGGTTTATGTATAGTATATTCCTTATTGATATAACACCTTATAATTAATTTAAAAATTTTATAATGATGATGCATATGATACGTGCTATATAGTTGATAATTGGATACCTTAGAAATTATTAAAATTAAGATATGGAGTGTATGACCAAAAGTGTAGAAACATGAGGTGTAGAGATAGCTGGTTATTAGCATTATTAGATTTAAATATTAGATTTATTGTTATTTGACAATAATTAAATAAGACTATTATATATTATTATTATTATCATAGTTTTATTTTAATGTTAATAATATATATTATAATTATATAGATTAAATTAATTATTCAAAATAATTAAGAATAAGGAAGGGCAAGATGGGAAATATGAATTAGGGGTCTAAGGGTTATTATTGGGATAAGAGGAAAAATAAATCACAATTGCTATTCGATCGTGAAAACCGAGAAAAAGGAAGAAAAAGAAAAAGCGGTCAAGTTAGGGCAAGAAGATTCACCGTAGGAATCAAGGAAAATTTAACCAAGAACCTAAGGTAAAGGGTTCTAACTCTATAAGGGTTTGTATGATGATGGGTTATGGTAGAGTTAGGTTGAATAATTTTATGATAATCTTTATGTGAATTTTTATGTGTGGTTTGAATGTTTGATGATTAATGATGATGATTTGGTGTGGAAACCTTGATAAATGATGATGATTTGGTGTGAAACCTTGATAAATGATGATATAGAATGTTAGGTTTTGGTGTAGAATGTTTTGATTTAATCCATTGAAATTGTGTATATTTGATGAAATTGGTGTTGTGAATTGAGTTAGAATGTAGTAGATGAAGTATGACAATGTGATAAATTAGATTATGTATTTAGAAAAATTGGGGTTTTAGGTTGGAAAAGGATGACTTTCATAGCATAAAAATCTGTTTTTTTTTTGGAATAGTAACCATTACCACATATGGGGACCATTACCACTTGAAAATAGATTTCAGCCATTTGGTAGTGGGTAACCGGTTCCCATCTTTGGGTAACCGGGTTTCCTGCCGAAACTGGCAGAATTCCCAAAACTTTAAAAATCCATAACTTTTGACTCAGGTGTCCGTATGACGCGCCGTTCAAACCAACAAGAAGTTAAAAATATTTTCTAACTAATAAAATGATTTAAAAACAATATGAAGTGATTTTGTAGATCTTGTTTTATATTGATGTTTATGTGAATTGTGAAGTTGTGAATAAGACGATGAAAATGAAGAGTTTTATGATGTGACGATGTTGTGACGTTGTACAATTGGCGAAGTGAAATCAAGAATATTTATTTTCTTGTGTTGTGATGTGTATTATGTCGTTGCATGATTTATTACGACATGGTTGCATTTTATTACATATACATAGCGGCGGTGAAACCTAAATGACATGGCGGCGATGTAGCCTAAATGGCGTAGACGATGTGGCCTAAATGATAATTAGTTGATAATTGGATACCTTAGAAATTATTAGAATTAAGATATGGAGGTGTATGACCAAAAAGTGTAGAAACATGAGGTGTAGAGAGATAGCTGGTTATTAGCATTATTTGATTTAAATATTAGATTTATTGTTATTTGACAATAATTAAATAAGACTATTAGTGGGATATTATTATTATTATCATAGTTTTTATTTTAATGGTAATAATAATATATAATTAGTAATTATATAGATTAGAATTAATTATTCAAAATAATTAAGAATAAGGAAGGGCAAGATGGGAAATATGAATTAGGGGTCTAAGGGTTATTATTGGGATAAGAGGAAAAATAGAAATCACAATTGCTATTCGATCGTGAAAACCAAAGAAGAGGAAGAATGAGGTAAAGAGAAGAGCGGTCAAGTTAGGGCAAGAAGATTCAACGTAGGAATCAAGGAAAATTTAACCAAGAACCTAAGGTAAGGGTAGGGTTCTAACTCTATAAGGGTTTGTATGATGATGGGTTATGGTAGAGTTAGGTTGAATAATTTTATGATCATCTTTTATGTGAATTTTTATGTGTTGTGGTTTGAATGTTTGATGATTAATGATGATGATTTGGTGTGGAAACCTTGATAAATGATGATATAGAATGTTAGGTTTTTGGTGTAGAATGTTTTGATTTAATCCATTGAAATTGTGTATATTTGATGAAATTGGTGTTGTGAATTGAGTTAGAATGTAGTAGATGAAGTATGACAATGTGATAAATTAGATTATGTATTTTGATGTAGAAAAATAGGGGTTTTAGGTTGGAAAAGGATGGCTTTCATAGCATAAAAATCTGGTTTTTTTATTTTGGAATAGTGGGAACCAGTTACAATATATGTGGACCCAGTTACCACTTGAAAAATAGAGTTTCTGGCCATTTTGGTAGTGGGTAACCGATTCCCATCTTTGGGTAACGGGTTTCTCCAGCTGCGAAATTTCAAAACTTTAAAATCCATAACTTTTGACTCAGGTGTCCGTATGACCGTTCAAACCTACAAGAAGTTAAAAATATTTTCTAACTAATAAAATGATTTAAAAACAATATGAAGTGATTTTGTAGATCTTGTTTTATATTGATGTTTATGTGAATTGTGAAGTTGTGAATAAGGCGATGAAAATGAAGAGTTTTATGATGTGGCGATGTTGTGACGTTGTACAATTGGCGAAGTGAAATCAAGAATATTGATTTTCTTGTGTTGTGATGTGTGTTATGTCGTTGCATGATTTATTATGACATGGTTGCATTTTATTGCATATACATAAGCGACGATGAAACCTAAATGACATGGCGACGATGTAGCCTAAATGGCGTAGCGACGATGTAGCCTAAATGATATAGCGATGTTGTAATGGTACCACATACATATAGTTAGAGAAGTTGGTCTCATTGCATTCAAGACATTCTCGGTGACTACTATATGATTTAATTTAACCATCGGGTGTGATGCGTATTGGGGTTGGCGCATAAAGTACGATTAATATAATTATGAATGTTATACTTTATCTATCCACTATCATACTTACTTTTATGAATGTTATACTTTATCTATCACTATCATACTTACTTTATATTATTATGATATCTCACCTTCTTGTTATATTGCCTCACGTGGATAACATGCGGTGATCGGGATTAGAGTTGCTTGAGGTATGGAGTAGTGCCTCGTATTGCGTAGATTTAGTCAGGTTCTTGCTACGTCGTAACATTGGGGATGAGCGCTTGTTTTGTTTAGTTGATGTTTTATGGAATACTTTGAGAGTCTTGTGAACTCTCTTCTAAATTGAAATTTTGTTGATTTTGATAATGATTTGGATGATGTTGAATTTAAATGTGAATTATTTTCCATTGAATTAACGAGGTTGATTTATTGAATATGTGATGACTTGTTTTTTCATCGGTTATTTTAAAAAATTGAAGTCACCACCTAATTTTATTTGTTCTAAAAGAATGGGAAAATATAGATAAAATCCACGAAAAGGATAAAAGCGGTCTCACGTGACCAAAAGATGTGGACTTGGGAGTTGGTTATGCAAAAGGTATTAGCACCCTCACATTTATCGTACTCGATGGGACCCGTTTAGTTCGTGCGTGTTTAAGTGTGTTTATTGCTTTGCTAACTTCTAAATATGCTTGAGAAAATAAGATAGAAGAAAAGGGTTTGTTTATTATTATTTTGAGTTTTTGCGGTTTCAAAATCTTGTGCCTACATATTCCCTCGTGCAATGGGAAAGTCAAAACTCTGTAGTTCTTCTTTAAAATGTTTAAGTTGGTTGTGATTTTATAAGAAAAATCGGGCACTAGACATTTCAAATACTTGAACTTGGACTTGGACTTGTTTAGTTTGTTTGAAAAGCTAAGTCTTTGTTCGTATTTGAAATGGCTATTACACTCTTTAAGAAAAGAGTTTGAGAATCGCATATGAGCGAAAAGAGTTGAGTGAGTTGAATTGTGTTTAAGTGGGTGAAAAGTACCGAACAATAGGACTAACGTCTTACGATTCAAATACTAGAAACTAGAGGAGCTAATGCTCGGATAGTCGTCTATCACCCAAAAAGGTTTTCTTATGAAAAAGTGAGGTGAAACAAAGTTCACGTTATTTAGAGTCTTTAAACAATTGGTCTAGCATCCAACGATTTAAAGACTAGGAGTTTATTTAGCACGAGTTTTTAAAAATTGGCCTAGCGTTCAACGATTTAAAACTCGTATTTTATTGTGAAAAAGAATTTTCAAAGACACTCGACGTTGGATCGAGGTTTGGAACTTTGATTATGAAAGTGTTTTAGGTTTTGGTATACGTAAAAAGGAGAAATGGAACAGGTTATGATTAATCAAATGTATGGACTTAATTAATCTCGTGAGGATAGGTGCTCTATCTGACTATAAAACCCTTGTGCATGGAGAATTGGTGTATGAACAAAAATTTTCGGTTATTGTTAATCGAAACAACAAGGGCTTGATTAACTTGTGAGAATGGCCATGTCCATTCCCACTATGAGACTCTTTCTTGGCGTCGAGCCAAGATGAGGCGTAAAGTTATGTAAAGTGTACAATGGTGAATAACTCATGCAAACATCGAGAGACGAATAAATAATTAACATACAATACCGTCTAAACCTTTAAATAATTGTTATAAGAGATCTTTTTATTTGATAAAAATCAACTAATAATTTAATCATAATTATCAAATAAAAATTATCCTGCAACTAATAATTATTTAATACAAAGCAATATTCATAGGTAGAAATTTAATAGAAATTAAAATGAGCGGAAAATGAAGAAAATCACATAATACAAATTCCAAACTTTAAATAGTTATTAGAAAATATATTTTTATTTGATAAAATTGACTAATAATTTAATCGGTAATTATAAAATAAAAAATTATCCTAAGACTAATAATTATTTAATACAAACAAACAACAATTTAATTGCAAGAATTAAATAAAATAAGACAAAGGTTAGAAATGGGCTGATTGTAGAAATTTGAAAAGTCTTGAAAAGTAGAGAGCCCGAGGCCAAGATGGGTCGTGATTCGTGTCTCTCAATGAGGGCATACCGTCGGTGCTCGTTACAGGATGCACGATCCAGTCTCTAAGGTTTTATGATGGTGATGATGAAGATCGAATGATGATCATGAATAATAAAGCATGATAAGGACCAATGCATGCGCTTACAGATCATTATTATTAATTAAGGGGTGGTGACAATTGTCACCACCGAATTAACTAAATAAATTAATTAATTAAAAACAAGTTAAAACAATTAAACAAAAACACTTAAATCATTCGAATCCTCTCTCTAACTTAAACACTCTACCTACTATCTAAGCGTGCCTCACTAAAAACATAGGCCACGCCATATAAAAATGAAATATTCTAATTTTTCTTACTTCGCCTCTCTCTTCTAATCTCTAATCCTCGGTTAATTTTCTGATTACCTAGATCTCTCTAAATGCGAAAAAAATAAAAAACAACCCAAATACTGAATGCATGAACCAATGAACCGAAGAAGTTGCGGTCATTAACCTTGTGAGATCTCTCTATTTTATACCTTTGGTTTTATGATTGCTTTCTTATAAAAGGTTTAGTTTAAAGATGAAAAAAAAATATATTTATGATTTTAATTTCTTTGGTATTTTATTTCTTTCCATTATGATAAGCATTATTTTTAACCCCATGTAACAATTTTTTGCCGTAACAGTGTTGCTGCCTATATCATACGGCAAATAATGTTTTATAGTATCGAAATTTCTTGTTCTAACCTCTAATTTTGTGTGGAAAAGACTCTGAGTTTGTGCATTGGGCCTTTTGTTGTTTGATTTTTATCGACATATTATTGTAATGTCCCAGAACCTTTGTTGAGCTACTTTGAATTGTATTTCTTCTTTATTGGACTTCTAATTTTCGATAACATGGCACAACTTAAGTTATTTTGGGCTTTGTCATTGTTGTGAACTAAGTTACTATGGTAAAAATCGATATGTTGAACTTGTTCTTTGGGATGGACATGTAATTATGACTTTGAGTTTTGATTTTGTACTTGTTATTGGCTTGCTTTTTATTGGTAACTATGATGAAAGCGAGTTGCAACTCCTTTTCTACACCTCCTTTGTGAACCAAAGCTTTATTTTGTGATTTGTAATTGGAGGTTATGGACGATGATTAAACCTTACGATTCGAGGCTTTGCTATGCTCGAACCATGATTAGATAACCCTCCTTAAAACACGATTCTGAACTATAACCCTAATGATTAACCAACAAAAAATCTCTTTGATAATTTAAACTTGCTTATATTTCACCTTTAATCAATTCTTCTTTTCTTTTGTTTTCATGGACAACGATGGGCAACATGGGTGGTGGTAAAGCAAGAGATGAAATCATGGCTTGCAAGGAGAATTGAGTGAAGGATCGGAAGTAACCAAGTTCAAGAGTGGAACTCAAGATTCTTGAAGATCAACAAGTACTTTAAAGTGAAGAATACTTGTAGAATTAGGAAGTTTTTTCTTTGTTTTGTAATTTGATGAATGTTGAATTGTAAAACTCTAACATTACTTATAAATACTTGAATTCTTGTAATTAGAAGGTTTGGAAATTGAACATTTGTAACAGTACTTTAGAGAAAGTATTTTTGAAAATATAAGTCTTTTTGCAATGTCTTCTAGACTTGTATAGTATCAATTCAATTTTCTTTGCCAAAGTACTTGTAAATACAAATTGAATCTTGAAAGAAAATAGTAACATTTTGAATGCATCTTGCCATGGTTTTTGAGGTAAACTTGAATGGCTCTTGAATAAATTTTAGTTGAAAAATTAATCATGGATGGATACTTCAACCTTGCACATGTGATCTTAATGTACAAAGTAAACAAACAATGAATCCACTCTTTTATTCTTAAATCCATGCTAGTGTTCAAAGAAAATTCAAATGACCCAACTACCACCCAATTTCTTGCAAGCTTTGAATAATTGATTTAAGAACCTTTAAAAAACTTGATGACTCTTAATCATTAGTTTAACAAAAGCCAATCTTCATGTAACTTCAATGAACCTTTAAATCAAATAAAGTGAACCTTAAATTCAAAATAATCAAGATTCAACTTAATCATAGAAATAAAAGATGTCTTGATTAGATAGAACTTGTAACAACGACCAAACCAAACTTTAATCAACTTCCAATGATGCCATGATCTTATGAGGAATACGAGTTAAATCTAAACTTGTGCACTGATGAAATGCAAAGGAGTATTTCTTGAAGAAGATATTCCTCACAACCACAAATTCAAAATTCACTTCTGAAGATGAAACATTGGGCCTAAGAGGGTAAATTTTGGGATCACGACGGTACCCTATTCAATCATCTTAAACTTGATAAATGAGAAAGATTGATAGCTTTCGGCGTTCAAGGTGGAAGAGGATTGAATACCAAAAACGAAATTTTCCTATGCGGGATACCAGCGCCGGATATAATATCTTGACTACAAAGTCGAAAAGCGCTGAGGAGAATAAATTGGTTAAGCATCAGGAATGTCTTAACAACAATAGTAACAATTGAGAAATATCGGAGATCTCAACAACTTGGGGATAAGGAGTAACAAAATGAGCAATAAACATCAAGCTTTAATGAAAATGCTATGAGAAAGCCAAGACTTCTCAAGAAAAGAAAACAACAAATTAAGTCATCTCGAGATGTCTTAACGAAAATGTAGAAAGCGAACCACACTTCTTAAGCAAAAAGAAATAAGATAAATTAAGTCATCTCGGTGATGCCTTACTTGAAAATGTAGAGAAGCGAACCGCACTTCTTAAGCGAAAAAATAAGATAAATTAAACATCTCAATGATGCCTTAACGAAAATTCTTAGAGAAGCGAACCGCACTAAGCGAAAAGAAATAAGATAATTAAGTTATCTGATGCCTTAACGAAAATTCTTAGAGCGAAAATGCACTAGACCACAGATGTCGATCGACAAAAGCGGACTTGGCGGGGATAAAATAATTCATATTTAGCATGTAGATCGACATAAATGTTTCGACGGTTGACAAGCTTTCTTCTTTGCAAATATATACAAATATGTTGAACAATTTTATCATTGGCAAAATCTTCGTCTTGTGGCTTTGGTGATATTGAATTTCCTACAAACAAGAGATAAACTTCCTTTGGGGAGTAGAGGAATCAAGTTCAACACGGTGAGGAATAGAAGCTTCCATAGTGGATAGATCCTCCACCCGTAAGTATGAATATGACATGTTCAAACAATTTGATGTTACTATAGATCTTTTGAAATCTTTTAGTCATCCCACAGGTAGATGCATATTTTTGTTGAATAAGCAAGTAATACCTTTGGGTAAGTAAACACGAGAGATTCACAAGGATTAACTAAGAACAACTCGAGAGAATCGGGTTATAATAACTTTTGCCACTAAGACTTTCTGGGAAGTTGTTATGGAAGAATAACAAAAATGGATTTAAAGTTGTTGCAAACCTTATTTTGCAGTCCTCTTAGAAGCTGAAGCTTCCTTGGAGAACACTTCAAAAGAAACTCTACGGAGAAAGATCATTGGGGAAAACCAAGGTAAGAAATTTCGTTGATACAAGAGTTCACTTGGGAAGATCAACCACTTGGAAGAGATTCAATTTGAGAATCATCATTGTTGTAGATCAATATTATGAATAAGCCTTCAAAATTATGGCAAAAAGAACTAAGTATCATTAGAAGTAGTCTTACGATTGCTAAGAACCACTAGTTGATCTTGGAATATCTGGTCTTGGCTGGGGTTTATGCATGAATATATTGAATGAATGAATGAATGCATGAATATACTAGTTAATGCATTGGTACATCGGCCAATTCTCGGCGTCGCTAGACATCGAACAAAAAATGACCAAAACCAAAGATACACAAACAAACCACAACTCTTTGTTGGTAGACACCTATCCCTCGAGGAAGAGATAAAAATTAGTTCTATATCGTCACCATGATGATTACAAATGTACTTCAATTCGGAGAAGCAGACACAATATTTAGAAGGTCAATCATTTCCCTACATTCCGTTGATCAAAAGCGATTTCAAGTTTTCAAAGCTTTATTGTTTCATTTTTTTAATGATTTTCAATTTTTATCTAAAATAGCGGCGACATTAAGCTAAGCAGTGAGAAAAGATAAAAAATCATAGGAGAAGGAACAATGTTCAATGAACAATCCTTTTATTTAAAAATATGAGAAGAATAACTCATATATGAGGAGTTTGTACATAAAGATGCACATTCCTTTGGGAGGAACATCTGGAGAGTAAGTCTATACGTTTTCTTAAAACAATAAGGAAATTGAAACTTAACTTCATTGGAACCATAAACATCTACTCTCCTCACATTTCTTTATTCTTCACTTCACTTTTGGAGATGGTGATTTAGCGATCCCTTCCATCGAGCTTTCGTCGTGACACGAAACACAAACTATAGCATTATTCCTAACTTTTGTGAACCACCTTCCATCAGATTTGGTTCAGGACCATACCCTCTTTCTTAAGCCGCCCTTTCGGGTTTTGACTTACAGGGCTTAATTTTTTCTCTTCTCTTTTTTAGACATAATACTTCTTGCCGCGTCGAGTTGACAACATGTGCAGATCTTCTCCATCCATATTGGTGAGAATAAGAGCTCCTCAGAAAACCTTCTTCACCATATATGGTCCTTCATAGTTCGGCACCATTTGCTGAGGGTCTTTATATGGAGAGATTATCCTTTTCGACACAAATCGCCCACTTTGAACACAGGGGTGTACCTTGTCAAAAGCTCTCTTGATTCTCTTCAAAGGCTGGCCATGACAAAGTGTTGTCAACCTCTTCTCTTCAATCAAATTGAGTTAGTCATACCTATTTGAACCCATTCGCTTCTTCTTATTTTGTTTCCATCGAACTACGAGGAAGGAATCTCACTTCTATGGAATCTTGCCTCATACCGTAGATGAGAGAATAAGGTGTTGCCCATGAAGTGTGAATAGACATTATGTATCCATGAAAGCGAAAGCTGACATCGTGCCAATCCTTATCGTCTTCACCGTCTTACGAGTATCTTCTTAATATTCTTGTTAGCTTCAACAACGCCATTCATCGGCGTATGGTGACGAGTTGTGATGCTCTATCTTGAAGGTGTCACACAACTCTTTCATCATCTATTGTTAAGATTTGTCCCATTGTCGGTAATAATCTTGCCGAGGAGTACCATAGCGACAAATTATCTCATTCTTGATAAATTGGGTAACCACGCTGTGTCACATTAGCACGAAGTGGCCTCGATCCACTTGGTGAAATAGTCTATAGCAACCAGTGAAGCGATGTCCATTAGAAACTTTCGACTCGACCATTCCAATAATATTTATTCCCATAGCAAAGCCATGATGAAGTCGGGATATTTAGATGGGAGGTGGCACGTGCACTATCGACATAAAT